>VWZD01013875.1:19803-49001 GCA_013396695.1 Sakesphorus luctuosus | reverse complement strand
CCCGCGCGCCCGCCCGGCGGGGCGCGCCCGCCCCCGCCCCCGGCCCTGCGGAAAGTTGTCCCTGGCCCCGGAGCCACCCGGCTCCCGCCTCCCGCTTCCTGCCCCGCCGCCGCCGATTGGCCTGCCGCGCGCCCAGGAATGCGAGCCATCCCTTTAAAGCCGCGCGCGGCGGCGGCACCCGCAGAGTCTCGGCAGCGTAGCCACTGCCGCCCGCCTTTCAGCGCCGGGCGCTCGGGGCTCCCGTGGATATCAGTCTCGGTGCCCGGAGGCCGGCGCTAAACCGCCCGCATCGCTCTTCCCGCAGGTAAGTGCTGAAGCGGCTCCCACCGCTCTCGCCGTCCTTCCCTCCGAGGGCGCCCGGGGGCACCTGCCCCGTCCCCGCTGCGCTCCCTTCCTGCTGGCGCTGGTGCGCCCTCCGAGCGTCCTGGGTGCGACGGCAGCGCGGTGACCTTCTCTCTTGTGTGTGTCCCCAGGCTGGTTCAGAGACAGACCTTTGCCATGGGACCAGCGGCTGCGCTCTGCCTCCTGCTCCTCGTGCTCAGCGGCTCGGAGACCAAGCGCACTGCAGGTAAGGCCAGCTCTGTGCTGGTCCCAGAACAGTCAGAGAAGGGGAGTCCAAAAAAACTCTTCTTAGGTGCCTGTTTAGGCAGATGGAGTTGTGTTCGGTGGTGAAGAGTTCCAAAGCTTTCAATCAACAAGAAACGTTTTAACATGAGCATCAGCTAGTTGGGAACAGAAAACTTTCTCTAGAGTGGAATTTGTGTAGCCTTCAGAAATAGGCATGCCGTCTCCAGGACTTGAGCATGTAGCTTATCCCACCTCTGCAGTGGACAGAGGATCGGGAACATGATGTAGGAACTGGCAGAAGGTACCACACAGAGAAGCAGCTGCTGTGCTTGCTGTCACTCATCTGGATTAAGTGAGCTGTTTGCTATATCCTAGCATGGAAATATTGTGGTTTGGGCTTTGCTGTCCATTTCTTCTCTGCTAAAGCATGAGGTGCCAGAATGGCTGTTACCTTTGTGTGTCAGTCAGCAGGTACCTGGCACTCCTGGGCTAACTGGCACCTGTACAAGAATGCACATGTACTGCCACGCTGCAGCTCCTGGTGGGAGTGCTGCACCATCAGAGCTACTGTCTGTGCTCTGATGTGAGGTGTTGTGCCATGCACGACCTGCACCGGGAGCCAAAATATTAAGTAATTGTGGAAGATATGCACCTACTTAGCCTCTTCTTGTACTTTTCTCACGATGCTTGTCCCGATCTCTCTCTGCAGAGTCCAGGAGTGATGATAACAGTGTCTTCGATCTCTTTGAACTCATTGGCTTTATGCGGAAGGGAGGTGGGCGCCGGGCACCAGGAGTGTACCTGGTGAAAGGACCAGATTCCTCCAGCCCTGCTTACCGCATTGAAGATGCCAATCACATCCCTGCTGTCCCTGACCCAAAGTTCCAAGACTTGTTAGATGCCATTCATGCTGAGAAGGGCTTCATACTCCTGGCCACTCTCCGGCAAGCCAAGAAAAGCAGGGGCACGCTCCTGTCTGTGGAACAGAAAGATGGCTCTGGTCATGTCTTCAGTCTGGTATCAAATGGCAAGGCAGGCTCCCTGGACCTGAGCCTTTCTGGTGATGGCAAGCAGCAATTAGTGTCTGTAGAGGATGTCTTGCTAGCTACAGGACATTGGAAGAATATCACCCTGTTTGTGCAGGAGGATCGAGCTCAGCTCTACGTGGGGTGTGAGAAAATGGAGAATGCTGAATTGGACATCCCCATCCAGAACATTTTCACTAGGGACCTGGCCAGCAGTGCCAGGCTCCGTATTGCCAAAGGGGGAGTCAATGACAACTTCCAGGTAAGACTTTCACATATGTTTTTGCCAAGTATTTTCAGTCATCTGCTTTAAAGGTGCATTAGCTGCTCAGCCAGCCTAAAAACCTACAAAGACCTTTAAACATAGAAAACTTTAATAATGGAATTTGAAGGGTGAAGTATTAGATTTGCAGGGATGGAACTTTCTGCCACAGTAAGAATGCACTGAAGCTTCTGGACAGGTAGTTGTAGCTTCATTGCTCAGCTTCTTGTATGAGGTTCAGAAATTCATGGGGTTTTTATCTTCCTGCATGGAATGTTGCCAGGTCTTTGTGATCAAGGAGGAGACTGTTAGGAAGCAGGACTCATTTTCTTTAAGAAGAATGTGTTTCACTTTTTCATCTTTCTGTCATGAAATTACTCTTAAAGGTCTTCCATGACCTTAGGTCTTTCCATGCAAGTGTTACTTCTTTCCCTTGAAGTTGCTTCAAGTAGCTGTAATTCTTCCTCCATCCACAGGGACTGCTGCAGAATGTGCGGTTTGTGTTCGGAACAACTCTGGAAACTATCCTGAGGAACAAAGGCTGCTCCAGCTGTAAGTTTACAATCTTCTGAATCCAATGACCTATTAAAAATAAGATTTCTCATTACATTAGAAAGACAAGTTTAAACAGAACTCAGAAGTATGCTGACATGCAAATTCACATTGCATAAGAAATAAGATTATATTTCAGCAGGCACCCTAGTGAATCTGATAGCAGCTGTTTAGCAGGTGTTAGCCTGGAATGATAAATGCACATGATAAAAACTGCATTTACTGTGTCTGTGTTTTCTCTTAGCCACTAGTGCAATCATTACTTTGGACAACCCTATCAATGGTTCCAGCCCAGCTATCCGCACTAATTACATTGGCCATAAAACAAAGGACATCCAAGCAGTCTGTGGATTTTCCTGTGATGAACTGACAAATATGTTTGTGGAACTGCAAGGGCTTCGGTCCATGGTCACAACACTTCAAGACAGAGTTCGCAAAGTGGTGAGTGTTGGTTAAATTCATGGTACCTTTTGTTAACTGGTACATAGTACATTAATTATAACCTGCCTTTTGAGAGCCTGTATGAACAGCAATAAATTTACTTTGACTTTCATGAAAAAGGGTGTTTTCTGTATTAACTTCTAAATATCTTCTCTTTACTTCTCACCACCACCTGCCCCACTCCAAGACTGAAGAAAATGAAATCATAGCCAAAGTGGTCCAGATCACTCCTGGAGCGTGCATTTATGATGGAATCTTGCATAAAAATAAAGAGGAGTGGACTATTGACAGCTGCACTGAATGTACTTGCCAGGTAAGATTCTTCACATTCACAAATCCTCTGGATATAATCTCAGGAGTCAGAATTAACAGATACGTTTAAATTATATTCTTCATTAGTGATTTGTACACAGAACTGGGCATAGTAGAGTAGCCATAGAATGATTCAGTTTATTTCATTCTACTAGGTCTCTGGTATAAAGGCAACTTTCATTCAGTGTTACAACAGCAGTATTTTAGAAAATTATACAAAACATAACTCTGATATTACTATTAACACCCTTTTAGTTCCTTAATTTGGGAAATGCCTATATTCTTTACATAAGTCAATGAGTAAACTAAAAGCATCAATAGAACAAATGTCTAATACTATCAGCTTTGTTTCCTAGAATACTTTAGATGTACCTTCTGTCTTTACTGAACCTCCTGATGGCTTAGTAGATGATGTTCTAGTACTGAGTAAAGGCACTTAAACTTTTCTGCCGTGATGTTTATCTAGCAAATGCTTCTAGCTGTTTTCTATTAGATGTTACAGATTATATGGAACAGCAATCCCTTTCAGATGTCAGGTTAGCTGTTTAAATCCCAGGATCACCTGCCAAGATATTTATGCTTTGTTTCATTTCTGGAGAATATAAATATACACAAAACTTACAGTTTCAGGGTTTCTTTAAACTATTTGCTTGTTCAATTTAAGTATACCCTAGCAAAAGCATCTTAGAATACCAGTAGTCTACCAAAGAGTGGGTTAACTAGCGTGCCAATCCTTAGAAACTAAAAGCTGACTATTTGTATATTTGCAATCCAAAGCTTCTCTTCTGTATCTGCTTCTTTAGCTCTCAACATCTTTTGTCTTGTAGTCAGCAAAGGATACCTTGACTTTGGCATCTGCCTCTTTTCTACCAACCTTCTTACTCAGTTTTAGCTGTAATTGCTTTAATGTAGTAATTTGCTTGGGGAGATTAAAATAGTAATCATAAGAGCATTCTTCTGACCAAGCTGCTGCCTCAAGAAGCAAAACTATAGACTGCCCTTTAGCTCTCACTGAGATTGGAGGTGGGTGTTCTTATCCTGCCTGTTTGGCTTACAGATCAAAAACCTCTAAGTATAAGTTATAGATTTCATGGATCTTGAGCAGAGTCCACTAAACTCATTTTATATCTACCATATAATCAGTTTAAATCCATATTAACTGAAAAGAAAGTTAGCTTCTCATTCTTGTTTCATTTCCTTGAAGTCTGACCTTATGTGATATCCAAAGTATCCTTTATTTTAGTCAGCATTTGCTAGCTACTCCTTATAAACTTCTGCAAAACAAAAATATTTTTACTCTTGACTAAAAAATAAGGGGTCAGAAGGGAAATGAGAGGAAGTTTGACTGAAAATACCTTTGGGTTGTATTAGCTCTAAATACAAGGGTCTCTGCTTTAGATATGCTATTGAGTCTTTGCTACAGAGAAGATCTCTATTATTTAACCAGACTCTAGACAATGCTTATATTTCACTTCTTTATTGCAATTCTCACAATTATTTACAGAATTCTGCTACTATATGCCGGAAAGTGTCCTGTCCTCTCATGCCTTGTTCCAATGCCACTGTGCCTGATGGGGAGTGCTGTCCCCGGTGCTGGCGTAAGTACTTAATACATTCACATTTCTATAGCAGTTGGCTTCATTTAACTAGACACATGCTGCTCTGAAGTATCCCACAACTGGATATACAAGGGTAACCTTGCACAAGTGAAGTACAGTTAGTCTGATGCCTCTTTGATTTTAATCACTTCAGTGATGCATGTTCAACATGTTCTATAATACACAACCTACTGAAATATTTGAGTTCATGGCCTTTATCTTGTACAAGAAAGGAAGATGCATGTGGCTTTTGAGGATAGCTGTGTCCTTTTTTATGGAGAGAGGTGTGGGAGAAAAGACTATGGACTTGTATTCAGAGCTGTATCCCTCTGCAGCTAGCGACTATGCAGATGATGGATGGTCTCCTTGGTCTGAATGGACCTCATGTTCTGTGACCTGTGGTAACGGGATTCAGCAGAGAGGGCGTTCCTGTGACAGTCTCAATAACCGCTGCGAAGGGTCTTCTGTGCAGACTCGAACTTGCCACCTTCAGGAGTGTGATAAGAGATGTAAGTACTTAATCTACTCGTGCTGGTTGTAAAATACAGGCTACTTTTACTGGCTTAATGTTAACAGCAAAGATTACCATGTAATTCTGTCACTGGCATGGATTGTTGTCTTCTAGCTTTAAGGACCTGTATTAATTAGGTAAAGAGGAGCAGATAGTTAATGCAGTAAACAGGCATGTTTGGGCACTGCTCTCAGGACAAAATTTGACCTGTGCAGCTTAAGTTTTCTGAAACTATTAAGAGACATCTCTCTCTTGTAGTTAAACAGGATGGTGGCTGGAGTCACTGGTCACCATGGTCATCATGTTCTGTCACTTGCGGCACGGGCATCATCACTAGAATTCGTCTCTGCAACTCTCCAGTACCACAGCTGAATGGCAAACCTTGTGAGGGTGAGGCAAGAGAAAACAAAGCCTGCCAGAAAGATCCTTGCCCAAGTAAGTGTGTCCTGGTGGTAACTACTGTTTTGTAGCTCAAATGATGAATTCCTGGAGTAGTTGCTATATAACCTAGTTCTAGTATTGTTCTCTCTTTAAACTTAGAGGTGGGCTACGTAAAACTTCATAGGTTAGTTTCAGATGAAACTAAACTTATTTTCTATGCCTCCTCCATGGAGTCCATTAATTCTGTCATCTATGTTGGAACAATGTCTGAAGTGCTCTCACTAGAAAAATAATAGTCCTTGGTCAGGTAGAAACTAGTTGTAGCACTAAATTTAATGCTATAAATGTCTTCTAACTTCCGTCTCCCTTTAGTTAATGGCAACTGGGGACCATGGTCTCCATGGGATGCTTGCACAGTGACATGTGGAGGAGGACTTCAAAAACGTAGCCGTCTCTGCAATAATCCTGAGCCTCAGTATGGTGGGAAGACTTGTGTAGGTGAAGCTAGAGGGACTCAGGTCTGCAACAAACAGGACTGTCCAATTGGTGAGTATTCATTTTCCCATAAACATCTGAAGGTTGTTGGCAATCTTGCAAATAGATATAAAAATTTTACTTAAGTCCGTAAACTACAAGTGCGAGAATTTTAAACCAGGATATCAGTCAAATACAGTACTGTAGCAGCATAGTAAGAATCCCTCACTGTAACACTTTCTCATTTGTTTCTCAGATGGGTGTTTGTCTAACCCTTGCTTTGCTGGGGCTACGTGTACCAGCTCCCCTGATGGTTCCTGGAAGTGTGGTTCCTGTCCCGCTGGCTACCATGGGGATGGTGTTCACTGCCAAGATATTGATGAGGTAAGAAAACTATAGTTTGCTGCTTGAAAGAGAAGGAAATAAAATGGAAAGGGACAATAGAATCGATGTTTTCTAATTCTGTTTTGGTGTCCTCTACCTCAAACTTCCATTTCAGTGTAAAGAGGTTCCCGATGCCTGCTTTGTCTTCAACGGAGTGCATGGGTGTGAGAATACTGAACCTGGGTACAACTGTTTGCCTTGCCCACCACGTTTCACTGGAACACAGCCATTTGGTCGCAGTGTTGAGGATGCCATGACTAACAAACAGGTACTTGAGAACTGTTCTGGGTTATGAAATCTCACAAAGTTTCTACAAACCAGAAAATAACATATGCATTTTAAGCAAGAAGGACTTGGTACATTTAATAAAACACCATCTTCTGTGATTCAGAGCAGAAGGAGCATTAAGCAGTTTCTATTGAAATTCATATTGAGTTTTAAATATAACTGCCTGCCCCAGCCACAGAGGGTCCAGATGTTACACATAATTTTAGGAGTAATTTAGGAGTAAATCAGTATTCACTAATGATACAACAGTATGTGCCTCACATATCTTAGTGCTTGGTTCCATTTGAAAATATATAAGCTTCGAACAAGAAAAATCAATGCCAAGACTGCTACTGGAGTTGGGGACTGGAAGAATGTTGTGTATGAGGCTTTTTTTTAACCTGGTTGAAAGATAAGGATTTATTTGAATCTCTGGGGAAAGAATGAGGGATAAAAATATGTTTTCAGTGGGTTTAATTTCTGTGTGGCCTTCTAGGTCTGCAAGCCACGTAATCCATGCACAGATGGAACACATGACTGTAACAAGAATGCCAAGTGCAATTACCTTGGCCACTTCAGTGACCCCATGTATCGCTGTGAATGTAAACCAGGCTATGCTGGTAATGGCATAATCTGTGGAGAAGATACTGACTTGGATGGATGGCCAAATGAGAACCTTGTTTGTGTTGCCAATGCCACTTACCACTGTAAAAAAGTAAGTTTATCCTCTTTTCCCATCTACGATTATAACAGCCTGACTATCTAAGAAATATACTACATTTGTTAGTGTTGGGGAATAAAGCAAATTTCTGTCTAGTTAGACCTATTAAACTATTTTCTCTACAAATAACCCTCTATTGACAGAGAAAGTGTAGAGATACCATTGTCAAGGCATTGCTAACGGACTCTTGCCATTTGCTGTACTGCTTTATTTATTCTTGCAATATGGGAAAAAATGAAGCCTGACACGATTATAAACACTTGTAAAATGTTCTAGGAAGATTCTTGTTTAGGCTGCATCAGCTTTGCTTTGACACATAGGTATCTCCAGGGAAAGAAAAACAGTGTAACATTCTCTAAAGCAACCCAATCTTTATTTAAAGAACTATTTGAACTTTCTAAGACTTATCACCGTAATGACTAGCTTAAATTGAGAGAATTACAGTAATATAACACCTACCTGATTGAGGTACTGTGATTTTGCTGAATCATTAGATCTTACCTGCTCAACTTCCTATTGTAATCACATCAGGAATGAACACATCTGTGTACTATATGCTTTCTAGGATAACTGCCCTAATCTGCCTAACTCTGGGCAGGAAGACTATGATAAGGATGGGATTGGTGATGCCTGTGACAGTGATGATGATGATGATGGCATTCCTGATGACCGGGTAAGACAACAGAAAAGAACAGCCTTTGAGAATGTGGCTCTCCCATTCCCCTTTCTAAAGGTGGGGTCTAGTTTCTGACCTTAATCTTAAGAGAGGACCACAGGAAATTGCTGGCACTGACAGCTATCCTGGAAACCTTTGTCTGCATAGTTATGCGTATCTAACTTTCTGCAGCTGTTTGAGCTTTGGAAGTGAATTTTCATTCAGCCATTCTTACACTCATGTAAGCAACAGGATGTTTTGAGATAGTTGTATTCCAGTTTTAACTGTTTGCCTGCCTTTCATTTCTTCTGGTTAAAGGTTTAATTTGATTGTTTGTTTTTAAAGCTTGACTTCCTTCTTGCTTTTTCAGGACAACTGTCCGTTCACCTACAACCCACAGCAGTATGACTATGACAGGGATGATGTTGGTGACCGCTGTGATAACTGTCCCTACAGTCACAACCCTGATCAAACTGACACTGACAACAATGGAGAAGGAGATGCATGTGCAGTAGATATTGATGGAGATGGTAGGTGGCCTCTAATCACTCCTTTACATAGTTTTTTAATCACCAATCAATCAAATGTACCCAGTGGACCACTGATTTCCTACCAAAGTTTCATCCCTGAACACACAAGTTCTCCTGTGTTGGCTTCAGGACACGAAGGCTACTGAAGGAACACTTAGGGCTGATGCAAATTCACTTTGTAATATATATATTTTGGCACAGTTCAATTGTAGCTCCACTCTCACAGGCAGTAGGACAGAAGTGTGGCAGAGCTAATGATGAGTCAAGTTTCAAAGCTTTCAAATGTTCAAAATGCTTTCAAAAATGTACCAAGAAACATGTGGTGGCTTTACACAGTCACTTGCAGCATTTAGATTTCTGACTTGCATTCATGAACTTTCCTTAATTTTTCAGGGGTGCTTAATGAAAGGGACAACTGCCAATATGTCTACAATGTAGACCAGAGGGATACAGACTTGGATGGTGTTGGAGATCAGTGTGATAACTGTCCACTGGAACACAATCCTGACCAGGTATGGGATTTGCATTATATAAACTGGTATGATAAAAAATATGTTGTGTGTTGTAGAAAATATTTGAATGAATTAAACCTTAAATTTCACTTATTATAAATCATTCTTAGTAATTTTCCAGATAGTGCCTTTATCAAAAAACATACTCTCACGGTTTGAACAGCTGTTAGATATTTTCTGAAAAGTAACTCTAGTGAAGGTCTTTGAGACTACTGCGTGTACTTATCTCCTAAACATTTCTTAGGTTTGTCAGTTGTGGTGATTCTCATAGTGAGAATATGAAATACTTTGAAAGCATTGTATAAAATTTAGGCAGTGGGAATTACCTTCTTCATAGCCTGTAGTGCTGCGTTCACTTAGACACAAAGTTGCACTTCAGTCTTTGTCCTTAAGCTTGAAGCAACTGCATTTCAGAAGACAACTTTTTTACCAGTACATTGAAAGCAGCACAAGTTGATTTTTCTCTAAGGAAAAGGCATATTCTGGCACTTTTGAAATTCTCCCTTACAAAAATATAGAGGTATCCAGATTCTGACAACTTACTGGTTCAAAAATGTTCGAAGGCAGAAATAGATAAAGCATGTGCCATCCTGTCAGTTAAAATACTAAGTTTAAGAGCTTCAGGGGCATAACTGGAAGGTTTGAAAGGTTAGAAAGCTGTTGCAAATAAGTGGAATACAATGTAGTATGGTCATGTAGCCTAAAAGCTACATGAAGGTTACTTTAATATAAAATTTCATTGTGGCTAGCTTTACTACTTCCCCACCTTAGGGCAATGTTTTTCTTATGACTTTGAAGCCTTAATGTAAGACTCTAATGGCTTTCCAAACACTTTTCTAAGCAATTTCTGGAAGTGGAGATATTAGATTTTAAATGGCAGAATTAGAAGCTATTCAAACTGTGTAGTATGCCTTCTGTCTATGCCAACACTGAGGTCATCCACCAGTGTTAACAAGACTACTGGACTAAACCTTGAGGCAACCTCAGGGGTGACAGGATTGTTTTTATTTCAGAAGCTGATTAAGCAAATGACTGCTAAAATGTGATTAGCAAGCACAGCAGTTAATGCAGTCTGTGACCAGTATGGGAACAATTGGGGGACATGAAGAGCATTATAGCCTTTTATTGTAAAGAAAATTATGATAGGGTGTAGAAGCTGTAAAACAAAGTCTTTGTAGACTCTGTTTTAATGTTACAGTCTCTACTGGCTAGGTACAGAGTAGTTGTACGCTTGTCTGGCCCTTGAAACCACACTGCTGGCAGGGAAGGTGGGAGGGAAAGTACTCTGCATCTAATACAGTAGGCTACTGACAGAAGAGTTGCATGGCAGAAGGGAGAAGATAAGCTGATGACCGCACTGCTTTCTGATGCTGCAGATTCAAATTCAAACCAAGACAAGACTAAAGCAGGATAAAACCAGGTAGCACAGGCAGCTTTAAGTGTATATTAATCCACTTGCTACATCCATCTTAGCTCTTGATCAAGCATGCAGAAATCCCAATTAACTCTATATATTTAAACTCCCATTTCAGAGACTCCTATCTCAGTCTTAAGTGGTTTTTTAAAATGCTTTTTTTCTCCTCCCATAGGAAGACACGGATTCTGACCTCATAGGTGATCAGTGCGACAACAACCAGGACATAGATGAAGACGGCCATCAAAATAATCTTGATAACTGCCCCTATGTGCCCAATGCCAATCAAGCTGATCATGATAAGGATGGAAAAGGTGATGCCTGTGACCATGATGATGACAATGATGGTATCCCTGATGACAAAGATAACTGCAGATTGGTTGCCAACCCAGATCAAGCTGATTCTGATGGTAAGATGACCGGTATTATCATAACATTTTAAGAGTATCTTCCAACAGTTTGATGCTATTTTTTCATGCTCTTCCACATTGAACAAAACTTCCAAATAAGAAAAACTAGAATATCTGTACTGTTGTTGTAGGGCTTCTCAGGAGTAAAGAGCAATGACCACCTATCCAACTTATTCCTGAATCACTATCAGACTGGAGTGAAAGTGCCTTTATACACAAGCTGTTGCAGCTTCTGTCTTGTATCTGCCAGGAGTACCTGGGCAGTCAAGAGTTCTGCAATTAAAACTCCCAAGCTGTAAGACTCAGAAGCAAACAAAGGTGGTGATGTAATGGTAAAATTACTTTTATTCTGCAGGTGATGGACGTGGAGATGCTTGCAAAGATGACTTTGACCAAGACAGTGTGCCAGACATTGATGATATCTGCCCTGAAAATGTGGAAATTAGTGAGACTGATTTCCGAAAATTTCAGATGATTCCCCTGGATCCCAAAGGAACATCCCAAAATGATCCAAACTGGGTTGTTCGTCACCAGGGTAAAGAACTGGTTCAGACAGTCAACTGTGACCCTGGCCTTGCAGTTGGTAAGGGGAAAAATGTAACTCTAACAGGCATTACACTATTGTTAGCGGGTTTGGTTTTTTTGGTTTGATTTTTGTTTCTTTGGGTGGTTTTGTTTCGTTGGTTTTTGTTTTTTGGGGGTGTTTGTTTGTTTTGTTGTTGGGGTGGGGGAGAGGAGGAGAACTTGAGAAACTATTAAGGAGTTGTTTAAGAATTGCAAAAGAGCAGCCCTTTTTTACCCTTTAATGTCTCCATAGGTTTTGATGAATTCAATGCTGTGGACTTCAGTGGTACCTTCTTCATCAATACAGAAAGGGATGATGATTATGCTGGCTTTGTATTTGGTTACCAATCTAGCAGTCGTTTCTATGTTGTCATGTGGAAGCAGATCACCCAGTCTTACTGGGACCCCACACCAACCAAAGCTCAAGGCTATTCAGGTCTCTCCATCAAAGTTGTGAATTCCACCACTGGTCCAGGAGAACACCTTCGTAATGCTCTGTGGCACACAGGAAACACTCCTGGCCAGGTAAGAGTGGCACTAACTACACACTGAAGTGTTCTTAATGTGATAACATGATTACCCCAATGTGATAAGGTACTCTTCTGCTCTGTAAGGCAGGCCGTTCTTCCAAGTTAGGCACTTACAGATGGTTTGCACATGCTAATCAGAATGGCGTGGTCTCTTTGGCAAAGACCAGTAACTTTGTAATTTTCCCCTAATGATTTACTTGAAGTCCTTAACAGTAGTAGTGATGATTGTCAAGGCATCTTTGTGTCAAAATAATAGCTGTCATCTCAGGCTTCTGGTTAATAAAAGAAATGTTTTTTTCATAGGTGAGAACTTTGTGGCATGATCCGCGTCACATTGGCTGGAAAGACTTCACTGCATACAGATGGCGCCTTAGCCATAGACCAAAGACTGGCTACATTAGGTGAGTATCATCCTTTTATCTGAAGTAATTATCTCAAGGGAAGTGGATATCTGTAAAGACAAACCTAACAGAAGCTTGTTAAAGATGGCTGAGCTATTGTCTCTTTGTAGGGTTGTAATGTATGAAGGGAAGAAGATCATGGCGGATTCAGGACCAATCTATGATAAAACCTATGCTGGTGGTCGGCTAGGATTATTTGTCTTCTCTCAAGAAATGGTGTTCTTCTCAGATCTTAAATATGAATGCAGAGGTAAGGATAACATTGTATTTAAGAGATCCCATATAAACTAATTTGTTGAAGAAAGCCACTCACAAGAAAAGCAGAATGGATCAAGACAGAAGATCTAAGAGGGAAAGTTCACCCATGATCTTTCATGGCTCAATCTCAAACATGTTCTGCAGGCAGACACAGGACAACATCTTGATAAACTTTCTACAGTTAAAAGCTTAAAAGTATAAAATTTAAGTATAGAATCATAGAATCAGTTGAGTTGGAAGAGACCTCCGAGATCATCAAGTCCAACCCAAGTATATTTCTACTGTGTTATTTCAAAGTATCAGAAATCCATGTTGAGTGGATGATATACATCTTGAATCTCCTTTAAAATGCTAAATAGAATGAAACAACAGAGCTGACGAAGTCCAAGGTGGAAATACGAAATACTGGCTTTAGCAAGCAAAAAACTAATTTGCTTAAAAGCAAGCGAATTAAAAGATTGTCTGCATATTGCAGTCTTGCTGTTTAGTGGATGTAAATGCATATGACTAATTCCAGGTGCTCTGGTTTTCTTAAATTGTGACTTCATCATGTAATGGTTACATAGACTAGGTTCTAAAGTCTAACTCAAGAAAATACCTAAGCACTTCCAAGTTTTGGGTTTTTTTACAAATGTCTTGGCATTAATGACTTGGGCATAGTCATGCATAATACACAGAAATACTTAAATTTCTTAATTTTTTTCTTTTTCACAGATACATAATCACAAGGTTGTTGGATTCAGAGACTATTTAAAAATGCTGGTAATTGCACCTTTTGAAACGTTTAGCCTTACAAATCCTGGGACCATTATATTATTCCTTCCTTTCTTCTTTCTTCATAAAAGTGGACTCAAAACACATGACCTGCCTCAAGAGAATGCTTTTGAGAGAATGGAAGTGAGAACATACTTGGTATCTGACCTCTGCTGAAGTGGAAGGAAACAAATGTGTCTTGCAAATAAGAATTGTCTTCACTGAACAAGCACACTTCTTTCAGTAGGAAAGATATTTGTTTGCTGTTTATCACAGTGCAGCGTCACTACACCTCTAACTGGAGGTCCCATGGAGTAGCATTTTGTAAAAAGAACATCTTTGGATGTGCTGTGGACTACTTAAACTGAAGACCTTTCATTGTGTGGGGAGAAGGGGTTTTGGGTGGGAGGGGGAACTCTGGGTCTTTCTTTATTCCTTATAGGAGAGAAGATTTTTTGTTTTTAAGGACAGCTGCGCTATCTTGGTTTACATCCATTTAACTTGGAGAAATTATTACTGGTTTTTTATGTCATCTCTTTTAGATAAAAACACAGCCTTACTCTATTTGTGGAGAGCTAGATCAGCTTGTGTACTACACAGGACAAAACATATCCTGAAACTGATTTCTATCATTGGAGGAGGGAAAGAGGACAAAAACTGGTACACTGGATCACACCAGCTTCGGGAGAACTGGGATTTACGATTAGATTCTGTTTTTTCCTGATTAGAAGCAGATCTTGCTCTACCTTTAAATGTGTTCTTTCAGATATGGTGCCAGAAAGCCCCACCATCTCAGCTAGCACTGTGCTGTCCTTCAGGAAACGAGCATATGTTTCACTTTTTATGGTTAAAGAGGCACAAAAATAATAGTAATGAAAACATTCCTTTTCTACATGCCATAGATGCTTTAAACCCCTTCACTTCTTTGGAAGGGAGGAAAAGGGGCCTGTAGATAAAATTGTAAAATATTTATTTTTGCCTATTCTTGATGTTATAGTGACTGAGGGGTTATTGATTAAAACAACAAGAAATGCGTCAAGACTATCCACCTAATAATTGTTGCGAGTCTTCATGACTGTAAGATTGTAAATACAGATTATTTATTATCTCTGTTCTATACTGAACCTAGAGGGGGTTTAGTTGAGGAAAAATCTTTTCTAGAGCAAATAGTGGTGATCTATTTGTTACAAAGAGCAATTTTCCCACAAAGGCTTTGATGCGCAGGGAAAAGTGACGAGTGGGAAACTGGATGTTTGTTTTTCTCAGTCTGAGCTCAGTGTTGGCTTTTCCTTTCTTTAGGCAAGGCAGTTGTTAGCCTGGTATGCAACTGTTTTGCAGTGCTAAAATTCAAGTCCCTTTAGGTGGTAGCAGTTTCTATCCCATCCATAGTGCCAGAGATGAGGGAATGCCATTTACCATCTTAAATGTTATTCAGTGCTGGGAAATGTCTGTGGTTCTTTACCACGGGTCAGTGGCCCTAACACAAAGGCAAGATACCTGCCTTGAGGAGACTGCAGGGAGAGGCACAATGACTGCCATCAGTAACCATTGAAACCGGCTGTTTGTGCCACTGCACACTAAGTATTGTAACTAGTGATGTGCAGCTACAAAAGAAGGAATTCTTCACGGACTAAAGAGAATTTCAGAAAGTCCTTGCAAAAGCGGGAGAGGGCTTGATGTACATTAAAAGACTGTTTTCCCCAACAGAAGGGGCAGCATCCTTATATCTATAATATTTCCTTATCTTTTCAAAAAATGAAAAGAAACTAACATGGTGAAAGTTTTATGTACAAATATTACCTCATTGTTGTGTGACTGAGAAAAACCTTTGGATAAAGCAGAATTCAAATGTCTAACAAACTTTAAAGCTACTGTAGTACTAAAAAGTTAATGCTGTACATAATCAAAATTTCTTTGCAGAAAATGTATTCCCAGTAAGGAAAAGGCATTGGAAAAAAAAAAAGGTCAAATACAATTTCTAATGTTGTATTATATTTTTTCCTGTCATCTTGTATACCATTGCTTGTATTTTTATAAATTATTTTTCTCATTGCCATTGTAATAGTTAATCACATAATTGTGTAGATAGGCTATTTAAATAATTTATCATGAAATGCTACCTGTAGAGTTAGTATTTCTATTTTTATAAAAAGTTTGCACACTGAACTGAAGACTTTTTTTTTGCTTCCCTCCTCCCCATGTTTTTGCTAGCATAATTTTCTAAGAACATGCTTTTTTTTGTAAACATTTTTAACCATTTTCCATTTTAAAGTTGTGTAAGTTGTACAATAAAGCTTCTTACATACAAAGAACAATAAACCACCAAGGACATTTATATTTATACTTTTGTCCTCCAGTTTTATTCATGTTTTGTAATACATCTTTGGGTCACTCACGTGTTATTTTTATGAAATTTGGCTTCAATGCAAGATCTCCCTACTCTTTACATTAAAACTATGCTGGGGGATGCACCTGAGCTGTTCGCTAGGTATAACAGCTGCTCCACCTCCAGGCACTGCTGCAGTTACATAGCATGTGCAGGTGGCACCACATTTGCCTCTGAATGGTAGACACAGCCATGCTGCTCTTGAAGCCGCAGGACAACCCTCTGAGGGACATCAATCATACCCAGTCAGGCCTACCCCCTCTCCCAAGAAAAGAGGCTTAGTTGCAGGGGCAGAGGAATCTAGGCTCAAGCCTGAAACTTGTAGTGTGATCAAAAAGCTGATAACATGGCCCTGTATCAACTTACAGAATAAGCTACTAAAGTAAGAGCAGTTAAGACTGGTTGCTCAGTCTTTACTTGCAGCAGTTTGTCTCATGCACTGCATAGCAAAGCCAGGTGCTATATTAGGAGTGCTAGATACCCACATGAGAAGTGTATTTAGGGAGTCCTGCAGATATGGAAAATTAATCTTTACATCTCCTTTACCTGAGGATAAAGAGTTCTATGACACTAAACTTTTGAGGGCAGTGATGTTTATTTGCTCTTTTTTCCCCACTGAGAAAAAGGACAAAGAAATTGCTCCTGACCTGTTGCTTCCAGAATATGAGGGGCTGCTGAATTTTTGCCATCACCAGTTACAGGATTGTCAGCTTGACTTCTCTGGAGTGGGGCACTAGGAGTGCATAGTCAGTGTAACCCATCTGATTTTATCTGGGCCTGCTGTACCAAATGTCCTGCAGTTTCAATTGCTAACTATCATCTTGTCTCCCAAGGACACAAGATGACTGAGAATTTCAAAAAACAAAGTTATTTCCCACCTGGAGAGATCTCTTTACTGTAGCTGCAGAAAGAATGAGATAACTTAAAAGCAACCAGTCTGAGCAGATATATCTCCATATGGATATATGTAGGTCTAACCAGAAGTTTCAGAGAACTGCTGCTGATGTGGGGAAGACAGCCTTGGCAGGCCATGACAATGACTTTATCTGAGCCCTTGCCAAACTTCCATGCTAACCTATTGCATGCATCCACATAGCTTTTGTTGTTAGAATAAAAAAGGCAAGCCACATACTTTGTATTCACCCATAGCTTAAGTAAATCCATCCACTTTTTGCTTGCTGAGCATGAATACAGTAGGAACAAGCCAGAGTCATCACTGAGTTAAGTTAGGCCTTTACCTGACCACAGAAACAACTACTAAAGAAAAACTAAACAGGGCAGACAATCCATAGGTGAAGCCTGTGGGAAATTTGTTGTTCCCAACTCCATGGATGGAGACTCATCCTTGGGACAAGTGTATCAACCAATGTATGCCACTTGTGTTATTTGGTATTTGGCCAACTCTCTTTGCATAAGTAATCTTTGGATTTCAGGTTATTTCTTACCACAGCATGCTCTTCTCAGAGCCCATGCAAATGCAGTACCTTAAGTTTTCAAGTGGTCATCTGCATCAAACCTATATTCAACAGGTGTAGCAGTTTAACCCGTACATATTTATAAGCTATGAAGATAAGAACTGAGATAGGCATAGCAAATCTGCCTTAATGACTACACTGCAATTTTCACTGACATCAGCATGATTTTTGCAGTGAAGCCCATAGTATGGTAATTGGCAGATTTTCAACATAAATTCATTTTGGAAAGGATTGCTGAGATTACAGAAGTGAGCATCTTAACGTATCCACAAGGAGAGTACTAGTTCTTTTTTCTCATCTTTTCCAAAACAGAAAAAACAGGTGCACAAAGTTGTATTGAATATTTAAGCAGTTACGACAAGAGAATTCATTAGAGAAAAGTGTTTGGCAAGCACAAGTCTTGAAGATAGAATCTTCCACAGGAAATCCATAAAATTAGACAAGTATCATCAAGAAACTTGGAATTTCAAACTTAAACAAATCCCAGGAAGCTCAGACATCATTTGCCTTTAATTTTTCAACTGCTTTCAAAGTCAAGAAGTGCTAGCCTAAGCAACACCCACACAGGCTAAATTGAGTGCTGCTTAGATGCTTTGTCAGTCTCCCTTAATGACTCTGCTCACAAAATGCATATGGAGAGTCCATTTTAGTGTTACTGTAAAATTAGGGTAGAACAACTCTGGCAATACCCTTCCCACCAAAACTATGCAGACCAAATACACAAAGAAATATTAAAACAATAGCACAGATCAGTATTTTCAAAAGTTCTAAATACAGAATACCTGCCTATAAAGCAAAATTATTCATGCACTTTAGCACTCTAAAAGTTACTTTTTAAGCTTAACAGATAAGGTACTGCAGATTCAATTGTAAGCAGCAAACTATTTCACAGACTTAAATGACAGGGAGCCTTTTATTCTAACTACTGCATCTGGATTCCAGCCAATCTCTCAGTGAAACGTATAATTGGATAAATGTAGGTTATGGCATTAGTAATATTCAAGTGCCTCTATTCTATTAAAAAAGGCAGCAATTTTTCTGACCTTTAAATCTCTCTACAAATAAAGGAGCAATTATTTCCCAATAAATTCATCTGTTGAAAATTAAATTTAAAAAAAAGGAAGTAATTTATTTTTTCCAGATTTCATAAACCCTTCTACCTTATCAGCTTCCTAAAGATCTGCCAAACCACCTTGTCTTCTGTGCCTACCTTTCAAGCTGTGAGATTCTCAAAGGTGAGGCGCTCTATTCATAAGTGGGGGAGGAAACACTCTTGGAAGTGTCAACTGTGGTAGATTTTGCATGTAAAACACAAGAGAGAGATATTATTCAAAGCTGTGCTTAGAAAGCCTTTTAAAGAAGCAGAACAAAAAAAAATGCCTTCTCATTTCATTTGGTGAAATTTTATCTGGCAAATGAAGGGGTTTCATAAAATATAAAAAATCTTCCAATTACTGAAATTACAGAAATTGAGCTGCTGCAAACATCTGCCTCTCACCTATCCCTCCCTTATCCGGAGGTTAAAATGCACCCTTTCCAGCACATGAATTTACTGGTGTATTTTTTTTGCATTTCTAGACCAGTCCTTGCTGCTCTGATGATACGTTTAAGCAGCCCTTTCCTCTCTGATCTATGCAGCAGATAATTTTTGCACAGCCTGTTTTCACTCTGTGCTCAGCATGCCCACTGGCTCTGCAGGAGTTCTGCTTGGGAAGTGAGAGGGAAAGCATGCACAACAGATCCACAAAGTAGATACCAGCCAATGTCTGGCTTGGAAAAAGGCATTAGGCTGAGAATTTTTGTGGGGCATTTTCTTCTACTTTTTTTTTTTTTTAAAGATGAAACTGAAAGTTTTTTATTCTTTGGTAGAACTACTTTAATTTAAACTTGAATTCTGTACATGGTAAGAATAATTTCACTCATTTTATTGTTGTCTAGATGCATTTTTTTTTTAAATCAGGATACTTAGTTTGTCACTCCTCTTTGAAATTAAGATCCATCACCCACTCTAAGTCTGTATAACTGTAAAGCTGGACTGAACTTCTCATACCATTAAAGTATACTGAAATCAATATTGTAGTTTTTTAAAATATCCTACTCAAATTTATAGTATGTTTTGTAAATGATGTCTTCAGTTAATATATATAATTTATATCATCATGGCTAGGCTTTGCAAACGCAGATTTGGGCAGGGCTCTCCCCAAGTGGGTGTGCCCTTCCAGCCTGCACAGTGGATTTTTTAGGTGAGGCACAGCGTGTGCAGAACTGGCCCCACCGTTTAAGTCCTAAGGTCCATCTGCCACGGCCAAGCGAGCTTGGACAGTGCCAGTGAAGTCCTCAGGACTAGAACCTACAGCCCTCGGTATTCCCAGGAGGTCTCCCATTCAAGTACTGACCGGTGCTGACCCTGCTGAGCTTCCGAGATCTGACGGATCAGGCGTCAGGGTGGCATTTAACTATACATACATATCTATATCTATATCTATCTATATCTACACACAGACACACAGACACACACACACACACACAGAGTTAAAGAAAATGATCAAATCATCCTTATTTTCCACTTTCAGAGGAAAACAATATGGGGTTTGTAATTTAAAAGGGCAAACCACACAGCAGTGAAATATACCTGCTTGAGTAAACCAGTATGGACAGCTGAGCACCGGCCACTACAAACAGCAGCACTGTGTATATGTTACTGAGAGGTTTCAGTGAAAAAGACAGAATGGTTGGTCATATATTGCTCAGCAATTAGACACATGCACATCAAAATCTCTTCATGGGTATGTTGATTTCACTGATGTTAAATTTTGTCCTGTAAAATTATAGTGTGAAATAAGACAAGGAGAACAAACAGCATAAACCTACATGCATACATGAAATTTCTTATTCCTCAAACATCTCAAATCCCAAAAGTCATAAGGATAACTTTAAAAATCAGTCTCCTGTGTTCTGCTGTGTTTGGGGATAGCAGGAGCTGGGAAAGACAGTAAACAAGCTAGTTATCAGAATCTTTTGCCAAATGCAATGTATGCTGAATGAAGGTATGTATTTCAGAAAACCAGTTTCCAAATCCTGAGTTAGGCTGCAAAACAAAATTCATTTAAATATCTTAATCATCACTGCAGCATCACTCCCCAAGGAGAGGCTGCCACATTCCAGTGCAGCTGGAATTTAAGTGGTGAGCCCCGACAGAGAGGTTATTGCAGGTCACAACACAGAGTCATTGGAAAAACAAAGAAAAACCCATGAATCCTCCTGGGCTCAACTTTGCTTTTACCCTGGTATTGATGATGTTTCAGCAAATTATCTTGTCACTATATTTTATATAATATCTCTGTTATAGTGTACATCTTATCACTAACCATATTTTACCAAATAATTTTATTTCCTACAGTTTTACTTAAAACTGAAAATAAAAAAGGAGGGCTTGAATTGATACGTCACCTATACTATGAAGGAAGGAAGAAAATATTCCCAAAGAACATTTAATGTAATACAGTAGAAACCAGGCACAGATTAAGTATTAGGTCATTAATTTTTGACAGTCTCCAAGTTTGGGTACTGACCCAACACACCTTTGGAATACCAGGCCATGAACACAAAGGCCCCGTGGTTTGCAGTGACTACAACTGGTACAGGGTGCTCAGCATCTCCCAAGACTAAAAGTTAAGTTACAGAGCTCCTGTTGGGATATATGCTTCAAGTCAATAGTCATTTAAACTTACCTGCTGAAATGCCAGACAAGAATAAAAAGTTGCATTCATGGCTTCAGGGATGTTGGAATGCTTACTCAGCAACCACGACCCTTCCTTGAGGGTTCTAGGAAAAGCTTTTTTGTAACAGTGAGAGATTTAAGTTAACATTAAAAACCCAGTAAAACTAAGAATTATTTACTATACATAATCTCTAAACAGAACATAGTTTTCCTCAAAAACTACTCAAGTACTTGGAACACTGTTTTTGACAAGACCTCTGTAAAACACAAGTTCTATGTGAAAATAACTGGACTGTGGAAAGATTACAGTCTGTGGACAGTAATGCATGAATATCATACAGGCACAGAAAACAGTCTCAAAAAAACTTGTCAGTATTGCTTTGATTATGTTTATACTATCAAAATTGTGACACAGGCTTAACATTTTTAAGAAAGATGAGAAATACATCTAGGTGAGATTTAAAAAGCTCCAGGAAATGTGCTTACAGCAATCCTGTGCAGAACACCCAGTATCCACAGGTTTGTTACTGCTGTTGAAGAATAAGTAAAAATATCAAACATTCAAAAATAAATAGCACTAGCTTGTTACAAATACAATGTTTCATTCTGATCGTTAATTAAAAGTGAGTAGGTCAGATTCTGATCTCTGTTATATCCACACCATTACTATTTCCCCAGCAGCATGCATCCATTCCTAATGGCAACTCTGTAAATGAGATTAAAATCTGGGCCACTATGTGCATTAATCTAAACATGCAGATTAGATCAAGTAAGACCAATGTGATAAGAGCTGTTGTAGAGTTAACATTCTATCTACATACATCTTTTCTTATTGAATGTTAAATGGCTTGCATAGAATAATTTGTCCTTTTAGGTCAAGTCCTATGAGAGTTTGTCAATGGGAAAAGTCTATTGAATCTTCTTTGCTAGAATATCTCTCCCCCCTTAAAAAATGTGCTTTTAAAAAAGAACAGAGTCTTGTTATTCTGATACTGCAGTGCATGAAATTAAAAGCTAACCATCAGCTGAGTAAATAAGGACAAATCAGGAAAAATAGTAGTTAGACAAGATAATCAAAAACCTGTCATGAATTGTTACTATTATCTCAAAGACAAACCACGTGCATTACCCTCCCCACAGGCAGCCATTACTGCAAGGTTTCACAACCCAGTAACTGTTAAGGCAAACTTCTCATCTCTTTCACTCTCACTCACACTAAGCCTTCACCAGGGACTGAGACTTCTCATTTAGTTACATTTCTTGACTAGAGGATATATGACTGTGTGCCGTGTGATTACACTTTTCAAAGGCAACACTCAGGCAGACCTGAGCAGACAAGTGCTGATGTCCTGAGATAATAGAGGACTTGTGCAAGTCAAACCTTCAACCAAACTAGTGGTCCAGCCAACAGACAGCCCCAGGGCAAAAAAATGAGTACATATCTGGGTCCTTCACTGAGTCAGGTCTCTGACTCAGATGGGCTGCAGGCTCCAGCAAACTGCAGTGGGATAAGAGAGGCCAGGTTTCAGCTAACTTTATGAAAAATCTAGATTGAGTGGGTGAAGAAAAAGAAAATTATTACATACATTTCACATCTACTTTAAAAAAGGCCCATCAGTAGATACTGAATTTTCCAGGGTTTATTTTACATTTTTCACAAAGACGTGTATGTCATTAAGATACACAGCTAGATAGATGTACGCGCACACTTATTAGGTAGAACAACCCCAGGAAATGCAATGGAATGCAAGAGTTTATTTTGAAATCTAACTGCAATATATGATCATGACAATAATAATTATCTTTTAAGAATAAATCAACTCATGGAACAGTTTCAAATATTTATTCCCTTCAGGTTTCTTGAAATGGTACTGTATCAGAATAATATCCCTGATGGAGCTTTAACCACTTTCAGAAAAACAGTGGTGCAGAGAAGTATATAGTCATTCTCTCCTCAAATTTCAATGTTAGTATCATCTGAAAAAAGAAAAGAAAAATATGCTGAACTGCTGTAAGCACAACATTGTTTGCAATACGAAAAAGTAAGAACAGTTTGTGATGCAACTTCTACTTAAAACTTAATATAACCCCCAAAACAGAGATAGAAATAATTACTAATTGGTTCATACAACTAAGAGGCTTTTCATAACTGTATATGGGGGGAAGTCTGTTCCATTTACCTCAGTAAACATCATCTATGTTTACATGCACATGAGCCGGATGTAGATTACTGCTTCTTTCAAGAAACAGGAATTACTAATCTCTTAAAGCACATGAGCGTATATCTAAACAAGTATATGCATATGCCTTATGTTCACCATTATGCTTTCCTTAAAATATATATAATTTAATGTATTAAAGGAAATCTGTATCACAGATTACAGTACCATATGAACAAAACCAAAATTGTGCTAAACTAGTTTCACATACCATTTTGTTTGTTTACCCAGCACTATGCAGAATTTAAACCATGTGTAAATGATGGGCAGGAAAATCAAACTATTTACAGAAGATTACGCATATGTATTTAAATGTCCTTTAGAATTAAGACCATAACAAGCTCAACTATGCAAATATCTCTTAAAAATAAAATAACTCTTCACACGTCTCACACTGTCATCTGCAGTTGCATTTACTTTAAACTGTATTTCTCTGGGATCTCCTCCATCCCTCAACACAATTAGCACATCTAATCATGTCTGAACTAACAACCAGGTTATCTGTAGAATACATTAGGCAACTTTACAAATTTGATAAAAGTCACACCCTTTTGCTTATGGCCAGGAATAATTGCTTCAGACAGAACTGAATCACTTTTGTGGGAAACAAATTAATTCCATGGAAAGGTATCAGGGTTTTCTGTTTTATGCTGTAAACTTTCTCGTAAACACTGCATTAACAAAAACAATAAGAATAGACTGCTCTCTATTTAAATGCTAATTTTGGATATATGCTTAATCATAACTAATATTAACAGAATACAATACATCTGAGTATAATTAATTTGCACTAAACCATGGATATCTGCAAAATATTTACCAGTTTTAAACTTTGGAAGTACATTTTATTTTGGCACTTATTTTTATTCTGCCTAAAAGTTACCTGTTCATACCATCTTTAAAAATTAGACACTGACACAAAAATTCAAAGCCTGATGAAATTACAGTATCAGTAATTATCTGTTTGTGGGTTTTTTCACTTTTCTATTAAAAAAAATGAAAATAAATCAGGGACTTTGAAAATTCAGAATACTTACCCCCTCAATAAAAAAAATTGGTAAACAAAACGATTATAAACCCAAGACGTTTATCAACCATACAGATTTGAGTTCTACATGGTGTCCTAGTTACAGGGGCTGGGACCAGTTTATGACTGTGTGGGTATAACAAAAAACTGTGTATTCTACACCCTTGGGTGGTTTCTGATGAAGTGTTAATAATGGATCATTTCCAGCAGCTGCCCAGGGCACATCTGACACCACAGGCTACAAGCTGGGTGTTAAAGAACCCTGTGAGGCACAGGAATGGTTCTGTATTCATACCAGTGACTCAGCTGTGATAACTCCCCTCTAGAGAGGCATAAGCACCTCCCCACCCAGCCTGAGGGGTCATGTCTGCACTCAGCCATGTGGCACTCAGCACAGGGGCTGTTCTGCTCATGTCCCAGGGTGCTGGGTTATAAATCTGTTTTTGTGGGTTAAAACCAGTTTTGCTCTGTATCATTCTCTGTATTTATTGTCATCCTCTTAGTAAATTAAGACACTGACTTGTAATCTCTCGAGTTGGGTTCATTTCTCCCACCAGTTTACCTTTAAACCAGCACACATGGTTGAACATTACTCAGTCACTACTGAAAATATATAACCAATATACTCCATTGTATTACTCTGCCACACACAATTTTGACTCAAATATCATTAAATTATTATGTGATAAATGTTAAAACATTCACCTTACAGACTTTTACTGTGAGATTTCTCATATAGAAATTCACCTAATAGTGAAAATCTCCTTTCTCTCTTATGCAATAAAATTACCTCTCGGTGACTGTGTATACTGTTACCTGCTCACTTCACTACCTAGTGGTCACAGCACGTGGTGTTTTGCTTGATTTAATATATCCGTCTCAAAACACACTCACATGAGAGGTGGTAGTTGGGGCCGAAAACTAACCTACTGGAAAAAAAAGAACAAAACCAAAAAAACCCCCAAAGCACCAAAACCACCCAAACTCTTCTACAGTACTCTACTTTCTTCATGTTGTCAGCAGTTATGATCTAAATTTCACAAGGGGCAAATATGGCAGGTGAGTCTGGATATCAAGTTGTTTGGCAGTGTAAAAAAAAAATTAACATTCTCTTCATTGAAGAAAGGTTAAGTACAAACAATCAAAGAAATTATAACACAGCAAAGTGTTATTGGGATGTTCTTCTAAATCACCAAGGTATGTGGAAAAAAGGTTTCTCTTTAAATCAGAATAGATTACCAGTATAACAAAGATCAATGTGACAAACAAAGCAAAATGTAGTGATTTCTAATAAAACTAAACTTGTAGCACTGTAATCACAAACTTCCCACTATCACAACTTCTGTCAAAGAAGTCAAAGATTTACCTGCCTAAATCTGGCTTATTTGAATAATAGGCTTTCCAGGAAGACAAGTCATCTTAGACTAAAAAATCTAAATGTAGTATTAGATTACAATATCACTGTATAATTGCATGTAAGCAAAGGACATAAAAACCAGAGACATTTCCACAATTTTTATAACACCAGGTAGAGATTTTAATGTTTTTCCTGGTTAAAGTCTATTCTTTCTTTCTTTTACCAAATGTAAAGTAATTTATAGAAATGGTGCAGTATTTAATAATTTTGTTATTTTTTATGTGTAAATTTGAACACCCTGAAAGCAGTTTAGTATTTTTAATACAGCTAGGTCGTATTTGTTGCTATACTACTGAGTTTACCTTATTAAAACCTTGCACAAAACACTTGAATTTTTGTGTGAATTATTGTACCAACTGCTGGGAGAATATTTGCTTTTCACAGAACAGTGAATATGACTTTCTACTACCAAAAAGATAATCCATATGTTTTGTCAACACCATTTTCCAGTTGACAGAATTAATCAACATCAGTGATGTATTTCATAAAACTCCTAGTCAATTATGTCAGAGCAAGAATTTTAATAAACATTCTGCTACTTTGTCTGTATTATGTTTGGCACAGTTTTATAAAAGAACATCCTTGCCCTGCCATAATAATCAGTGTGTATTGGTGCATACCTTTGGTGAGAACCTGCTTAGGTTTTTTTCATTAAAATCAAAAGCCTATTCTGAAGGGTTGTTAAGAGCCTCACCTCCTTTGGTTTGCAGTGGTATGCTGGGAATGTCAGGCTCTGTGCATGGCTCATTGTTCACACTGATGCAATATAATGGTTCACCCAAGAAAGAAGGTTTCTTCAATCTTTTTGTGTTGAGTGCTCTTGACATAAAGTAACCTTCAGTAATACTCTTATCTCCCATCTTCTGTAAACCTTCTAGGTCATCAGGTTCCTCTGTTTGGGCCAGTGAATCCTTTGATAAGTGACTACCAGCCAGTGCTTTGCTGATGTAGTAGCCAGGGATTTCACTCTCTGCACATAAGCTTTTGTCTTCGAGTCCAGCCTTTTCCTGAGCCATTAACATCCCTACAATATGGTCTTCAGCTAACATTTTGGAAAGAGTAGTTGTGGAGTGAAGAGTGGAGTCTTGACTTGTGTAACAAGGGGGACTTAATCCAAAAGAAAGAGATTCCTGAGACTTTGGCATGGAAACGTTACTTATTGTTCTCTGAGGCTGCATACATTCTTCCAGAAGGGTCTTAAGCTGCTCTTCAGAGAGGCTCATTTGTTCTTCAGTCTGAAAAAAAAAAAAAGGAGAGAATTTCTTCTGTCAAAATATAGTTAATGAAAAGCAGTGTCATAAAACAGTTTGAGAGATTAAAAAGCACTGACAGAACCCTTAAACCAATATAAATGTTTTTGAATTTGAACTTAATTTAAATATACATTTACATCATTACATCATTTATGTAACATTCTCACTAGGTTCTAGATAGATTCTGTGCTGAAAGTTAGGACAGAAATCTGATGTCTGGAAGGCACTGAGAGGCCTTTGACTTTGCATAGTCTTGAAAATGAGATCTGACTGCTCTTCAATTACCAGAGCATGTACTTTTTCATATATCTTGGTTTGCTATGTATACATACAGACACACACACACGTGCAATCTAACATTTTAGTTACAGAAAGAAAAACAGCACATTGCTAAAAGACTGTTGAGACAATGCAACTGGGATCAGAAATGGTTTTGGACAGCACCAGCCCACAAAGACTGCCACATACTGACTGAAGTATTCCCAACTTCTCACTGTAAAAATGCCACATAGCCTCTCTCAACCACATCAGGCATGACCCATGGCATGAGACAGAAGAAATTCTTCTGTCTTCTGTAGGACAGTTTTAGTGTTTCCTTTAAGCTGTCACTGCTTGCATAGTTCATAGATGTATCTTTTCAGTCAATTCCTTATTCAGAGAGTATCACACTCCTATAAGTTTTTATCATGCAGGTTTCCTTTCCTAGACATTTCTTAAAATTTGGTATTAAAGATAATGACTGATACTAGCTGGTTATGGTGATGAATAGTAATGGTATTTTTCTTAAAGAGGTTTGCAATGAGAATTTACTTCCAGCTTTTACAATCTTTAATGTTTCTGAAAACAGAGAAGCAAAATACTGTCTGACAATTTAAAGATTATAATGGTAAGTACAAGACCTATTTTAGATATGCATAATATATTTCCCCATGAAATAGGAGATAAAGAAAATATAATAATATATATTAAAATGTTGAAAACAATATGCAACAATTAATGGAAAAGGATGCTTCCTATAACCAAAACCTCAGTTTCACCTGTCCCCCAAGACACAAAGGATCAGCTCTTAGGCTACAGTGATTTGTCAAACAACAATTTTATTCATTGTTTAATGGCTATTACAGAGCATTTACTTTCCACTGTGCTCAGCTTTATACATTTATTCAACCCACTAGTCTTCCTGCACAGATCAATTTCCTTCCCAAAGATACTCTAAGTTTCCTTCTTACACCACATACAACAGAAGACAACTGCATTAAAGAAACTGAGATGTTTAGGGGATTTAAAACAAGGGGAAAAAAAAAGAAAAAAAGAAGGAATAAAAAGAGCATCAACAGACTATCACTATGGGTAGAGATCTTTAGTTAGAAGAACACAGAATCAGGTAATTATTCTGGTATTCAGATAATCTTATTATCAATTGATGTATTTTTGATAATATAACTGAAATCAAACCACTACCTTAAATGCTTATTTAGATAACATGAAAAACATTAGGACTTCCTCAAACTTCTCTCAGGCTTTTACATTTTAATCCTAGTGCAGAAATGCTCACTGATGAAACATAATTCAGACAGGAAAAAACAACTAGCAGCAATACTATGATGAATCAAAAATGAAACATGATTCTTTTCAAATTTCTACTCTCAATTCAATCTACTAGCCTATGTTGAACTCTTTACACTTCATGAAAGAGCATTTTAACTTTCAGGTCAATGTTGGTTTACAAATAATCATTATCAGAATGGACTCACTATAAGAAAAAAGACGCATTCACTCAGGTAGAGCACCACATAACAGACCACTACTGAAGCCCAGCTGCATCTACAGTACATCCACTGAGCAGATTATTATGCTACATAAACATAACTATATTTGTAACACAGAAGAGTCTCACATCTGGAAAGCCACATGGATTCCCACATGTTTTTGAGTGTGTGGTTCTATACTAACGTATTTCAAAAAGCTCTTGGCCAAGACCATTTTGAGCTAAATTTATGTAAATGACAGGGCAATTCACTAACTGCAGAAAGGAATTTTGCATCTGGAGTGAATGAATGACCGAGTACAAAATTAACATTGTGAGGAAGATGACCTTGTCCTGCCTTTCTCTTGTCCATTTATTTCCCCCATCCCCATCCCATTTATCTGCAATCTACTTTTCTTCATTCAAATTTT
>VWZD01013875.1:1649-15894 GCA_013396695.1 Sakesphorus luctuosus | reverse complement strand
GGGGGGGGGGGAGAGGAAACTAAAAGATGTTTACCAATCATTTTCATTTGACATTATAGACACTAAGCCACATTGCTTGCAGCTGCAGAGTTTACGTGATGCTCTACTAGAATAAAATGAAGAGGTTTTCGTGTCTTTAAACATGAACTTGTTCTTGGAAGCCTATGGATTTAATTCTATAATTTGTAAAGATCAATGAGCTCTCTTTCTGAATTGCTACAAGTTGTACTTTTTACTCTTCATTTTCTGAAGCTCACTTTCCATTTTAACTTAATTTCATGGTATCTTTTGATCTACAGGTTGTGTAATATTTTCTAGGTTCCTATATATTAGCCATGAAGTTCTCAGTATGGACACTAAAATCTAAATTTGTACATCCTCACCAACATTTTAAGAAGGTAACTTTAGGAAACAGAATTTGAAAATGTCCCACAGGTTTACAGTTTCTAACATTCCTATCAGACACATATTTGTTAATACAAAATTAACAGTCTTCAAGTCATTGAAAACTACTCTGCACGATTATTTTTCCCAGTTGAATATATATGCATCAGAGGAATATTATGTCTTTGAAGCTCCACTTTCATTAATTGTACCAAATAGGGTATTTGTAACCTTTAGATCTTGAAGAGTATTGTATTCAAATCTAAACAGCTAAAATATCAAAATAACATTAAAATCTGTATTTTCGTTACCATGATAGCTTTCTCTATTATTTTAGGAGCTAATATAAGACTTCTGCATCATGTTATGTCCCATCTCTTGCCCCAAGGTGCAAACCCTGGCTGTAATTGCATAGCATATTTGACTTTTGTATATACTGTGTAAGAAACATTTCAATAGTTTTTAAACACTCTTGTCTGGCTACTCAATTTCACACCAGTTTCCATCATTAGCAGTAGGGCTCAAGTTTCAATTAAGCAAGAATCAACAAAGGAAGTTATTTTATTCAGTTTCTCTAGTAGAACAAAAGAACTACAATTCTAAGTAAACATATATTAAACTGTGTAATTAAATGTGCATAGAGGATATTTTCCTGGCTAGGGCAAAAAGGTACTGACTTGACGTAATGAGCATATTTAAATGAAAATTGACATATCCTAGCAGTCACTAAACAATGAGTCAAGTATCCTTTAGAGAAAATAATTTCAAAGTTTAGGAATTTTGAATGCTGCATAAATCATTATATAAATCCTCCTTGATTTAAATACCAAACTATGAGAAAATTCTCTGATTTAAATATGCATCCCCTCCAAGGCTGTCAACAGATGTTTTGCAAGAATTCAGCTCTTTTAACTTCAGATTAGTTCAAAATTCATCAAATTAATCTAATCTACTACATCTGTAGATAGAAAAAAACTTAGCATTTTACTGTATATGAGTCACTGTAAAAATTTTCTCTCATTTCTAAAATCTTTCTCAACAAATGGGTAACTCCGTGGTTTTAGAGCACTTGATTTCAGACAGTTTAAAGTATTTGTAGGTTAGAAACCAAGCTGGTTTTAATTAACACACTGACAGCGTGCGAAAACATCAGACACAAATTCGTGAACTGGTATTTACAATCCATCATTCAGAGTAAGACTCATTTTCTACCCTCTACGGAAGAAACAACTTCTGCAATCTAAGCTATTTAGCATTCAAAACCAGTTTCCTAAACATCCAGTTTTGTGTTTTTAACTGTTTGTTATTAAGCATTTAACAGATTTCATTCCATAGAAATCTCTTCCTTGAATATTAAGTTGTGGCTTTAATTTTCAGCAAAGCCAGTAGAGTAGACAAAAATGCCTTGATGTGGTTGCAGCTGTTTTCTGTTACAAAGTCCCTTTTTTTTTTTTTTTGGTCACATTGGCTTGCTTGCTGTTTCCCCCTCCAAGAAATAGGTACAGTGTAGCATAAGTGGATCACAGTATCACATAGCAAATTTGGAACTCTGCAACAAAGTATCTTGAGATTTTAAGAATGCCTACAGGTCTGTCTGCTTGGGGAACGAAAACATAAACAGCAATAAAACTGAAGGGCACAGAGATTTACTTTTTAATGTAACCAACTTCACTGCAATTGTTAAAACACTAATAAAACTAACAATTCATCCAATAAGAAAGAAAACTTCTTAGACCTGTTGGAAAGAGTACAAGATAAGAAGGAAAACTTATTTAGACGGGTTGGAGTGAGTCCAGTGGAGGACCACAAAGATGATTAAAGGGATGGAGCACTTCTGAGGAACGGCCGAGAGAGCTGGGATTGCTCAGGCTGAAGAAGAGAAGGCTCTGGGGAGACCTTATATACCACTTCTAGTACCTCAAGGGGCTACAAGAGAGCTGGAGAGGGACTGTCCACAAGGGTTTGTAGGGATAGGCCAAGAGCTAATGGCTTCAAACTGAAAGAAGGCAGGTTTAGATTGGATATTAGGAAGAAATTCCTTACTGTGAGGGTGGTGAGGCACTGGAACAGGTTGCCCAGAGAAGCTGTGGGTGCCCCACCCCTGAAAGCGTTCAAGGCCAGGTTGGATGTGGCTCTGAGCAAACTGCTCTAGTGGAAGGTGTCCCTGGCGATGGCAGGGTGGTAGGACCAAGATGACTTTTAACTCCATCCCAATCAAAACCATTCTATCCTTCTGTAATTCCATCAAAAAGAGAAGCCATAAAAAAATTATCTAGGTTATTTATGTAGTGAAGTGTACTTTAGTCTTACTAAATATGGAAAGGACCAGCCCAAGGAGCAGTAGGCCATAAAGACTCATCTAAAGCAACTTCAGACAGAAGTTTAAAAAAGAAAAAAAATAGTTTATGTATTCTAGGAGTTCAGACTGTATTTTCTGATACTCTTTTCAGATGTCTTTTAAAGTGACACTTAATTGGCCTTGTGTACCAATAGCAACAGGCAATTCTGAATATTGACTTTTTCTATATAACATCTTTTTCTATATTAATGTCTATGCCAAACCTGACCTGTGATATATATTTTTGAAGACAAATATTCTCTTCTGATAGTGGAAGTATGATATGAAGGAAGTTCTGCTACATGTAGAATAAGACAATAGAGAAATACACAGGACTCTCTGGTGAAGTGATATTGGTAGTGTAAAATCTCAATTATCCCATTTAAGGTAAAGCACAGTTTCTTTTATAAATGTGTCTTTTTATAAATGTGTCTTTATAAATGTGTCTTCTTTTATAAATGTGTCTTTCTTACAGAGTTTTTGACATCATCTTTGTTTCACAATCACACCACCTCAGTCAAGTACTGATGTCAACTGTAGCTTCCCAAGGTCCTCACAGGTAGCAGAGACACCAGCACCTCGGCTTGTAATTCAACCCAGTTAAAATCTAAAGACAGAACACTTAAAATTTTTCTAACAAATTACTGTTTTAAAACTGAAGACCTTCTGAAAACACAATTAAAAGGATACTCAGCCAAAAGAGAATAAATCAGAAGAAGCAGAGATCAAAACTACAAAAGAAATTTGGCAAATCAGAGAGTATTAGAAAAAGCTATAAAATACACTACTTTTCAAAACTTTGTTGCAAAGAAATGTGCTGAAGCACAGAATTGCAAAGACATCTAGTTTTAAATAATATGACCTGTAAGGTATCACACTGGTATTGCCTTCATTACCTTGTTGTTGTAGTTCATCCCACAAGCTCAATGAAAAATCATGTGCAGTATTGCCACATATTGGCAAATGCAAGCACTCAAAACACTGAGAGCCAGCACATTTCCAAAAATACCAGGTCTAGTATATCTGAAACTGTAATTTTTTCTTTTTTTGATCTTTCAATTGTTACAGTTTAAATAAAGGCTTGGGTTTGTATCTTATTTAAAGGGAGCAAAGATTCTTGTAGAATTATGGCACTGCTAAAATTTAGTGCCTCAACAGTACCAAAAATTACACAATTTGAAGGAATAAAAAGAAGTTGTCAATATTTGTAGTTGTGTGAATTGCAAATATGGAATCCTACCTCACAGTCTCAAGACTATAAAGACCCTTAAAAAAAAGAAAACAAGTTCCACGTTACTGCTCATGAAATATTTCTGACCCTTTCAATTAATGGGTAGATAATTACACTCATCTAAAATGTATGAAACTGTCATTGCCTTTAAGGGAAAAATCTCTGTACATAAGTACAGATAAATGAGTAAGGGCATGGATAGTTGTGTCACATCTCCGTCTCTGCTTAGAGGAGACCAGAGAAAGCAAAAGAAAATCAAATTCTTAATTAGTAGTTTGGTGATGTCTGTTGTCACAAGACAAATGCTAAGTTTCTACAGAGAACTTCAGATTGTAGCCCTTTCTCAATGTGGGTATATATTTTAGAGAGTGCTGAAAAAATATTTTTAAAAAAGAAAGAGAATAATAAGAATCTTCTTAATTAAGAATGGAAGGGTATTTTGAAATGAAGTTAACTGCATCTGACTCTTGTATGTCCACTCAAAACAAAACCCCAAAAGCCTTCAGGAAGAATGTGATGTACAGTATTGCCCCAGGTAAAAGTTTCAAGCCTGCCTGCACTCGTTCTTGATTTTTGATGGGGGGCAGGGCACAGAACCTTTCAATCTGTACAAGAACAGGAGTTAAGGTTTGAAACTTCCAAATATATATTACCAGAAAATTCACATTTACCACTTAACAATAAAAAAGGTGTGACTAAAATAATGCAAGTGCTAATCTGTTGTTATTTCTTGATGTTTAGCAGCTGTTTTTACCATAAAAAAGGGCAAAACTGTAGTATTATTCCTTTTTTTTTTAACTACAATGCACACTGATCAGAAAGACTAGTTGTTAAAGTAAACTTCAGTTTTGATTAAAACGCTTACAGTTCTTCCTGAGGCTTATCTTACAAATAGTAAATGTGTAACAGTACCAATGACTATATTTCTGCTGGCATGGTAAACTTTGTATATTATTATAACCAAAACCCATGCATTTTATGTCTTTGCCAAACTAGAAACAGCATAAACATTATAAGAACAGGTAGGAGAGCAAACATCCCTATTTTTCTGCTGAGGCAATGAGGGAATACCTCACAGATACTTTCTGTCACTAAGTTTATGTTAGATTTCAATTCTCTAGGCCTTGGAAATAAAAACGTCTTTCAGTATCTCCAGGTATTCTTCTCATGTCCCAGAGCAAAGACATCTGCACACACATTCAAAGTGCTGCACTTCCTTACTGCTATTATCCTGGTTTATATAATCAGAAGCACTGGTATCTGCATCCAGATAAAAAGCAAGAAAGCCTTTACTCACTTTAGAGAAACACTAAGTTGATTTGACTATGGAAGCTATAGACCAAGAGGTACATAACACAGTGCTGTAATACACTTTGCCTTCCCTCCACCTACGTATTTCCCTATAAATCCATGCCTGCTATATGAGAAGTGGCTACATGTTTGTAACTAGATGCAACAATGGTATTCAATGGGTCACAGAATCACACTGGGCAGGCTCCTGTACTTCTTCCTCATCACCAAAAAGCACGCAACAAGCCAAGTGACTTGGCCAGGATATCACACAGCCCAAAGTGCATATACTAAGCATAAGCACATCACCTTTCCTGCACCAGCAATAAAAAATAATTACATGCATTTAGAATCTAAAGGCTTTATAGTAAAAAGACCCATGGTTTAAAAATGAATGTCTTGATGCTATAAGAACATTTTAGTGTTTGATTTTTTTCACCCATTTTCTGCAGAATGTGCTCATATGTAAAATGCAATTCAAAACAGTAAATGAGTAAACATTGATTACAACAAATTTTGCTTTTAGAAATATTAAAACAATTCTAGATATGACAAAAAAATTACCAAAATGTAAAATGATAAAGCTGTGTGTAGCTCACACAGAAGTTATTATTTTGCAGCTTGAAATGTATCCTTGCAATAGGAATAGCTGAAATGTATTTTTAAATTATGCTTGGAGCCAATCCTATTTATACTCAGTGATGTACATCACAGCACAAGAAGGAAAAAAGTCTAAGATTTCCCCAAGCAAAAGACACGAAAGCACCAAAAGGCTCATGTTTTTCAAAAGAAAGTTATGTAAATTTATCGTGCATTTGGGATACAGGTGACTCCGCAGAAGCTGGAGAGTCTGCCTTTTGCCTATGAAGTCAAAGTTCACATGTCACTCATAAGATCTGAAAGATTAATTTACAAAAAATTGGTGTGATCACATTACAAGGTCAATGGCTTACACACAAAGCTCTGTGCACCCCAGTTGCTTGGAACTTTCTTTGCTGCACATTGGAATGTTTTTGCCCAGTTGCTTTGGTAAAAAAAGAACAACCAAAGTTCACAGCTGTGTTTCTGATGAATTAATTATGACATTGTTGGTTTTAGAGGACACTACACTATTCTCAGTTACGTGGAATCACAGCTACTGAATCAGTAGGCAATGACAGAGTTAAGTGTTTCATGTGCTTCTTCCAAGCAGTCAGGAGAAAGCCACTTATTAGGCTAATTCAGAGAGAGTTCCTGTTGAAATACTTGAGAAAAGAACAGATCATAATTTCTGAAACAAAAAGTAGAAGTTTAGGGTGGAAGATAAATATTTAAAAATGATAACTTCTTAAACCAAGGACACCTACTGCTTAGGTTAACATACTTTTCCATTAGGCTTATTAGTACTTCAAAATTTTAAAGGACTTCAAGAATAGATGTGCAAATTATTCAAATAATGTACCATGGACAAGACTGAAACACGGTTTATCTATCAAACTAAGACAAGTATAAGATATGCCTATAGAAAGATACACACCTCTGAAAACACACCATGTAGCAGCAGCTTCCAGCACTATTATACAGCATAAGATGCAATAAAAGGATACTAAAAGAGATGGAAGTTCCACGTATCTGACTTTTTATGCTAATGACCATAATAAATATAAATTAACATCTAACCTGTTTCAGAAATAAAAGTCTGTGTAAGTACCAAGACTAGATACAGCTACAATCTGGAAGGATGATGCTGTGCAGTAGTATAGCCTTTACAATGTGATTACATGTACACCAGCTTGGCTGGCACAGTTTGAGAGTCAGATTTAATTCCTAAAATGAATGAGTTTTAATTAAGAGAGATACATAATAGATCTGAGCCACGCAGTGATATTCTATCCTTTCCAGAGACATCAGAAATACATTCCTTCTGCAATTTTAAGAATGAATTGTTGTGGATCTCACTGTCTGCCAGGCAGGAGACACAATCAGCTTGTTCTAGCCTTACAGAATCTGTTGACACACATACACCCCTACAGTACTAAGCACCACTTGATATGGGAATTATTTTAATGCACTTGCTGCATTTGACACAGCCTATGTTTTACTTTATGTATTACTGCAAGAATATTCCTTCCATGGCTGATTAAATTGTAGTTTTATGTGAGCCAGTTTAATATTGGCTAGTGGGAGCTATAGGCTGTCAGGTACTATATTAAAAAGCCATACAATGGAATACAGAGAGAATAACAAAGCGAAGGACATGACAGAGGTATTTTTGTATTTTATCCTCAAGTCACTCCTAGGAAGGAGGATTAAGACACTTCAGTCTCCCTACTCAGAGCTGGACGTGCTAATCACCATGCCACAACATCTTGCACCTTTTTAGGTATTCTTTCTTTGGCGTGGCTTTCTCCACATCACAGAGCCAAGTTTCTGTACTGCACTGCATCTATTCTATAGCTTATCAAGGGTGCATGGTTTTCTCTCAGAAGATCACACAGATGTAGTTTGAAACAGTGGGTTTACAAAGAATTAAATTTAGTTCCCCCATTGGTAAGCAAATATTTGAACCATCAAATAAATTGAGTAATTTGAAACAAAGATGTTTTAAATGTGATAGCTTTACAGTTCCTCTAGGTTTTAGATCTTAAAAAGACAAAGACACCTGACTGGAGCCCACATAAAAAAATTCCCTAAGCTCCAGAGAGGGCAAGTCCACAAGTCCACAGACGTTTTGGTTTTGAGTTTGTTGGAGTTTTTTTTCCCTCTTATATGTCAGCCTTAGGCTGTTCCCAGCTCAGTAAACTGGCTGCTTTGAATATTATTCTAAACCCACATAATCCTCACCCTGAACTGCAGAGAAAGCCCAGGAATTAACATACATTCACTCAATACAGCTTGAACAGACTTGCCCAAAGTGGGAGGGCAGTTTGCTGAGCCACTGTACCCACCTTTCTCTCACAATGTTCCTAGGGTAGCAATTCACATCTTGTTTAAAAACAAACAAAAAAACCCACCACAAAACAGGAGCAACAACAAACCAAAACAACAACAAGAACAACAAAAAAGGCTCACTAATGAAAAGGACTCAGTGATATAAGTCTCTCTCTCACATCTCTGCACACAGAGAGGGATGAGGGTGTACAAGTACATATGCATATACCCACTGTGCATCCTAATGAGTTAATTTTATCATTTACTGGCTTATTTGCAAAACCATAAATATCAGGATAGGCACAGGAAAAGGCTGCAAAAGAAACCAGAACAAAATAATAAAGTATTAAGAACAAATACGAAGTGTATGTGTAGAATGCAAATTCCTATTCTGCAGTACTCAATTATATAATTTTTAAAACCCCAGTATTTCACTCTAGGACACACAAAAAAAATCTGGATCACTGTATCTCTCAAAACCACAAAACAGATCCATATGTTCATGAAACAAACCATATGGGAAAATAGCAATCTTTTAAAAATATTCAGGAATAATAACAAGACTCATCAAAGAATTCTAATAATTTCTCTAATGAGAAACAAGATTTATTTTTCTCATGATCCAGGAAAAAATTTCATGCTGAAAACTTTAAAAGGTTACTCTGGGAAAAAAAAAAGTGGTGGATATTTGTTAATACAACAAATAATAACTAAAAAGACATATTCACTTCTCCAAATGAGACCTCTTAATTTCTGATGAGCAGTACTTGGTTGAGCATTTTATCAGGAGGGAATCTTCTGGCTTTTGGACAGCCCTGAGAGGCAAGTTCGGTATTACCCATGCAAAAAGGGGAACACTGTAACAAAGCAGGCGGTGAAAGCCTTGCCATGCTCCTAGTCCTTACATCTGCCTATTAGCTACAGTATAAAGCCACAGTTGTCTGAAGCTAGAGAACTGTATAAAAGGTGCCATCAGATCCTGGGACAAGAACAGCTGGAGAGTCAAAGAACTAACAATGCAATTTATTCTTGTCCTAATACAAAAGTGAACCTGATCCTAAATTTATAAAACATCTCCGGCTATTCTGAAGCTGCTGCAATTTAAATTTCAATTGCTACTAAAAGTTCTAAATACAGTTCTATCATGGAGGAAATAAAGACTAAAGATCGTGTACTCATAAAAGGGTAAATTATGTTTACCATCAAATTTTTACTCCTTTCTACGTATTTTTTTTCTGTGCAGCCACTTACTGTATCTCAGTTTAATCTATCTGAAAAAAAATGATATTAAAAGGACAAACCGTTTTAGTCAAAAGCTTGGCTGGAGAACTCTGAGTTCCTTGAATGAAATATGATGCAAGAAAGAATACTAAAATGAGCAAGTTGTGCAATATTGCATATGCTACCAGTGAGAACTCAGAACTAAAAATCATTTCACAAAGTGCTGTGTTTTCAGTCATAGAAGTGATCACAAAACTGAGAGTACAACAACAACAAAAAAACCCAGTATTTGAGAAAAGCACAAAAATATCAAATAATGAAGAGAAAACTGCATTCTATATTGCGTCTGAAAATAGACATCAGACACAGTGAGCAGGTCAAGTGATTAAATTACACATTATTTGAACACTAAAGCAAAGTATTTTATTGAGAACTATGTAATAGTAAGATTACTAAAACCAATGGAAAGAGGAAAACATTGAGGAACAGAGCTAAAAATTATAGGTGACATACATCTCAAAACTGAAGGAATGTTTAATTCAACCTCCTCAATTATTACTGCCTTCATTAAATATTTTGTGTGATTTAGGGCCATATACTTACACTACCTTTTTCTCTTCATTTATCTCACACAAAGAAAAATAACATAAGCAAAAAGACTACAGTCTATTCAGCAGCACACATCTTCTAATCTCTGCATATGCATTGACATAGACTGTAATCACGTCTGATTTGTTAGTGCAGTTCAGTGAATCCTTTATTCTGTTTAATCCTGACTGCTATATATCCTATGATTGCCAACTATCTACACAGCACCTATTGCATAGTATGTCTGGCACCATAAAATTAGAGAACTGTAATTAAAATTACAGCATCACTAAACATACTAAAACTACTAGAGATGAGTACCAAAGGTAGCTTCTGAAGGGGATTAGCTTGGACATTCTACACTACTATCTGAACTGAATATTAATTACATTTCAAACATATGAACAGTTCAGATGATAAAAAATATCACAAGGTGCTGAGGTATACTGATGTGCTCTTTGCACCTGCATATTTCAGTGTTCTCATATAACTACAAGGAGTTTGACTACAGCCACAGACAATAACCAGATGTGGGATTATCTGATGCATCAAGGAATTCGAAGCCTAAAGAAGGTGAAGGTCAAAAGGATTCTAAAAACTTCTTTTTCTTTTTAATTTTGGCTTGTTCAAAGGGTTGCTCAGGGACAAGGTGCTTCAAAACCATTACAGGGTGGCCCAGTGCAGTTTAACTCTCCTGCTCATGACCTCGCTTGGCATCTACATAGAAGAGAAACTCTTGTAAAGCAGTATTAAATGCTTATTTGTATTTCCCTACTTCAGAAGATTTTCCTCCTGTAAATCACAAGACCTTTAGGGTTCCTGTATATCCTCTGACACTTTTATCTATGGTATTTTCCAGAAAAAAGGTAAACATATCTAGACAAAATTCCACTCTTCCAATTTTGACATGTACCTTTCCCCAATTTTGCCAAAAGTCAGGGCTTACTATCATTAGACACTAGCATGACAATTTGAGGTAATTTGTAGTTATGACATACGAACTATGGTATTCATATGCACGGTAACAAAAAACCTTCTATTTGTGCTTTTAACACATTTCTTCCTTTCTTCATAACTATGAAGACTACTAGGCTTGTCTGGTTTTATTCAGAATGAAACGGTCAACAAACAGAGTATGCCCAACAAAATAAGAAAAAAAATACATAGAGAAATCATTTGGTTCAAAGAAGCTAATGTGAGTAGGTATCAAGTATTTCTTCAGATTTCTTCAAAGATATGAATGCATTTTATTAAATCTAGAACCAAAGCATCATAGCATAGTTGAGGTTGGAAGGGACCTCTGAAGATTGCCTAGCCCAAACACCCTGCATAAACCAGAGTCAACTGCAGTACGTTGTTTCGGCTGTCGAGTCAGATTCTCAATCTCTTTGAGGATGGAGAGTTCACAACCTCTTAGTCACCTGTTCCAGTGTTCAATCACTCTTAAAGGTCGGATATTTTTCCCCCCTTAGGTTTAAAATTAACATCTTATATTTCAGTTTGTACTCATCTCCTTTTTTTTTCTGCAGGAAAAGATATGAAAATAATGCTTGTGAAGCATGACTTGTGAGCTAGTTTTCACCAATTGCATTGGGAATCTACTTAAACTTCAATAACCTTGAAATACTTACAAAGGAGTGTCTGAAAAACATTCACACAATGTTTGGAATTTAATACTCTTAACCAATCCAAGATTTTAAAGCTCTTTCTTAAAAAAGTCAAACAATATGTGTCACCATCAATAAGCACAAGGAAGACTCTCTAGCTCACATTTCATCTTCTAACACCAAGTTAATTGATTTTCCTGAACAGTCTTGGTAAATCATCATAACAGTTTAACAACACATTGTTCACGAACATTTACATCCTCTTCTGGGCTTGCTAAAGATCACTATTTGCTTGACTATTCCAAAAAAGCCCAAGTCATCAGTCAATTGTTCCATTTCATAATATGGCTAGCAAAATACAGCTTCAAAAAAACCAGACAAACCTCTGAAATTCTGAGTATATGAAAGAATGGATAAAGTTCAACTGAGTTCTATACCAGAATTTGTTGTCAAGCAAAACATTTACCAAGAACTTTCTAGTACGAAACTGCTCCTTGTCAAATATATAAAACGAATGCCTGAGTCTAAAGACACGCATGGACTGCCATCTAACAGAAGGACTGCTTTTTGTGAAACCATACATAAACTATCTTGAAAGCTGTAAGAATGAACACCATGGCAAGCGAGAACTCCATGGGGAATCTGGGCCAGCTGTCATGGAATCTGATGATCTTCAGGGAGCACCTGCAGTCCATGGTGAACCCACTCTAATGATGGCTTCATTATCAGTACCAGCACCGCTGCCACCGGCACACTTCAGGACTCTCTAGAGTGAGAGATGGCAGAGACTGACACAATAATCATATTCTTAATGTTGTATTAACCCACCCAGAAACTGCATACTTCTGCTCTATCTCCCCACCCTCTTGGGACAGAGGAGTCCTCTCTGCCAGTCTTGCTGATCACTACTCTCAACTATATTTCACTTTTCATTTTCTTCCAGATGGTTTTAAGGACAGCTGATTTACCAAGCACTTACTGGACTTGTGCTAAAGATCATGTATGTTCCCACAGCATACAGACAAGCAACTTAAGAGCCGCAACCTCCTCCAATTCACAGTCTTTCTTTCTTCAACCACAAGGTTGCAAGTCAGAAAAACTCCAGAGATTTCTAGTATGAGAGTCTAGACGTACCACACCTGTGCAATAAAACTAAATTGATGCTTGCTATACCCCATTCTGAAATCCAAGTGAATCATAGAGCTCAAAGGTCATTTCAAGCCTCTTAGTCTTGGCTGAAAACTCTTATTTTATTCATGAAATCATAAATGAATACTAACAACCAACTTCTTCACAGTAATTTTCCCTATTATTTTCTCCCCATATTCTTTTTCAAATATTAGCATAAACATGAGAAGTTTGTCTCACTGATTACTAATTATAGGAGTTTTCTTTAACGATGAGAAATTTACTAGATGTTCTCTAGCAGACCAACTATTGGATTTAAAACTGGATTTAAAGAGTCAGGAAATATTGTTCTGCACCAGTTACACTTTTTCTTGAGTGATTAACTCTCTAACAACAAGGTATTCACATTATGAAAACTATTACAGGTGTCAGGTTAAGTTAATACCTCATAACATAAGATGCAAAGCATTTTTAACTTCTATTGAGGCTTCACAACTGCTCAAAGAATCAAATCCACACTTAATGCTTTCAAATGCAGCAGAATTAAAAATGGAACAAAAGATAAAATACATCAAAGAAAACATTTACTTGGCTAATATTATATACACTGTTAATATATCACAAAAAAATAAATTACACTACACAGAACATTCTGACCTACCTTATTTTACCGAATGAAAGTTTATCTTAATTCTCTTCTTTACTATTTGAGGATGTTTCACATGCACTTCCCAGATGACTGTTACTGGACTGCCTTCCAATATACCAAAGTTTGTATTCAGCATTTTACAGGAACAGATGTCTTGACTATCTAGAGAAACTGTATCCTCTCCATAATGTCTTACTCAACCTATCCACTCCAGGTCTTGCAATAGCTAATTATTTTCAGGATTGCAGTTAGTGTTACTGTCTGTGACTGCATCTAGCTCTAACTTGTATGAAATTCTGTGACATTTCCTCTTCCCTATATTGAAAAACAGACATTTTGAAAAGAAATATGAAAAATAAACTAGAAGACACTACAAGAGATCTCCTATTCCAAGCACCCGAAAAATCTTTAACTATCCTCATGCCATTTCCAACGTAACTTTTGCCTGATCTTTTTTCACGCCTCTAATGGGTGGAGGATACTTAAAAACCCTTTTCTTAATATCTAACCTGGATTCTTTTCTTCTTCAAATCAAGCACAAATTCTCTTTTGTCTTTTCATTAAGNGTCTACAGCACTTTTACTAAGGTTGGCATAACAGAATGTGGGATTGTAACTGAGACCCACCAAACCTGTACGGAACAGAAATGTATCTTTTTTTATACATCACAGTATGATGTGTCACATTTTTGGCAACATGACTCACGCAGTTCTGGATCTGCTATAAACTTGAGAAGCTTTCCACCTAAAGCTGTCCTTTGTATTTGTGCTGTTACTGATAATCACAGCACCTTGATGAAATACATCTCAATTATTTTGGATCATTTCTATACCATATTCGTAAGACATTGACACATCTGTCAACTTCATGCTATCAAAAATTAATAAATGTACTGCTCA
>VWZD01013874.1:0-12022 GCA_013396695.1 Sakesphorus luctuosus | reverse complement strand
CACAATTGGAATATACCTCACAGATATCATTTTGGCAGGTTAATTCACCCAAATCCCTTGTCTTATAAGGACAAGTGGTTTAATGTTCTGTTCAGTTTAGTTCCAGTGGTATAATTATTGGGGGTAAAATAAAGACCGTGAATGAATATGAATACCAAATTCCTATTTGAGGAAGACTTTCTCCCTAGAGGCAGGTATACCTTACATGAAAGCACAAGAAAGACACTTTAGAGGCAAAAAACCACCAGTAAAACTGCTGAATTCAGCCCCTGGAAGATTCCTGGAGAGAAGGGTCCCTGAGCAGCACCAAGCAGTCACAGAACTGTCTGTGCCAGCCATTCCCAGCTCTCCCATCCACAGCACCTGCTAAAAGCCTCGTTTTATTAAATCCTGGCTTACCTGCACCGACAGGAAGGTGTTTGGTAGTCAGTGACAAGCCACAGTGTCCTTAAAAGAGCTATATCTTATTCCAGAGAAGTGATGGTTGCTATGCAAAGAAGGACATGCCGGTAACAGAGCAGAGGGAGCTCTTGCTGTCACTGGCTAAGCAAAGTGACAGATTTTTTTTTCCTCTTTGTTTCTTCAGAGGCCTAAAAGCTAGTTCAGAAAGCTCACACATCATCTTATGTGGCTTCTGGAAATCTAGCAGAACTGTATTTGTTGCTAGTTAAATAAAGAGATAAGGTTTTCATGCACAACATCCCCCTATCTACCTCCTCTACACATATAACACTGCATCATTTACATTTCAAAAATTACAGCCCTAGATGTTTTCCTTTTGAACCCATGTTTTTAGAACCTCAGAACCTTATTTCCTCAAAATGATAGGATTCAATTTATTTCAGATGGCACAATTATAATTTTTGTTGTCTGCTTTAAAGCCATAGGTCTAGGGCTGATTATCAAACTCCCATGTTTGGGCAAATTGGCCTCATTTTTTCATCCACTCTTTGATACCTTCTACTCTCATACCCAAACTCCTTGATCCTCAACCTTCTATTTTGAGATCTTCTTATGTGTTCATCTTCCTGTCAAGGGCTGAGGGTTGTCTTCTAATTGATGATTTAGCACACAAGTCCCTTCAGTGTCTGCATTACCCCCACACGCTGACAGATGAATTAGAGGAGCAAAGAGAAAGGAGTTTGGCACATAGCATGAGAACAAGAATTTACCAACTGCCATGCAACTGTAGTGGATTTCCTTTGTTGTGCCACAGGGCCTCGGTAGATGTTTAGGAAGAATGGCATTTCCTGATTTTTTAGTTTTTGAAAGCCTGCCTTGACTTGGCAGCTCTTGACTTCCAGGCAACTTTGGTGGCATCTTTCCTCTCCCTTCAGCATATCAGAAGGTTTTCTGTGTTTTTAAGAGCTTTTTCCATAGCAGCTTTGAGACATTTTTTCTGAATTCTTTCTTCACTCACTCGTCTCCCACTTGTATCTCTCTTGCTTCTGAATAGAGCTCTTTCTATCTTGGTCTTTAGGTTTTTGCCTCAAAAATCTTTCTCCTTTCTTAAATGCTGTGAACACAACACACTCTTCCCCATTAGGAAAATGCCATTGATTTGGCCTATGTTTTGTTCTTGTAAATGGGGTTTTCTTCCCCAACAATGCTTGAAACAGTAATGGAGAACTTCATAATTTCTTGTCTTAAAATACAAGGTGGGAAAGATGAGGAGCAAACAGAAGGACAGAGACCACATCTGCCCTAATGCTGACACATGGTCATGGTAGGTCCCCAGCTCTTAGATCTTCTGGTATTTCAAGGAACACAGTACAGATATGCTTGATCTGGGTTTAACTGACATCAAAAATAGAAGTATAAGCTCAAGAATAAATTAATGAATGTAATTATTAACAGGAATATGGTCAAAACCAGTGTGTTAAATAGAAGTGAGAAACCCACCCAGAACTCCAGCAAAAAATTGCAGCTCTGCTTAGTTGAAGCTTGGATTTTAAAGATAACTATATTAAACTCTATTTAGAATGTGAATGATGTCAAAAGGTAAGGTGGAAACTTCTTAGATTCAGACTAACTGCAGACCTGTTGGAGCAATCAGGAATCAGCAGAGAAAGAGTGATAACAAACCATCATGCACTTCTTTTCCTTCAGGTTCTTCACCACAAAATACATAAAACATAGATCTAATCAGAAGATNAATTTTTTTTTTTTTTGGAAGCCACTGTAATATAAAGAAAGTGTGGGGGATAAAAGGAATTTTTCTTGCTAAATATCATGGGAGATACGGTTCAGCCAAAGATCATGGAATAATACAGGAAAAATTATTCTCAATGATAAAGTCTATAAACCATTGTGAAAGAAAATATACTGGGTTATATATTTCGGTGCTGGGCCAGAATGTTTCAACCAAAGGCTGGAAAGTTTCAATTTTTATGAGTTTATAAAGTTTCTTGTCTCCTATTTTGTTTTAATATTAAACATTTCCACAATTCAGAATCTTTTAAAAAAAGGAATCTAACCTTTATAAACATCTTTTTAAACACCATTATAAACAGCTTTGTAACTCCACTGCCTCCAGCCATGGTAAACTCTTTTTTAGCTTCTCTATACTGTAGTTTTGTTGTTCATTTATTCACTTCGTGGGTTCTGGTCACTTTTATTTTAGCTTCTCTTTTCTTTTTTTTCTTTTTCCTGTGGGGTTGTTGTAGTTGTTGATGCATTACACTTGATAGGCCTTGTTTATATTTATCTCAAAGCTGAACACCAGAAATTGTGTGCTTATGGCTTACACATATATGCATATAGACAGACACACATGCACACTGTCTCTCACACACACTTATGTATATATTTTTATATAAAAACATGTATTTATGTGCACATATTTCAAATAATGATATTCAATCTGTTCCTGGGATGAATACATTCAAATGTTTATTGTGCTGATATTGAGGAAGACTGGCTTTTTTAACAACAAAGCTATTGTAAATGTCTTAAAATTAAACAACAAGCTTCAGGCAAAAAGATGTATGTGCAGCAAAAAGCTATTACTTACAAGACCATATGTGCCAGAAGGCAAATACTCCCATGTTCAAAGACAGAATGGAGGAGACAACGTATTCCAGTTCTGAGTCCTTTTAACGCATCTCCCTTACACACACAATAAAGATTTTTGGATCAAGCTGACTGCTTTCTTTCTACCAGAGTAATCAAGCTCTACATCATTAACCTTTCTGTTTGCCTGGCAGATAATCTGGGAGAGTAGCAAGTGACTACTCCTCCGGGCTTTGGAGGCAAGCCAACACAATTACTTTCACCCTGTTCTTTGAGGTGGCAGCTGCAGAGAGATCAGGATGTAGAAAACAACCATGAAATCAAAGGGTTACAGACTTTGGAGCCTACTCTTCATTCATCTGCCAATCAGACAGAGCTCCTAACTTGGATGACAAAAACTCACAGCTCACTGTCCATGCTGAACAGTTACAAACCATCAGTCAAGCAAAGAATGCCCTCACAAAGGTCCAAAGTTAGCCCTACTGTCCTCCCACCTGTCTTTATTTTCTGGTGGTTGTGGCAGTAGTACGAGCATGTAACAGAGCCAAAAGTATGCTGTCTTGCAGATTCTGTTCTCCTAATATGTCTAGTTGGATAGTGTTATTGTATAAAGTCTACTGACATTCTGCCAAATGCCAACTTAGATTTTTGGAAACGGTTTGTGTACAGAAATTTTCATACATGGACTGAAAACACTTCCCCACTGAAATGCTTTCACTACTATATAGTGAATACGGCAGCTCTTTTGTGTTGATGATGAATGTAGTTAAGGAGAAGGTGATTACCTGTGAAAGACAGGTAGTGAGAGGAGGTGACACCTGAGTCATTGTCCAGGATTTGCAGTTTCACAGGAGATGAAAAATTTCATTACATGAAGGCTTTGATATCTTCAAAGGAGTTGCTGAAGCATTTGGTAAGAGACAGAATAAATAAATGTATAAAGGGAAAGAGGAATACAGAAAGGTGAAGTAATTTATCGAAGTCATGCTAATCGTGTTGGGCTGAGAAAAGATCCTAGACTCTGCATCCTCAGCCTGTATTCCAGTTGCTAAGCAACCATCCTGAATATGAGGGTGCCCAAAGCACAGTATATCAGATGCTATAACATTGGCTCTCTGACACCTTCTGCTTTGATTCATGCCATATCTGAAGTCTAATAAAGAAAAGAAATGGCCCTCCTTGTCTCTCTGTGACTTCAACTCTTTTGCATTTAGTCTATTAAATGAAACCCCCAAATTAGGGGGCCAGTTGTACTGTAAGGTTGTTTACCAGCAGATGGAAAAGAACAGCTCCAGTGGGTGAGCTGTGCAAGCTCAGGTCCGAAGGATCACGTGGAGGTCACCATCTCACATGTCTTAAAGAGAGAAAGAAGGGTGATTAGGCTCCTAGCTCCAAATGAGACAGTCATACACATAATATTATATGAGATGTACCTTGTCTTTGCTGTCTTAAAATGTTACTGCAACATGTATCTCATCACAGTAAAAAAAAAAAAATGGCTGAAATCCTTAATATTAAGGAAAAAATAACTAGGAGTTTTCTGATGGACAGAAATGGATTCTTAGGATTACCAGGCCAATGTCTGGAATCCTTTAGTGACAGTGACAGTGTAATTACATGGCACATCTTCTATGGCCAGCTTCTGGATGATTTTCAGTTGGCAATGTGGAGGCATACACCAACAAACAAATATAGCTCACAGGCCTGAAATGACAGCCCTGCCTTTCCTGAAAAGCATCAAGATCAGAGAGCTGATCTCCAGCATGAATTCCACATAAATTTGAGAAGGAGCTGAAGAACTGATGCTGAAAGTGCTGAAGGGCAGAGAGTGAAGTGGTCCAGGCAGCCCTGCCCACAGTAAACATTTGTCAAATGACTTTTGTTTGCACAGTTCCCATGTGCTGCACTCCCATGTGCTGAAGCAGGAACCACAGAGCTTTCCAGGGCACCATGCTCGCACATAATGAAGGCAAGTTAGAGACTGAGGTTAGAAATCACAAGAGCAGAATATGCACTGGAGAACTGAAACTGCGAATAAGGAATTCTAAAGAGAAAGACTGTCAAAGTCTTGGTGAATCTGATATACATAAATATGAAACATTTCACATATTTTTCAAAACTACTAAAACTATGGGCATCTAAACTCATTACACATTTTCCTATTTAGCCTAAAACCATATTTCCACATATACATCTCTATACACTGTCAGAAGGATCAGTCCTGGAGAAACTGTAGTGATAGAACAAGGGGGAATGGCTCCAAACTGAAGGAGAATAGATTTGAAAGGTTGTCCAAAGAAGCTGTGTCTGCCCCATCCCTGGAATTATTCAAAGCCAGCTTGGACAGGGCTTGGAGCAACCTGTGCTAGTGGAAGTCGTCTCTGCCCTGCCTGTGGCAAGGGGGTAGAATAAGATTAGCTTTAAGTCCCTTCCAAGACAAATCATTTTGTGATTCTATGAAATCAACATCTGCCTCCCATCAGCAGTTCTCTGGGGGACTACTGGGTGTGTTGCCATTCATGTTGGACTCAATTCAGGACTGATGGTCCAGCTGAGACTGAGTGTATTGATTTAACTTGACGATCTTAGAGGTGTTTTCTGACCTTAATGATTCTATGGTTCGATGATTCTAATTCTGAAACTTATTTTTTTGCTATGGGAAGTATGATATACACATGCTTGGATATACAACATAGAGATAGAATTATACACTATAAATAAATATATATTGTTAAATGAAGATTGAAAAGAAAATACAGATATTACACCCACAGAGTTGAAACTGAAATTCTTCTTTATGTTTTCCCAGATGAATGTTCTAACAAGCTGTAGCCAGGCTTTACTTGATTGGCCTTTTGTGTGTCTTCTACTGCTGGTTTGGGTGCACAGTGACTCAGGCTCAATACGGTGGCAGGGACTGCCAATACCATTGTGAAGAAATCTCTGAGGCACTGCATTGGCTTCTTCCTGTGATGATGATGTGCTTGGATTTGATACATTCCATGATTCTGCACAGAACAAGAAAGATGGACAGATTTTCACTTTTCTTGTCATTGGAGATGTCAGTCTCTGTTCTGCAATTGTATGGACATTCATGTTAGGTAGATACACTAGATTACAGCTGTACAGCACCAGATAGGCAGATCAAAGGGCATGCAAGTATTTTAATTAAGTCTTGTTGCATTCAGTGACATAGATTTCCTCTTATTGTTCTCTATAAAGTCTTCTCCATTTACTGGGAGAGTTTTTTGATTATAAGATTAATTAAGGACAACTAAGTCTCTGTCTACTAGAGTATCTAAGTAGAAACTCTTCAGCTTTGTCAGATATGAGATCATGAAGACATTAATGGTTTGATGCAAGATTATTCACCCTTTGTCATGAAAAACTCATCAGATACTGAGTAATTCCATTTGCTTTTAATCTGCTTACATACTTGACCTTCACTATGAAAGAAGTAATTCTCAGCTTCAGTGAAGCTACAGCAGTTTCATCAAGTGAGAAATCAATCCATGTGCTATATGTATCTCACAAAACAAAGTAAAAAACCATAAGGCTGAGGGTTAGAAAAACTCTGAAAATAGGGACTTAGAATACAGTATTTAAAATCTCATTTTGTAGAACTAAATCAATAAATGCACACTTATGAGTTAGTTTTACTATCATTGACATTTCAAATAGTGCGAAAGTGAGGGGGGGGTTTTGCTATTGTTTGGATGTACTTTTAAAGACTTGTCTTCTTTGCTCTTTGTTGTTTTCCACTGTCTGCTATTTCCATCATGATGCAGTAACAATATAACAATGTTGGCTGAAAGTCAGCTAGAGAATAAACCGAGCCTTCAATGGATTCTTGATGCATGAATATTTTGAGGGGGCATTTAAATGATGTTTGTGTTTTTCACAGTGTGAAAGAACAACATTGCCAGGTTTCTTTGATCTACTGGAAACAGGCTATCATAATACAAAAATAGTTAGCTGAAATAAGTACATTCAGGTAGCTTCTTTCTACTTAATGGTGCATCATTTGCTTCTGTGCTCACAAAGGAGGTTTTCATTCAGCTGGGGCAAAGTGCACACAGTTATTGATGGTTCAAGTATTTATTCTTTAAAATGACAGTTCTGAAAACATATTTCTCTCACCACACAGAGAGTGGGAGGGCAGTGGAAAGGAGGAGATAATTGAGAGAGCTGGAAGTGAAATGATGTTCATGTGTGTCAGATGCCATTTCCATTTTAATGACTATAAAGAGGAGTGTCAGAGAGCTGCCAGACAGCAGAGGTTTGGGTCACTGCTCATAGTGGCAGATGCTAGGGTACTCTGGGTTGGCATTCGTGATTGAAGGAAGGAATATGTCTCCTTTGCTCCTTTCCTGGGATGGACTGATGCTTCTTAAAGTTTCTGATGTTTCACAACCTGAGGCTTCAATCTGGTGGAAGCTATGTTGTGTTTGACAGCCTACAAACACAAAGACATTTATCATAGCTCTAATCCATAAACCTGCAGTTTGAAAGATAAATATTGATGGTTTGGTGAAGCAAACAGTCCAGTAGAGGGGGAGGACAAGTAATAACAGGTTGTGTCAATGTAGGCAGCCTGGCTCTGTACATAGTTTAGAGGAATGCACATGTTGCCGTCATGGGTCAGATCTTTAATCCATCAGTCCCAGAGCTGAGTCTCCACAACTTGTCAGCATCACGTCTTAAAGAATTTGGAACAGCAAACATAAGGCATCACATCGATCCTTAGTGTCCCCACTAAATAGTCATGCTCATGCCAAGGAACTCTGCAGAGTCCGTGCTGCAAAATTAATATTTGAAGGGGAGTTCAGGAGCACATTTACGTCTACATCTTTCCAGTTATGTGGCAGCACAGGCCACTGAGTGTCGGGAAACAAATATTTGGTGCATAGATAAAGTAACATTCTGAGTGCAGACCATGAAGACTTCTTAATTTTATTGTACATTCTCTTGTTCTGCTACAAGATGAGGAGAAGAGAAGCATCTAATCTATCTTCCCTAAGTCATCTCTTTTTATCCTTTCATTATGTCCTTTTGTCCCTCTCCTTTCTACGGTAACTTTTCCCAGTCTTTTCAATCACTCTAGATGACAGATTTTTCCTTTTTTCCCCCCTAAAGAATAACTTTCATTTATCAATTTTTCCCCTTTTTTATTATTTTGTTTTACAGTAGTGTAATAATGCTTCACAGATTTTTCCAGATGAGACCGCATTTTGATTTATAGGTTGGTTGTGTAGTATTTACTACATCAATCCCCATCTCAGTTCTTATGAAGCCTCACATCTTGTTTGAATATTTTTATTAAAACTACAGCTGCATATGGTATAGAAATCTGTCTTCATTGATACCCAGATTCCTTTCCTGGGTTGAGACAGTCAATGTATACCCCTGTCAGATGTACAAGCAGCTTATTTTTTTCCCTTCAGTATGCCTTACTTTGCATTTACTGGCATTGAACTTCATTTGCCCTCACATGGTTTAGCTAAGTCTCTTTGAAGTTCCTCACGGATCTCTCTGGTCCATGCTAGCTAAATAACTGTGTGTCATCTGCAAGTTTTGCTAACCTCAGTATTACCCTCTTTCAAGATCATTAATACAGATTTCAAACATGACATCTAATGCAGAACAATAAGATGAGGCATCCCACTGTTCACCTTGTGCCACTATTTATTCCTTCCCTTTGTTTCCCATCTTTCACTGATTTTCAGACCATGTTTGATGCTCTCCATGAGCACATCAAATAAATGAAACCATAAGCATGGTTAAGCATCAGCATGCTCAGTTTTTCTGACTACTTTGAGTACAATCTTTTGTGGTAGATATAATGTGTTTCCACCCTTTTTTTCAAGAAATCCCCTTATACTTATTTATTTATTTATTACTTTCAAAGAGCTCTAGAAATCACTTTAGTAAACCTAGACTTTGAAAATGTCTACGACATAAAACATGCTTATAGTTATGCATATAGCTCAAGAATTCTTCAAAATTCTCAAATTTCTTTTTATGGATGAACCATGTCATTTTTGTGTAATTAAGGGTGAGGGGATGACCTAAAATGATATTTCACCTTTTTCCTTTGTGAGGACATTACTACTATCTCTAGAAACAACAGAAAATGTGAAACAACCCTTTTTTAATTGCATAAAGTATTAACCTTGATATTGGCCCCTATTTAAGGAGAAGAATATAAGAGAATTTTGGAGCTTTCAGCCAGAAATAGTGTACCTCTCTGTCTGTACAGCATGAACCCTGCTCTGAGTGTCAGAATTGATGTGATGATGGCTATCTAGGGGAGCGAACATTATACTGGTTTTCTCAGATATCTGCTGTCCATACTTCAGCAGCTGAATCACTAAGGTTGACAAAAAAATCAAAACCCCAAGATCAAAGTGTCCAACCTTTGAAAGGTGAGAGCCCTGACTTTGGTGACACAGAGCACCTGGATTGTGAAAACTGGCACTAATAATGGAGATAGGTCCTGTGTCCCACCATTCCATTATGCTCTGGGTGATCAGCCCTGTGTTGCTGCACTGTCTGAAAGCTTCTTCTACTACTTTGTTATGTAAATCAATATCATAAAAGGGATTCCTACACTGTGGATACTCTCTATAATCCATATGACATTTTTTTCCAAATACTTTGCAATATGAGCTTAAAAATGAGATGGTTCTTTTCAGTTAACTAACTAGCCATAATATCAAGAGAAAGGGGAGTATAAATGATGTATGAGCCCAGTCAAACCAAATATGTTTATTACTTGGAAGAAATGTTCATAAAAAATGCTTCATTATGTTCAAGCACTTCTTTTAAGGAGCCTTTTCAATGGGCTGAGAAAAAAGCAAGATGTCATCACCAAGTCTCAGTGACCTGACACTGAAACTGATCCTACCTCCTCCACTTACCTTGTAAATCTATTTTACACTAGCACTATACAGTCTGAAGTCATTAAGGCACTACGTTCCTCTGATCTTCCATGAAATGTTATTTCTCATACAATGACATCTTGATTCCAAAATATTAATTAGCACTGAGCTTAACTTTTAGATTTCTATTTCCTGTAGCAACATCCACATGAATGGATTTTGTATGTGGGAGGAGGAGTGTTGGTAAGTTATTTGGGGCACTCTGTTTGGAAGTATTCAAAGAGCATGTAGATGTGCTCAAGGACATGGCTTAGTGGTGGACACAATAGTGTTAGGTTAATAGTTGGACTCAATGATCTTAGAAGTCTTTTAGAAACTTAATTGTTCTATGAAGCTGTGAAATCATGAGGAATATCCCTCTTATTTCAAGACTTTTCCATCTTAACTTTGCCACCAAAGAGGAATTTACTTCCATTTTGGATATTCAAACATAACCCCTCTGTGTCTTCTTTATGAAAACAAACAGACAAGCTCAGGCAGAAGTTGGAGGGCGGGTGTGTGTGGGTGTTTTGTGTTTTGTTGGTTGGTTGGTTGGTTTGGGGGTTTTTGTAAGCTGGAATGAAGGAAATTAACTGTGTTTTTACAACTTAGATCCACCTTCCAGCATGTGGGGGTTCTGAGTTCAGGTCCCTCCTGTGCCTGAGGAGATTCAAAAGTATACAGCTTATCTCATGAAGCAGAAAAATATCAATAGCACTGATTCCGAAAGCCTCATTTAAAAATATCCAATGTGTCTACAGTGATGGACTTTGCTAATACAACCAGAAGAACTCATTTAAAATCTGATTCAGAATGGGCAGGATGAGCTTTCATTAACGGATCTCCTGACTCCTCTCACAATTTTTCTGTCATTTGCAGCAGGGAAGGAGTGTCTCTGGTTCTTTTCTGTTTACATTGACTTCTTTCAGCTGTTCTGCTCTAAGAGGTGGTCAGCTGTTCAGGTAACTATTGATAAGGGCAGGTAATATCTGATATTCCTTCCATATTTCCCGCTAGAAAGTTTGAGGGATTCCTATATAAGCATAATGCCTTCTCTAAAAGTAGTTATAATCATTTAACCCTCTCTATGTGTTCTATAGGAAACCTAAGCACTGTAATCATGATGAAGGATAAAGATTTCTCTAAAGTTCAGGAAATTCAACATGATTGGAAATTTGGAAACTTTACACGGCATTCCTAAGTCAGACTTCAGTCACGAAGTGATATAGTGATTTCTGACACCCTAGTGAATTTTAGGAATATCTTGAACTTTATGAGAAATTAATGGTATATCTCCATTCCGCTTTTCTTGAGAGTCTATTTTAGAGGAAAATCTGACTGTCCCCAGTTATTGTACAGCACAGAGGGATCTCAAAACCCTTCAATTTAGGCAAAACTAAGAGAATACACTTGATGTATTGCAGAACCTGCTGGGTCCTAGCTCATAGGTCTAGACTAAAGATACTCTGAAAATTTCCTTTTAAAATTTAAAATGGCCTTCAACAGCAGCTGTTTCACTCTGCAGATCTGATCCTGTTGCACCATACTCATTCCCTGTATATAAATAATGTTGAATTAGAATGGCTACCTCAGTTTAAGTGAGATATTGTTGCTCTGATCTTGCTAAAGCACAGCAATTTTCTTTGTTCCAGAAGTGGATGAGAATGACTTTTCTGGTGAAAACCCAATTGCACATCAGTGGATTGTAAATGAAAAAAGTTCCTTGTACAGCCTAGAATGCAAAATCCGTTTAGTCTCTTTACTGGGGGAAAAATAAATAAAATAAAGANTGAATGCAAGAGCTTTCCAGGAGACCAAATAAGTCTTCTATAAACTGATTTGCCTTTCTGACTGCGATTTAGTAGAGTGACACCTAATTTGTTCTGAGAGTCATTGATGCCTCCAACACAATGGAGGATGACAGCTTGCATAACCTCTCNATCTCATTTATTCCGTTTGAAGTCGAGTTCCGACAAGAGAGAGGCACAGAATTAATATTACCTTAGATCAGCTTAGTCTCCAGAGGGAGCAGCAAAAGCTTTTCTGGAAACAATAAACCCTTTAAACATGACAGGAGGAATAGGACCTTA
>VWZD01013845.1:0-33418 GCA_013396695.1 Sakesphorus luctuosus | reverse complement strand
CAGTAAAGCTCTTAAGTACCTAGTTGTTTCTAGGCAGGTGGGAATTTTTATTGAACTGTGTATGCCCATTTGCACATTAAGTATGTGCGTAATTTACTGGCTTGAAAACTGGTAGCAACAGATGTGCTTTTCTCACAGTCATGTTGTGTGCAAACACCAGTTAACATACTGCCTTCTCTCAGTTCCATGAATTGTCAAAGCTCTGCAGGAGGCAACTGTTACCATTGGTCTTCAATTCTATCAGTTTGGAAGGAAATAATTTTCTGTTCAAAAATTTCTGTCATGAAAGGTATAATACATAGAATTCCTAAGTATCAAATAACCATTTCTAAATTTAGTGTAATTTTTAAAAGGTTATAAGAAAAATGCAAGCAGAAAAGATAGAGACATAGCAGTTATTCATGTAAAAATAAATAATCACGTTTTGGGGAAACCCCCATCAATAATGTTAAATGGTGGCTTTCGAAGGTAATGTCTTGTAGACCACTGTGTTCTTTAGTTTATTTATGGTATAATGATAGGAGCAACACACAAATAGGTAAACTCAGAGCTAAAGAGGAAATTAGGCTGGCCAAGTACTGTTATATGAAATGAATCTGTTATGTCTAAATACATACACATTCTTTTATATCTATGGAATAATCTGTTGAAAAAATTCAACATTTATGTAAATTAATGACATCTTTACATAATTCTATTTATTTATTTATTTATTTATTTAGCTAAATTAAGGAGAGTGCTGTAATTTCTGATATTATTCTGTAGTAAGACTGGATAAATGTTGAACATTTTTAACCAACTAGCATACCTAAGACAAGCATGGAAGGAAAATAATGATGAAAAGGCTTCTCTTTTCTGGAAACAAATGTAAGTGGCTGCTTTTGTTATCTGTGTATCTAAACTCAACCTTGCCCAGTGCCTTGCTTTTGTAAAGCAAAAAATTGTTCTTGACCTTTCAAACCACTGTGGCAAATGTGCTCTATAATCAGACATGGGTCAGTGACACTACAATAGAAAAGGGGTGACTGTCATTTATGAAGCTGTTTTTCTTTAACATTTAACACATTAGTTATTATATGTAACTAGTCTGGGAGCTGAGGTCTGTATTTTTAAAGGCAGTTGAATAATTAGTGGTCTCAGATTAAGGGAGAAAAAAACACTAATAACAAGGATTCATTTTTTAAACAAATATAGACATGTCCTAGTGACAAAAAGATGTTCCTTTGGGCTTGTCTTTCAATCTATAATACTATATTAACTATGTACTAAATATCTATTTTAGAGCTCTGGAAAATAATATGTTCTCTAAAGAGATGGCATTTGCAATCTTTACAGTGATTCATAAACCAATTCGATGATACTCATAATACCTGATGTCATTTCTCCCCAGACTACTCTGACTAACCCCACCTGCATTGGGACTATGTCACCTCAAACTCTGCCAGGCTCTAAACAAGGGTTGGATTGCTTGCTCCATGTCATGATCTAATGCTGTAGGTATCTAAAAGTACTGGATGTTGTCTCACCTGCTAAGAAGCTTCTCATGACACCTAATTTAATTTGCCTAAATCTGCCCAGAGGGACCCTAATCTGTGCTGACAGCAGCTCATCTCTCATCTGGAGCTTCACTGGCTTTAGCCTGGCTATTTGTCAATATCCAGAGATGAACCCAAGCTGAGAGGGGTCATCATCAATATCAGAAAGCTTTGATGTCTTTGGGTACCATTGATGCCTGTTTATCAATTCCATATTCAGTCAGACAAAATCCATGCCTAACTTTGTGAGTCAGGTAACCCTCTGGAGTGACACCACACCTTCCCTGCTGACTGGAAGTATTTAGGCATTCTGTCTAAGGATTGTTTTTTCTTTTCTAAGTTTTTAGGTAACCTACACCAAAACAAATGCTCAAATCTAGCCTCCTCTTTTATCTTTTATCTCAGGATGGCAATAGCTATTGTAGGGTCTGAATTACTGGATTTCAGGAAGTTACTTCCAAAGTCTGTGTAATAACAAGGAACATACAAAAAACAATTACATACTATGATCTCCAGACAAGTCTCATTGAATGATCTTCCCTTGTATATTACAGCAAAGTTCTAATCACATAATCCTTTGCATGAAGCTTCATTCTTGGCTTCTTATTTTTTCATTCTGTTTCTTTTCTACTGTAATTGTTTCTGTTACTTCTCTATTCAGAAACAGTGCTCCTTTATCACAAGTTTTGGAAGTCTAAAAGAAACCAACCAACCAAAAAAAAAAAAAAATCCACATGAAACAGTAAATTTCCTAATGGCAAAGGCATCTTTCTCTTCTTTAATTTCAAATATAAGGCTTCTGCTTTAAAGGTGGGGTACAGCTAGTATTTATACCCTGCTTGTTAGTTGATTTTCCCTCTTCAGACAGTGAACTCAGCAGGATAAATGGATTTCTGGAATAAAATTAATTCCATGATTTTCCACTTGAAATAGAAGACCTCCATGGGATTTATATAATTACTGAGGTTTCTGTGGCTCTTATGAAGAAATTAAAATTCACTCTATTTGCTAGAAACCTTAGTTATCTAGCTTTCATGAAACTGTGAAAGAAATGGGCTTTGTCAGAGTGCTTCTCACAATCTGTGCTTCAACCACTTATTGCACCTCATAAAGGTGATTGCTTTCCTTATCCTTTAATGGTTTTGTGTTTGTAGGTTTGCTATGAATCTAAACGGGTTTTGGTGGTACAATCAGTTACTTTCCTACTCAGCTGGCCATTACTGTTGAATTAATTTACTGGTCTGAATCTGCTACCATCCTTAAAGGAAATGTCATATCCTCATTATATCCTACCATTATACTAAACATACTGCCATCATTTAGGCTATGTCAGGCTCTAATGACATTTAGTGACATTTCCTGTTACTATTACAGCTAGTTATCCGCTCATGGTCAGTCTGTTTCTTTATATCTCTAAGGTGGTTTTAATAAAGCTCTATGGGGACAATGACTCTATTAGCACTTCTACATAAGTCTTATGTGAACTGTACTAAAGAGCTCCAGAATTTTTCCACTGTCCTATGTATATTTTTGATTAATTTATGCAATATCTACCAGTATAATATACTTTGAGTCACTGGGTTAGTTCTGTCATGTAAGGCATATTTAACAGCCCTTCTCTGTAGAGTAACCTCCCTGAGAAAATATATTTTTCCTAAAAATATATTTTTAAAAAGTAGATCTCTTCTAAAAAAAAAATCCAAAAAACCTAACTGAGAGAGAAAAAACCACCAGACTTATGAAACAGCAAAAACTCTGAAATTCGATGGTGCCTCCCTACTAGATCTTGTCACATGAAGTTTTATTTGCCACTAAGTCATATTTTTTTGTACACACAAATTTCTCCAATTGGTCTGATTTGTTCAAAATTTTAAAGACAGAATGGTTTTGAAAGAAATTTGAATACCTAATAGCTAAGATCTGAATACTAGATTCAGATTTGTATTTTTGTCAAACTCACTTTAAAAGGAATGAAACAATCAAAATAAGGATGAAAGATAACTAGAAAGTCTTGGGAATTACTGAACATGTTTTTCTCTAGACCTCAGGTGAGAAACAACTGGGCTATATTTGACTAACTGTATCTTAGGACTATCAGTGCTTTATCTCCCTCACGTTCATTATCTGTCAGTAATGAAAGGCACAATGGGTCCTGGAGATAAGGCAGTGGATTTTGTTTCAAAATACCTTGCTACTATTCCTGGTCTTGCTTATGATCTCCTGTATGTTACAGAGTAAATTACTCCACCTCTCTTTGTCCCAGTGCTATGAAGACAGTTACATAAAGTATTTTGAGATCTAAAGATCTTTCAGTTATATGCTATTACAATTTATTATTTATTCTCTGCTCTTCTGTGTGAGCTTTTTAAAAAGACATTCTGTGCCAACTAATGTATGCTTTTCTCAGGTATGCAATCCTCATTTGTCTGAAGAGTCAGGTGGTGAGCAGAATGAGAGACAGAGTTTTTTCATCTTGTTTCCATACAGTTCCTTCACAGAAAAGTTTCCTACATAAAAATTATGAGCTGATCACATATCCAAGTGTGTGAGTTTTCAACAGGGAAACACAATCTTACCATATATTTTTATGCACTTCTAGTGCATCATTATTCAAAGTTGAATACAATGTGCTTGGCTAAATTGAAGGCTGTTTGAAGTTCATTGACACCAACTGCAACAATATGGTAACGCACTGACTGGTAAAGACTGGAAGCCATTTTCTACCAACAGCTGCCACTGTAAATGCTGTGATGCTGAAGATTTTCTCTGCAAAGAGTCTTTGGAAAAAAATACATGCTTTTACCTTTTTTCTGGTGTTATTCCATACTGGATTTTAGATTTTTTTTTTGTTTGCCAGCCCCAGCTGTTGTTTTTATTAGCTTTCCTCAAAAGCTGGCAATAACACCGTGAGACTCTTTCAGAGCTTTTTCTTCGACTCTTAACGCCCACACAGCTGTAGCAAATGTGATGGGTTCTAGTTGTGCGACAGTTTAGTTAGCAACAGAAACAGTTCAAAACTTGGATGTCTACCAAGAAAAATTTTCACCTCCATTCTGGTCCCTTTATTGACTTAGATGATTTTAAAGTGGTACCTGGACTCAAGTATATGCCTATAATCAGCCTTGTGCAAGGAGTCAAACTGGTTTTGCTTGTGCCCAGTCCCACAGATCAGCATACTGGGCATGATCTAAAGCACTCCAAGGGGGGCATAGTACCTTGGTTTGATGTGATGCTGGCTGTGGCTACAGGTTTGCCCTGGTTTGGAAGGTGGGCTTGGATTGTTGTCAGCATGACCTTACATCTGCCTGCAAATGAGCTGCAAACACTCCCCAGCCAGCCCCAAATTTCTCCTGCAAATGGTTGCCAACAGCCTTGCTGGTAAAGATTCTCATGAAGGCAATTACCAAAGGTGGAACTGGTACAGGTTAGGGGACCAGCCTCCTGCAACGCCCAACACTGAGAAATTATATCAAGTGCAGCTGCTTGCAGAATAGCTCCAAATCAGGAAGGCAGGAGAGAACCATAGCACAGAAATCATTTTGGCACAACTCCTACTCCTATTAGAATTCACACTGCTGTACCCCATCTTTCTTCCTTAGGAAAACCTCTACTAGTAGCAACAGGTCCTTCAGTTTATAGGCATGCCGTAATCTGCCTTTCTTTGCTGCAATTTTTGCTCTAGTGTCAGATGCCTCTTAATTCCAGGCATACTGTTTGGTTGTGCTCAAATCAATCATTAAAACCTTTGAAATTCCAAATATTTTCTTTATCCCAGTCTCCTATGAAGTTAAAAAGCAGCAAAGAAAATCAAATATGTTACTACTCCTTCATGATAACCACATTTCTAGCATTTCCTGAAAGCTTGTTCTTGCAATTTAAGAGACAATACCAAAAAAGAAGAGGAGAGGTTGAATGAGTAAAGGCTTGCAAGGGAGAATAAAAAATTTAAAACTAGAAGGTAGATCAGGTAGACAAAGACTTCATGATATTAGAAAAAAAAATATTGCTTGTTCTGTTATAGAGACAGAACTATAGAAGTAGCAGGTAAGAGAAAATAGTAAATGTGATATATTTCAGAAAGCATTTAATATTTCTGACAAAAGGCAAGAGTGTAAATAGACCTACAAGGCCAGTTATTGGAATTTACTATTCATTGTAAAGTGGTATCGCATCAGAAGTTTCATGGTCAATAGATCCCATTAAAAAAAAAAAAGTAAAAACAAAAACAACCCACCCAAACAACAAAATAAAACCCCACACCTGAGTCCCATGGTACCAAATCCTGCCCTCTCCTATGGACATTGATTACAATACCAGGGAAGGCATGACCATGGTCCTAATTAACTAAAGGGGCGGGGGGGGCGGGAAGCACCAACCCAGAAGGAGAGCATTCACATGTTAGAGTAATTGTATCTAATCCTCCCGATATGACATCAAATTGTACCTACAGACAGCAGTTACCTGATTAGCTGCTTCTGCTTTACTGCTGTTGTTTCATACTGGCTAAGAGAGAACAAAGTGACTCACAGTTTTTGTCATAAGTAATAGCCTCTTACTCCCAGTGTGAGGTCCTGACTCATCACGGTTTTGTTTCCTGCAATTTCTGCTGTTCGTATGTGTAATTAATAAGCATAATGTTGGTGCATTTAGTTGCTATAGAAACCATTATTTCTTTAGTTTCTCCTGAAGATTCTGAGCAAATATGCAGTAAGTTTGACCCAACTTTGTCACCTTTTCACAGTCTTGAATAAAATAAGTTATGACTTCTGGGAGGAATATTTGAATTTCTGTCTGTGAGCAAAGTTCTATAAATCTACATAGCAATTTGTCCCCAGAGAGTGCTACCAAATGTATTCTCAAGACCTTATAAATTATATCACCCAGAGGAATAGTATTGAGCTTTCTTTCATTATATGAAAACAATTAGTATTGGTAATTTAAATGTGGTTTGCTTAAAATTCCTATTAATTTGGAAATACTCTAAAATACAGACACTCAATTACTGGAATAAACTAGGTGAGAACAAATGATAAGAAGTCATGGCTGGACACAACTTACCTTCCTTGGAATGGAGAATACAAGAATCCCAGTAATAATGAAGGTATTTTATTCTTGTAGCACTCTCCGATGCTTGAATTTTAGAAACATCTCATCCACATCAATGTATGAGCAATAAGAAGTTTTGCAAGCAGTTCTTGATATTTTATATGTGGTATACAAATGCATATGTCATAGTTTGGACAATGCACAAACATCATCCAGTATGGTGGGGAGGTAGATAAAAAAACTGATGGCAGTGAGAGTGACAGAGAAAAGCAGCTTAATATATAAACCACCTCCACAAACTGGAACAAAGGTACATCTCATTCCAAATGAATGTCCCAACATGTAGGTTAGAGAGCTTTGCTCATATCAAATAAATCTTTAACCACATTGATATAACTTTAATTGAAGGGAACTATAGAATCTCCTAGACCAATCTAATATTTGCAGTGCCTACAGGATTGCACACTCAAGAGATCTGTATTACAGTACCAAAATAGTGTACTACAGAGATAGACTTAGGAAAGCTGATGATTCCTTTCACTGTGGCCATGCTCTGAAACAAAGTGTAGCGCTGAGTTTTTCTGCATCTGATCTCACAGAGAAGATCTCTTTAACACCATGTCTTGTCAAAAGTATGTCACAGACTCACAGTTTCTGAGTTTGGGTGAAAATTATACATGAGATAGTCACAAAACTGTTAAATATGATGATAATAATAGGACATCCAAATGTAGGCTCCCACACAGTTAGTAGCAGCTGACAAAGGAGCTGTACAGGCTGCTTCTGTTTACGTCCTGTTTTTTGCACTCTGTACATTTCAGGCTGGATTTTGGTAAATAATCCATGTCTGCCACTATATCTTCAAAGCAGAAAATTTTACATTTAGTAAAAAATAAGTATTGGTATATGTATATGTGGAATCAAAACACATTTTGTTATGGCATGTAAATTTATTTAGGAGTGGTCAAAGTCCTTTAAGTAAAAGGACTGATGGATAATATCCTCTTGGACAGTATTAATCCACATTAGTAGAGAGTCATAATGATAAAAAGGAAAATGCTATCCTTACAAAAGCTTTATTAGTTTCTCATTTCTCTGTCTTTTCTCTAAAATGAGATCTTGACAGAGGAGATTATTTGGATATTGCTGGTAATGAGCTTTCAAGTATGCCATTATTAGGAAATGTAATGCAGTTCCTCCCCTGTCTCCAATTCACTGTTATTTGTTTATTTTAGGGATGCAGAAAGGGCTGATATTTTTGCCCCCTGAACTTTTTGGAATAATGGATCATTTCCTCTAATTGTTTTCTTTTTTTGTTGTTTACAAAAAGAAGGACAACTTAGTAGACATTCTGTAAAGGCCCAGGGATGTCATTATGTCTATTGCTATTCATAATTGGATATCTCCATGTAATTTAAAACTATTAATGAATAAAATATAACAGTACAAGTAAACAAAACATTTTTATGAGATGGTAACAACCCTTCAGAGAACAATTGCTACTTCTTGATGAAAATATCCATTGTGTTTCTTCAGGGTATTTGATAACAAGAGTGAGGGAAAAGGAAAGTGGAAGAGGTCAAGGCATGATCGATTTTATGTGGGAACAGTCAATACATTTAAAGACTCAGTGATAATCTCAGAATACAGAGTTCTGGATCTTTTGCTTGTGTTTAAGACATCCTTTTACTAATGGAGTGAGCTTCTACTATGGATATCCTCATTTGTTTCAGATGCTTTCATTACTGTCTTGCATATATTTTTACTACATTGTAAAAGTGAAATAAAATATGTGCACCCATTCTGAATTGCAAAATAGCACTAAGAAGTTTCTAAGATCATTTTTGCCAACAGAGGGAAAGAAACATGAAATAAAGGTGATGTTCATACACTGTAATGGGCAACTAGGATGTATGTGTTATATATATACATTATGGCATACATGATTTCAACAAAATGACACAACATTGTGTAAGTCTCTATTTGCCTTTAAGAAACTTGGAGAGTGCTTTCTACCTTTACTTTAGAAAAGTAATTAATTCTTTCAGATCCATTTACTTTTCCACCTTCTCAAGACAGTCATTTACTACATATTATGGCAGTAATTTGATGAACCGAACATAAGAGAAATAGTAGTGATCAGAATTTTACTGCATAGCCTCAAATCTTTACTAGGCTGGAGCTAGGAATATAAAGAATGTAACACTGGACAGAGGCAATGCTTGTATTCCTTTAATCCTAGGTTAGATGCATGGTTTATTCCTTCATATTTGTAAAAAAATGTTAAAACTCCTGTATACTTAACTCCTGTACTTCATTGTAGCCTAACTATGCTGACAGGAGAACATTTACTGAAATTCTCCCATGCCCTTCTGCAGTGTTCTCTACAAAGGAATAATTATACCATCCACATTGTTCAGAGGCAATCTGTAGAAGTGAATTGTAGAATCTGTAGAAAGTGCATGTTGACTGGTCAGTGATGACAGTGTTGTTGAAATTAACTGGAGAATATCTGGGAATGAGATCCCATATCAATTATGGTTTACTCTCCATTGAGCAGCATGAAGTATTCTTTGAAGAGATTTGAATGGGTCCTGAAAGAAAAAGTACAAATCCCTAACTCTTTTAAGGATTCAGTGATAAATACTTTAAATCTATAAGGTAACAGCTTTAAGACATAAGTGCCTTTCCAGAATTTTATGCATAATAACTACACTGGTAGTGCATGGTATGACTGATATGAACTCTGTTTTGCTCTTTCTGCTTACTTGGGTTCTGGAATTCCACAAGAGGCTGGCTGTAAGCCTCAGTCTTACCATGCCAAAGCTGTTCTACACATCCACACCCCACCCTTTTAAACATGAAAAAAAAGAAAGTGCTATGGGAAAAACTTCCAAAAGATTTTAGGAGAAAGGCTGCAATCATCAAAATTGAATGGGAAAATAGAAAACAAGATCCCAAAAGTGGGTAGGAATGCAATTATACAAAATCTTTAAAGTCAAGCTGGAAGGCTTAAAATTCCTATACAAACAAGGGGAGTTGGGGAATTATTTAAATTAGAGAATGAGGTAATCTATGTCAATATGAGTAGATGAGACCTTCCAGGATGATTATTCATGAAAATAAATCATTATTTCATCCAGAAAAGCAAATTGTATGAACTCAAACCTGATAGTTATGAAACACAAACCAAGTATATCATTACGACACCAAGGAATTTTGCCTTTTATTAACATGAATATGTAGTTGTGACACTTTTCTCTTTATAAATTCTTTCTAAGAAAACTTTTTAATGTTATAACAATGAGACATATTCATGTAATCTAGAGGAATAAATAATGCAGAAACAAGCCAATAATTAAGTGATAGGAAAAGAAAAGGCAAAGAAAAAAACCATAAAGATTGCAGCATGATACCAAATGAAAATGTTTGGGATCAAGTCGCTCCCAGTATGGGAGCTTAAGTCATTCATCTGTTTTACTCTCTGATGCATTTTGGTGTTGTTTCTATTTGGATGTAATGAAGGAGTCAAAATACGTAATCAAGTTCAAGATCAGTTCATAAACAGAAACCCAATGTATTTGCCTTTAGTTTGACTGTCAGCGTGAAGATTTTTTTAACTTGCATTGCAGAGTAACTAATAAAATTAAACTAGAGAAATGTTGTCCTTTTTTTTAGTTAGCTTATTCATTTTTCAAATAAATGAGGTCAAGAAGTAGGTCAAGATATATTTAACTGTGAGTAATACTGAGGACAAACCAGGAATCCAAGTGTATCAAGATTGCATAATATCATCATTGATATTAGAGGTCCTGACACAAATCACAGACCCTCTAGGATCCTAAGTCGAGAGAAGTGTTATCCACACTGCAGTCTTGGAGTGAAGTTCAATCTCTTGTTCTTTTGTTTTCTCTCCTCCAACTTTGTCCTTCTGTATCCTTCTTGCTTTTTTCCTTATTTTCCTTGTCTGTTTCTCTCTGGAATTCTTTCTTAAAATAAAAAACTCTGTCTTAAAATTCTATCATCAATGAAAAAACCTGCATCCAAGCCTCTTGCTTTTCTCCTCATTTTAAGCTGTATGACAGTTTACCTAAACAATGTCTTTTTCTATCACTCTACATAGGTTAGAAAAGACTAAAATATAAACAGTCTAAAATATTGAATGTTATAGTTTGAAGGCAAAGGAAGACTTGAAAAGAAAATATAAACAATTTAATGGTAAGAATTCCTTGGTGGTTACCTGTGAAAATATTCAAGGCAAAAAGTGTCCTTGGTTTTCTGTCTTTTTAAATACTTTCTGGATGTGATCTTTCAGAGTACCTTAGAATATGTTAATTTTGGCATCCTGAGAAAAATTACTTAGAAAATACCACTTTCAGAAAGTTAAATCTGGTATATGTGGTACATCACAATATTCAGCTAAAAGTCTTTCTATTTAATATAATTTTATTTTCTAATTTATACTTCAACACAGGTCAATTAAGCAGGTAAAAGACCTTCAGATCCATTTTCATATCTGCAAAACTGCTTCTGTTGTATAAGAGTTTGTCTTTCTTGAGAATTACTTAGGTCTATTTGCATACAACTTTAAGCTTAATTTTCATGGAAATTACTGTTGCTTCCACAGATTTTGAGGGGTTTTTTAGACACTCATTGTGACAAGTTGTTCATTAGCTAGAGAGAAAGCCAGTCTGTGTTATGTTGTTATTAAAGAATATTTCCATTAAACACGTATTTCACTGTAATTCAGTGATGCATCAGTCATATATATGATTTGGAGTGGTTTCAACAATGAAAATCAAGTATGTCTTCTAGCATCTGTATTTATTGGTGCAACATTGAATTCTTTAACACTTATTTCCACTCAGAAATCTTTCTATACCTGTTCTTTAGCTGCAGTTATTTTCCTTACAAAAGTGTTAATGGAGTTTAGGAAAACTGCCAAGATTTACCTCTTAGTTTCAAAGTCACCTTTCCTGTGTGGAGTAACTGGAATGGCTCAAAGCCTTTGGGACATTGCAAGCAATTTTGCTGGTATTCTTGGCTGTTTACCAAACCAGAACAATTCTTTTGTATATGCAGAAATTTCCCAATAACAAATTATTTTCAGCCATGGCTTTTCATCAACACCAAAGAGTGAAATTAAATTGCACATATCCATGGCCATACACATCACCTCTTGAAGTATAACTGCTTTAAGGCAAGTGCTTAGTGAACAGTATCAAAATTATTGTGACTATTGAACCAGATTTCCCTCTTGTTCATTGATTACTCGGCATACTGTCCCTGTAAGCTGTGCCCTCATCAGTAATCATGTTTGTTTGCAGACTTTAAGCCTTCACTACGGAAATAGATAGGTGGATGAGAAGGACCAAGAAACGTGAAGATCTAAAACTATTTTTTTCAAGGCCTTGGGTTTGTAAACAATTCTAACATGCAGAATAAAATAGGATGTTTGTTTAAGGTCTCACTGGATCTACTCCAAGGCATTCTTCTCACGCATGACATGGTCTGAGGCACAGTTCTGCATGAACAGCACCCTGTCTACACACATCTGAGGTCACTTGCTGTCAACCTCAACAATGAGTATACCACATGTAACACAAACATAATTCTCTCTGCTTCTTTTTTTTCCTCAAAATGACAATGATCTCACGATAGCTGCTCTAAAGGAGATATTATTGTCTCATGCCTTGTTGAAGCGGTTTATAGGCTGGGGAGACAGAACTGCCTTTCTCCCTTTCTCACAGATACATACACATACACAGAGATATAAACATCAGCAGTATTTGTTAATTTCAGCTTCTGAACAGAACTCAGACTGAACCTAATATTGAAGTCCAGCCTCTCAAATTTTAGAAAACCTATGATGGGCTGAAGGACTGGGTGTTTCCAAGTGAGTACCAAGGTGAATTTCTAATTCCTGAAGAAGAATGTTCTATCGGCCTAATTTAAGCACTTAAGTGAACTAGATTTTTTGTGAATAGTTGAAATACATGTAATGATGTGGCCTTTAAGAAACCTCTACTAGTCACCTACTGTTTGAGTTTGAGGTGGATACATATATTAGATTGGAGCACATCATGTCTTTCTTTTTCCTCCAAGGTGAGGTGAGTGGAAATCAGGAAACAGGTCAGCAACAAGGTTTGTAATGCATGCATCTAAATAGTTGCTTGTTTACATGAAATAAACATTTAAAAAAAGAATAACCATTCTACTTCATCTTGGTGGAAAATTCATGAGATCCAACTGTTGTCTATTTTTGATAGGAAGTTGCTGCCTTCTTTTTCCTCTAGACTACAGAATAAAATGTGGTTGTGAAAAAGGACTTATTATTAACACAGATATTTAGACAGAGCGCTGAGGATGAAAAGCTTCTGTAGCAGATCGTCTGATATCTTGTCATTCTGTCACCTGAGAATGACAGCCTGATAGGTTGTAGCAAGAGGCAAGGAAATTTCACTCAAAAACATCAGCAGCCCTCGTGCATCTGTTAATTAAAGCAATCTGCCAGTGTTCCTCTTAGGCATTCAATGAATCAATGTTAAGCTAACATGACACATTTTCACTGCTTCTATAATAGAATTGGAGGTAACACATTTATTTATCAGGTGGCATCGATCTACACTTCCTGTCTGAGGAGGGGGTTTGATTGTCATACCGTCACCGTCTGGTCTAGGTGTAATGCACTGAAGATTTTCAATCTGTTTCAGTGAAGTTATAAAAGAGCATGTGGGCCACATGTTTCTTCTGGAACACTGAAGCACTGTTTGAGCCTTGGATTTGGTTAACAGTATTTTTGCCTTATATTTTAACAGAACTGGAGTGCAACACTTGCAGGAAAGAGAGATCTTCAAGAAAAAAACATTTCTTTAATCTGATTCAGTCACAGTGCAGGGTTTCTATTTCAGCTCTAAAGTAGAGCTCATGATTCTGACATTTTGCTTTATTCTCAGCAATAATAGTTGGTATAAAAAAAAGGATTACCTTCCCATGACTGATGACAAGAACCTAACTTGAGGGACTTACATTAGGTGCTTTTACTCCTGATTGTTAATCCTCAGAGAGGTCTGAACCAAGAAAAAATCAGGTTCTGTGTTTCCCAAAAAAAATTGCAAATCATCTATTTAAGGAGAATATTACAGGTAATGTAGAATACAGCATATAAACAAAAAAGAAATGTGATAGAAACATTACATAAAAGAAACACATAACAATGACAATACTTTAATAAACTGAACAGAATGACTGAAGATGGAAGTTCTAAGATACTGACAAACATTTTATCAAGCCTCTAAGTGCACCAACCAGCTCTGCAATTTCTTCCCTCTCCCAGGAGTTTGACTGCCAAGACCATTACTGAAATGGAATAGCAGCATAACCTTGGATCAGGCTGTTGTGAAAATTAGCAAGGTTGTGGTGAAGAGCTCTAAGAACTCTTGTGGATTTGGAGCTTATTGGCTTAGGAGATGTACTTATTCACAGGCTCTTGCCCTTGCCTGAGCTCTATATATTTACATCTCTATTACCTTGCAGATTCTGACCTTGCTTTGCTGAGGCTGGACCTCAAGCCTCTACTGGGTTTGTCTGGCAGTCACTAGGCTTTTGTTTGTCTCTGATTAAGGTCTCCAAATCTGTCTTGCTTCACTTATGTGGTCTGTGGGGTGACTGCCTGCCCTGCTGTTACCCTGAACTTCCAGCTCTCCCTCCTTTGCTGTGTTGCCTGTTGCCTAAGTTCCTGTGGAAATAGACACTCAGAACAATATTAATGGAGAAAGATAGATGGTATACCTTTATTGAAAGCTTTCAAGTTGCATACCCAAGATCTTTGCAGACACATGCGCAGGCCCACACATGCACATACATGACCAGGGATGTGTCCGTTTTTATAACCTCTCCAGCAATTAACATATGAGGTATCTATGAGCAACCATGGTTCTCATTTCCCCTGGTGCTCCACTCATAGAGATCTTCAGAACTGCCCCTTGGAGAAGCTCAGGACCTCTAGGTCTTCTTGTGTTTTGTCTCTAAGCTATTTTGCAAGTGGATTCTCCAAAAAAGTGTGTCCTTCAGAGAGCTTAAAAACATATGAGAAAATGTTTTAGTGTCTTCTAATACCACCTAAAATGTGAGCAACCCAGGAAAATACATGTAACCTATATAATCCCAAAAATCTACAAAATACACAATAAAATCCTTCGGCATCAACGGAACGACTTTTCCTTGGTGTTGACTGGCATGCTAAGAGGTTTCCAGCCTGCTATAAATGAGGCTTACATAGGTTTCACACAGAATTCTGTAGGAGCAAGTAAGTTTTACCACAAGTGGAAAACCCCTCATGTACATGACACCAGTGTCACTATAACAGGGCAAAGCTGGTGTTAGTCTGCAAATGCTAATGCAGAAGAACATTAACACTGACAGACAAGCAGCTGTATCTGATTTCATTACTTAATCTGCAAGAAGACGAGATGCAATTTCAGTGTCATTTTTACCCAGAGGATAGTCCAATGCCAAAGGAAAATAATAAGTAGTGCTTCTGCCATTTCTTACTTATCTCCATTTTACATTGCTATTCTTTTAACCTCTCTTCTTGACCGATTACGCTAAAATATTTCAACTATACAGTGCAGCTTCTAATGTATTCAATTGACAATTTTTATTAGGCATTCTTATATTCACTGAAAAGTCTAGGAATGTCTGTGAGCCACCAAGTCCATGTTTGTACAGACCTTTTGCCTGAAGTTGAAGAACTAAGATGACACTATGTTCTGTGTTTGTACAGCACCTGCATCTCTTGACCAAGTCAAATGACAGGGTCCCCTAGGTGGCACTTAGGCCAACACTGTATGATTAATGGAGAGAAACATGCTCCGCTGAACTATTAAACCTTTGTAAATACAGAGAGGGAAGGTGCTAGTACTAGTCTGCAATAACTTTCACAATACATTTTCAGAGTCTGTAAAAGGAAAGTGTCTAGCCATGCATTTCACATTTCATTGCAATGTCTCTTATAGATAGATAGATTTCAAGTTCTGCAATTTTAAATTGTTTCTCTTTAATGCCTTGTCTAACATCAGTGCCTGTTGCAAAGCATAAATCTGAATCAGCAATTTTTTTAACTAGCCACCATATCAGTGTGCTTTGAAACAGCCACTCTTGACTTTGAACAGATCAGTTCCATCAGTGTATCTTAGGTTGCTGCATTTAAAGAAATGCAGATGGTGTCTTTTCTTGAAACCAAGTGATATAAAAATTCATGTGAGTAGGTCTTCTCCAAGATATAGTCAGAAACCTCTAGAAAAAAAAAACACAACATAAAAAGTAAAACTAATCTTTAAAAGATATTTTAGCTTTTATAAACCTCAAAAATCCTTTGTTTTCTATTGTTAACAGAAATGTCACCATACCTTGGTTATTCTTACGCTTATAATTACTATAGATTGTTGTGCATATGTTGCAAAGGATATCACTGTTTGCACAAAAATACAATGTGGCTTTTACTCAAGGTGATTTTTTAAAAATAGCAAGAATGCTGACAGTAGAAAGGACAAAAAAAAGAAGTCAGGTCCCAGCACATCTTCACAAATGACCTCATATGGTGTAATCTTGGAAGCTTATAGATAATGAATCACAACTAGTATTTTGTGTGTGATGCTGAGAGATAAACAGGAAAATAAGCCTTACAAGAATTATATCTCACAATGAAATATGAAAATGCCCATGTGAAAGCATTGTGAAAGTTTCAATTTAAAACAAGAGCCAAATAACTCAAAATTAAAGATTAAACTTAACTGATTTGANATGCCATTTAATGAGAACAGAGTACTAAAATCTTAATAAAGAGGAACATTAATATCAAATTTTGAGTTCTCTCTTTTCAGTGTTTGACTATTTCTGAAAATTAGCCTTATTATTTATTTATAGGGGAAATATGAATTAAATGCATTAAATATTTTTTTTTTAAAAAAAGTGTNTCCAAGATATAGTCAGAAACCTCTAGAAAAAAAAAACACAACATAAAAAGTAAAACTAATCTTTAAAAGATATTTTAGCTTTTATAAACCTCAAAAATCCTTTGTTTTCTATTGTTAACAGAAATGTCACCATACCTTGGTTATTCTTACGCTTATAATTACTATAGATTGTTGTGCATATGTTGCAAAGGATATCACTGTTTGCACAAAAATACAATGTGGCTTTTACTCAAGGTGATTTTTTAAAAATAGCAAGAATGCTGACAGTAGAAAGGACAAAAAAAAGAAGTCAGGTCCCAGCACATCTTCACAAATGACCTCATATGGTGTAATCTTGGAAGCTTATAGATAATGAATCACAACTAGTATTTTGTGTGTGATGCTGAGAGATAAACAGGAAAATAAGCCTTACAAGAATTATATCTCACAATGAAATATGAAAATGCCCATGTGAAAGCATTGTGAAAGTTTCAATTTAAAACAAGAGCCAAATAACTCAAAATTAAAGATTAAACTTAACTGATTTGATGTTGCTGGTGGTAGCAACATTATAGGATGACTACACTTAACATAGTGGATTAATTCATCTTTGGAATAGAGCACAGATGACCAACAACTCATTCTGGGTATTCAAGTGAGCACCTTGTATGTAAAATACTAACTCATCAATTTAAATCCCTGGCTTGTAAACATGTGATTAACCGCTCCATAGTCTAATGGGATGACTATACTCTTTCCTCATGATAACAGTCAAAATTTAAACCATGGCAGTAAAAATATTAAAAGCCTCAGAGTGATAATATCTTATTGCTGAACACTTCATGTGAGTTTGCAAACATTTTTAGCATCTCACTTGCACTCTGTAAGGCTGCCCAACCTAGAAGTGTTTCTAAAAGACTTCTTAATGCCGTTTAATGAGAACAGAGTACTAAAATCTTAATAAAGAGGAACATTAATATCAAATTTTGAGTTCTCTCTTTTCAGTGTTTGACTATTTCTGAAAATTAGCCTTATTATTTATTTATAGGGGAAATATGAATTAAATGCATTAAATATTTTTTTTTTAAAAAAAGTGTGCCCTTCACTGAGTCCATTTCAGACAGAAAATCTGATGTAGCATTGGATGAACTACCCGAGCAGTCACAATTAACAAGGCAAGAACGGAGCAATCTAGGTATAAAGTCTGCAGTTGTTGAATTATTTTCCTAATTTGGACAATCACTGTAATGCACCATCGAATCTTAAAGCAGTGAAAAAGTATATTTCAGTAATTATTTCATCTGTCTCAAAAAATTTTAGATTATTTCTAAATATGTATTGCTAATATTCTGTGCAATGTAGTTATAAATAAGTCTCGTATCAAGTTTATTGGGTACTTTTTTAGAAAACCAGAGTATATCCTGCCAAACCTTCTGCAAGACAACAGATATTCAGACTGTATTTTATGTGTAATATTATTCACTGACTCAATAAGTCAGTCCATATATGATTGTTTATATGATGTAGGTAAATTTTCATTATTTATTCAGATTCCCAAATGTTCATCAGTGAAATAAAAAATAAACTATTTCCATTAATATGCACGATATTTTTAGATAGTATAACATTAGATTTAACTTGAGATTAGACAACTAATATTGTTATGTTACTACTATAAAAGTTATAGAAGAAAAAATATCTTCTGAGTTCAAAGCTCAGAATTTTAGAATTTAAAATTTCTGAGTATTTTTTGGGAATGAATGTATTTTGTACAAGGTAGGAAGTAATTTTTTTCTGTTATTCTATTTTTTTTTCAAGTTTGAACTTTGTATTTGCCAGCATCCACAGAATTACTAATCCGTCTTGTAAAAACTGAGATAAATCACTTTTGTGAGTGGTACTCATCCAGCAAAGACAGTGAAACAAAAATATTTTGACTCTTTCCTTTTCTTACAGTTCAGAATAGTAATCTCCTAATATTTCCTGACTTAAAAGTCTTGTCTTAAAGACATTGTGGTTCCTCCTCAATCACCCTTTGTTTTGGAGAAATATCCAAAGACCAAAGGAAGTGCTTGAAAAAATGGCAGTACCTAATAATGATAGATTCAAGTTTGAACAGATATCACTGACTCAATATCTGAGTCTGATAAAATTAATTCTAAAATTAATTTATTATGTAATTCAGATTAATAGCTTGAGATATTTTCCACTTTGAATTATAAAGGAGGTAATAGAAGGAGAAATTTATATTCTAACTTTTAAATGTGTAAAGATAAATGAGACAAATCACACCCATGCATTGTTTTTAAGGTGCAATGAATCTTATAGAAATAAATGTTGTCAGTGTAAAAGTAAAAATCTGTACAGGAGTAAAATCATTGGTCATTATAACTCCAGGATGCTAATATCCTATATTAAATTTAAAGAAAACACAAAAACCTTGAGCTATAAGAGTTCATAAGTAAAGGAGGCTGATATATCTAGCACTGAATAACATTGTTCTGTCTTGCATGGGAACTGAGCTTTGAAATATATGGGGACCAATCTCATAGATGACTAACCTTATTTTCTGGAGTGATGTTTTCTTGACATACTGAACCTATATTATTTTCTCCAAAATACTATTTCCTGTGCTGAAGTGGAAATAGGTCTGTTGTTCTAACCTTACACCTCTGCTCTTAGATAAGTAGCTGGCAATGACTTAATAGCTACTGATCCTTTGAGGGAGCTTAACACTTCATTCTCTCTGGGCTGTCTGTAGCTATTTTCACATGACTATTGTTACAAGAATGTCATCTTTTTTTTTTTTTTCTCCCTTTCTTTTTCTACACAAATTACCGTTAACTATAGAAAAGAGAGTACTCTCCTGAAGACTTTCTGGAAGTTACATCCCTCTCTTGTTCTTCCAGGTGTTCAATGACACAGGGAGAGCCTCTCACCTCTTTTCCGTTGTGTTACAAACTATGAAGGATTCAGCAAACAGAATAAAGAAGAAGTGACTCATGATGAAATCCACAAAGGGATCTGCTGAAAGAGGTCAGGTTCAGGTGTGTTGGAACCAAAATTACTTGATTTCCCATCACCATCCTGTGACTCAGGGCTTTCAGTCAGACTGCTTGAAAGCTGTCTAACTGCAGAAGAACATCAAGGATCAGCAAAGCTCTAAAGACACAGATTTGTTCAAAATATGGTCATTCCCAGCCATTTCTTCACTGTGTATATGGATATAGTTATGTCTGAGGACTCTGACTTCATACCATGTCAATACTCTTGGAAACTCATTAAAATGAGACATGCAAATAGCTGCAAATGAGATTTCATCCTTTTGGCTCTAATTTAGTCCATTGGGGAACCTTTTGCTTATGTTTTTGTTCATTATTCCTGCTGGTTACTTGCAATATTGCTACAGTAAGTTTGTTATTTTCATCTTGTTTACTTTCTTTTTCTTTCAGCAGGAACATTCCTCTTCCTACCTGAATACTGAAGATTGAAAAAGAAAATATTCCTTGATGTATGTGCACCTTCTGTTGATATCAATATCAGCAACAGGATTTGATCTTTTTCTTTCCTAATGAGTTCACACCTTCCTGGTGTCTGATTCAAGTGGTGAAAGGCTGGAAATGTTACACTTCTGTGTCTTATTTCAGTACAATCTTTCTGCCTTTTTGTTTTGAAAAAGCTGGCTGTTTTTTTTTTTTAAAAAAAGATATTTTCTAGGAAGCAACTCTAACAGCATTGAAATAAAATGTTCATGCTGACTCACAAAATGCCAGTTCTTTGAGAAAGAAAAGTAAAAGCCAAAAAGTGGTATTGTTGTCCTGTGGGCTCAAAAAGATTTGTGGATTTAACTTCCATAGAAAAAACTGTCAAAATATGCACTTCAGATTTTGATACAAAGAAGCAAATATAATAACAAATTAGATATGTAATGCCTCATAATAGCATTTAATTATGACCAGAATTTTAATTATTATCAGAATATTTTCAGAACATAGTGACTTACTGGTTTAATACAATTTTCATTATGTTCTATATAAACTCTCAACATCATATTCACTAATATTTCCTTCACAATGATTGCACTAAATAATGTTTATTTTTATAACAGGTAACAAAGAGAAAGATCCTGGAGTACCAGCCACCTACAGAGGCAAAGTGATTATGTGATATATTTGACTTTCTAGTCTGTATTTGAGAAAAAAATTATTTGAGAAGGCAGCAAAATGCTTTTTAGTTTTACTGCAGTGAGGTGTCATGCAAAACTGTACTGCTTTAGGGATACATCTTCATGATTAAGAGTATTATGCCTGCGTAAAATCACAGAAAAAAGACATGAAGCAAGCAGTTTATTATTAATATACTGAGAAGTGTGCTTTCATGCTTGTCTTCAATTCCATAGTTGTCAGAAGGGTAATTTCACTAGCAAAATGTTGAAGGTGGTTTTATTCTTCCTATTCCTTTTTACTTCAGTTTAAAATGTTATCTTTATTGGTTTCTTTTAATTTTTTCAGTCAAGCCAATTGACCTCATTTCACACTTGCTGAATCAGGTTACTGAGTAAATGACATCATGCTGGACAAAAGTTAACAATTGCTATATCCCATCAAAGAGTTGATATTTACATTTAAAGTCTTTTGAAACACAAATCTGTATTATTAACTCTAAGTGAGCAGACTTAAATCCAGTCTGAATTGAGCCTTTAATTACCTGGAGTCTTTTCAAGATATGAACCTTCATTTTCAAATCACAGAGATTTTTTCTTAGTCCTCGGGCAATCTGGCCTTTTGAAGTCCATAGCCTAAAATCAAGAGTAACAACTGTAACAATATGTTATCAATACTACAGAAAATACTGGATGCTAGAAAGGTTATTATAGCTACCTATACATGAGATTCAGACTTAAACCCAGTCTTAAGAGCTACCCAAGTTCTATTTCATCACAATTTGACTAAGAATTTATGACAATTAGTCAGACTTTTCTTATTTTGCAAAGTCCAAGGGAAAGTAAAAGAAGCATGTAAATCTTAGCTAAAAGCATTCAGTGAATTTAAGCAGGACCATCTTGCTACTATTTTTTTGGGAAAAGCCAGTACAAACACTTCTCAGTGTATAACACTCAGTTAAGCCATTACTACTGCTAAATACGGCTCATAACATACCAACCTCAGTTGGCAATTAAAAATCCTGAGTAACTTATGAAAATACAATTTTACCTTCCATTGCTTAAAAAAGAAAAAAGTATTTTTCTATATAACTTATCAGCAGGCCTTCACAATGTGAATTTAATGAGGTTTTTTGGAGCTTAGGAACAATTCATACCAAACCAAAGATTGCCATCTTACTGTACGAAAAGGACACGGTGTCTGTACATTATGACAATTTTTGCATATGTAATGTGGCCTCTCCTTCCCCATACGTGAACTATGTGAATACAGATGATGGTGTCTGTCACTTAATTAGGACAGTTACTGTTTATTTTACACTCCTTGCTCTCTCACTACATGCCCTTGTAAAAGCCCCTCTCCAGCTTTTTGTAGGCTCTCTTTGGTCTTTCATTATATTTAGGAGATTTTAATTAAATCTAACAAATAACACTTCACATTGTTTGTTGAGTAGTAAACAGAGTGCTTCTCTGTTGAAATCACTTTTTTTTTCTTTAACAAGTAAAAAGACGTTTTCAGTTTACAGAAGCTGGTAACTGAACCTTGCACATTTGATAATGTCATAGAAATTTTCCAGTCATTTAAACAAGGCTGAGGAAAATAAATTTCAGTCATTGCTTTTTCTTTATTGTTAAGAGAATTTTAATCACTTTTCTACAAAGTTTATCATTAATACGATAAGGTAGACACATGCCATCACACCACCAGATGTTATTTTATGTTCATGTAGCCACAGATGAACAGTAGCAACCTAGTTATCTACATTATGGCCTTATGATACCAAAGAGAACAAAGCAGCACATTTCACACTGAAAAGTAACTGAATAATTTTAGAAGATATTTTTCTTTGCCTGGAAACAATCCTGAAGAAGAATAAACATTTGTGCCTGCAAGGTCTCTGAAAAAGAAGCTGTCTAGGCAACTGCAGTTGAGACTAGGATGCTCTTTTCAAATCCATTTGAAAATAAATTTGCTATTTTTCAGGCTGGAGAACCTACCCTTTGAGCAAATGTGGAAAAAGTTAAGTCTCTTCTCCCTACAGAAGAGAAAGTTCAGGGGTAGCCTCATCGTGGTATTCCAGTACTTGAAAAGGACAAAGGTTCTCCTCTCACTCCTAGGGGAGGCATATGGAGAATTTGAAAGCCAATCAGTACCAATTGCAATGGAAAGGGTTTCAACTTGGTAGAAGAAAGAAATTTTTGGCATTGAGAAGAGCCAATCATTGAAACATGGTAGAGTGCTCATCACTTGAAGTTTCCAAGATGCAATTGGACAAGGTGCTAGACAGTCTCATCTAGGTTTCCTTTGCAGTGAAAAGTTGGACCAGATGATCTTTTGAGGTCCTTTCTAACCTGGGCTAGTTCTCTAATTCTAACAATCTGGAAGAGCATGTCTGCTTCTCTTGTTCTCATTCCTCCAGTTTTACTGGTCACAGTAGTGTTGATTTGTTCATTTCTTATCCTTCATGGCAGTACATTGAAGGAATAATAAGGCCTTTTCTACTAATGACAGTAAGTATCAACACCTATAATTAATTAAGTAGTAGGGGGAAATATATGAGCATTTGATTTGCAAAATACAGCTCATGGTAGCCATAAGTGGTAAAATAAGTGCTTCAAGGTTTTCTGTAGTCAACAAGAGTTTATTGAGGCATAACAATTTTTGTCTTCAATTTTGTTTTCTGAATTTTTTCAATATTTACAAATGGCATTTAAAATGTTTTAAGAAAATGTGTTAGCCTCCTTCATAATCTCCCCATCTATCTAATATGGATTTTGCTTTTTGTTTATAATACTCTGAAAACTTCTTGCATGTTTATATTTCTAGACTCCATGAAATTTCAGTTATGATATAGCTCACAAAGTGGGCCAAAAGAAAATATAGATTAATTTATAATCTTAACTAAGACTAAATTCCAAATTCATGTCACAAACCTGAATTGCCACAGCCAGGAGTTTAGAGGTTTCACTGGCTGAAGAAACCAATAGATAGATATCTTCAGATGTCATTTCAACTCATTGCAATCTGATAGGCAGACAATACATTTGTTGTGGACAAAGTGCAGGACCTGGCACTTGGCCTTGTTGAATTTCATGCTGTTGGCCTTGGCCCACTGTTCCAGCCTGTCAAGATCCCTCTGCAGAGCCTTCCTACCCTCCAGCAGATTGACACTCCCACCCAGCTTGATGTCATCTGCAAAGTGACTGAGGGTACTGTCAATCCCCTCTTCCAGTTCACCAGTAAAGATATTGAACAGAACTGGGCCCAACGTTGATCCCTCGGGGACACCACTACTGACTGGATGCCAGCTGGATGCAGCACCATTCACCAGCCCTCCATCCAGTTCTTAACCCAGCAGAGAGTGCACCTGTCCAAGCCATGGGCTGCCATCTTTTCCAGGAAAATGCCATGGGAGACAGTATTAAAAGTCATTGCTCAAATCCAGTTAGACCTCATCCACAGCCTTTCCTTCATTCACTAGGCAGGTAACTGGCATAAAAGGAGATCATGCAGGTCAGGCAGGACCTGCCTTTCCTAAAACTGTGCTGGCTGAGCCTGATCACTTGGTTGTCCTATATATGCCAAGATGATCTGTTCCATAACCTTTCTGAGCACCAAGGTCAAGCTGACAGACCTGTAGTTCCCCAAATACTCCTTCTGGGCCTTGTTGTGGATGGGTCACATTGGCCAATTTCCCATCATCTGGGACCTCCCCAGTCAGCCAGGACTGATGATTAACAATGGAGAGCGGCTTGATGAGCTCTTCTGCTGGCTCCCTCACTACCCATCTCGTCCCATGGGCTTGTGAGTATCTAAGTGACTCAGCAGATCACTAATTACTTCCTCCTGGATTACAGAGGGTCTGTTCTGCTCCCTGTCCCTGTCTACCAGTTCATGGGGCTGGCTGCCCAGTCTTACTGCTAAAGACTGAGGCAAAGAAGCCATTAATTACCTCAGCCTTTTCCTCATATTTGGTGACAATGCTAAATAAAGAATGAACATTTTCCTTGGCCTTCCTTTTGTTGTTGATGTATTGTTAAAACCACTTTTTATTATCTTTCACAGAAGTGGAAATAAATAATTTGGTATATTTATTCAATATTATTAGTATTTATCAGAATGCTTTTTGTTATTATTTCTCAGTTGAAGCATTTTAGAAGCTGATTAAACATGCCAAATATTCTTTATTGGTGAAGATCTTTAAGCTAGTTGGAATTATACACTTACCAGAAGTGCTTGTCTTTTTCCAAATGCTAGAGAGGTAGCCCAGACAACCAACTAATTCCACAAGTCAAACTTGCTCTTGGCTAAATTTCGGCAGGTAGACACCCAGTAACTGGAATTGCTTAACTTCTCTTTGCAGATTTCTTCATGCATATATTTGCTTGTGCTTTTCCCCCATTGATCAGTCTGCCTTACTGCTTTTTGTCAGCTGTTGAGTTCTTTAATATAAGCCATTTCTCTTGTAGTGCTACAAAAGGGACTTGTCAAATTATGAAATCTTGTAAAGATTTTCAGCAGATCAAAAAGGAGAGTAGTCTTTAGATCTGCAAAATGTGATCTAAAAGATGACGAGACATAAATGGGAATTTTCATAAACTATGTTGTACTCTCAAGTCTGTATAGAACTTGAAGGCTGATGGTCAGTATATTTAGGCCAAAGGCTATACAATAAATATTTTTAATCTTCATTCTGAATGATCTATGTTTTCCCATTCTTTTTTACTTTTGAAAAGAACAGTCATAGTAATTGTTTACCTGGCAGAACTCATTCTTGTCCAACAAATACTTGTTTCCAAGACATATCCAGCTGAGTGCAAATGTTGGGTCCTTTAATGGTGATCACAGTATCTGGGGCTGTCTGGAATTTTAGTAGATTGCCATTAACAGCAATATATCATTCTTAGCTCTGTTGAGTGTTTTAAAGAATTAAAATAATCAGTTGCGTGCTTCAAATTTGGTTTAAAAATTGTCATCATTGTATTGGCTGAATTATTGCAGTGTAAGTTTTGCCTTCATGAGTTAAAAGATTTTGGTGCCCAAATTTTTACTGCTAATAGTCTAAGCTCTTTAAAAATAGTTCACCAGAAGATATTTATCCAGCATCTGTTTTCTTTTGGGATTTACTTTCATGCTGGAGATATTTCTAGCATCTTTTTTCAGTTTTCATTCTGAGGACTATAATATCCGTGGATTGCTATGGATACACACAGTTGGATCAGTCTATTAACCTCCAAAATACTTAAGAAGCCATGTAAGGTTCAAATCAGGAGAGGGGTAAAAGAGAATAAAAATGAAACATATACAGAACATCTGCTAGTCTTTCTTGCTACACTATAATTAACTAGATCAACAAAGAAGTGAAAATTATTTGCATATTTACTTAGATCTTCAAAGATTGGGAAGCTTGTAAGCTTGTTCTGTCATTGAATAGTTGCAGCTAGAGTTCCTGGCACTAGATTGCCCTCTTTGCAGCCAAAACAGGATATAAAAATATTTGATGACAGTAGATCAAAGTGTGCAGTCCAAGAACAAACAAATCTAACTTCCTATTCTAGGAATATATGTGTATGTATGTATGCAAGAGTGGACAAGTCATCACATGTGGAGCTCACATCCTAACCTCTGACATGCACAATAACATTCTGTAGGACAAAAAATAAAAAAAAAAATGGAATGCACCTTCATGTCTTTATATTCCTGGGTGTGAAGGGCCCTGTACTATTAAAAAATCCAAACACAGAAACAGTTTTAAAATGCCACAGGAGAACATAAAGTGGACAATCAGCACACGAATGATTGGTAGGGATGGATACACTAGGGAGTGATAGTCACTAGTAGAGGTGACTTTGGTGGAAGGGAAAAGCTTTTTGCAAGTTAGAGAAGTTTCTTGTGACTGGTATATGCACAGTACAACAGCAGACAATTAAATGAGAGCTGAACTTGGTACAGATTTATGTGCAATACTGTGAATCTAGAACATCTAGACTCTAATTAAGACCAGATTTTCTCTAGGTATAACAAAATTAAGGTCCATAAGCTGCCATCAAAATGGAAGATCCAGACAGCATAAAAGACTAGGTATATATGCCAAGTAGCAGTTTAAAAAGAAATAGAGAAAAGCCTTAAACAAAGTTGAAAGAAAATGACTGTGAGTACCAGCATTAAATCAGAAAAGGAAAAAATTAGAGATTAAATTGTTCAAGATCAGGAAGAAAGTAATAAAAAAATAACATTTGCACAAACAACAAAACTGAAGGAAATAACCTGTACTCTGAAAGACAGAAAAACAGAGTGGAGTTTTATATCCCAATATTAAAGTCCAGAGTCAAGTAAAGCAAGAAAAGACTTTTATGGACTGCGACATGGGATCTCTCCTGTAAAACGAGTACAGCCCTTGTGTGGAGTAACAGAGCACTTCATGCTCCAGGGGCTGATGTGTCTGGCATAAATCCCCACAGAACAACAGGAGAATAGGAAGGAAAGGAAACAGGTAGAGAAGCAAAGGAGGAAAACATGGAAGAAAAGAAGAATGAAAAACGANAAAAGGGGAGGAAATTTTTTAAGTAAATGTATGTTAGTTCTTCATGGATGCTCCTTCGCTTTTTCTAAACATATTACATTCTGTTTATTGAAGGATTTTCTAGTCTGAAATGACTGTTAAAATTAACTCTGTCAGTTTAATAACCAAACTGTACAAAGTCTTCTTAAACCATGACCATATTTTTCTGAATCAGACCTTAATCTTGCCAGAATAATGTGTGTTTTCTTGCAGCTACAGGTTTGGCATCATCAGATGCCAACTTCATGTTTTTTATTCTGCATTAAATAGGATTTCCAATATGTACTGACATTTTTTAATAATAAAAACCAAAACTAAATGAACTAGATAACTGATGTGCTATGCTTGTCATGCTTAATTTATTTAAATCCTGAAATTTAAACTAATTTTCCAATTTTTCATTTCAATTTGTCAGTTCATCCATCCATTTTTGCACCTTTCAATGCCATGATTTTTGAGCACATAGCATACATTTCAAAGAAAATTGATGCAAGCCAGTTCTGAGGTGTGCCTAATTTTAGCAGATATAACTTCCTGAATCCTTAAGGTTACATTTTTTTAGTAGGGTTAAAAACTGCTCTCTCGTATTCTCACTTTCAACTTAACTTTACACAATGACACCATGCAGGCAGTTACATATTTAAAGGAGAAGATTCAGTTCTATTTGAAAAGATACATTTGCATTCTTGAACTTGTTTCTGTAAATCTTTTTCAAATTGTGAATAATCTTGTATTGAAAATTTATAAGACCTTTTACGGATTTAGAAAGACTAAATGAAGAACATTTAGCAAATATATGCAATAGCCAATAAGCTGCTGAAAGAATGCAGGTATTTTTTGCTACTGAAATTGAGTCTTGCAACTCAGTCTTGTGTATCTAGAACATCTCGCTGGACTTCAAATTATTAATTATTAAATATATTCTGGAAAATATATCTGTCAACCATACAAGTGACAAATCTGGGATGGCTGAAATATGAAGACAGGGGATAATCAACTGTCAAAGTTGCTTGTGTTCTCCTTTTTACCTCTGTTTGTAATTTTGTACCTTATCTCCCAATGACTCATTAATTATAGGTTACTGGCTTCCCCCTTTTCCATTCCTTTCTTTTTAATAAGTCTCTATTCTGTCACTGATTGTACAAAAATGCACTTTAACTGTACCGAGGGTACTGCTCAACAGAGCTCAAGAAAAACAAAATAAGACAAAGTGAAAAAACTGTCCATTATCCCACAGGGAAGCTGCTAAAGGAAAGTTGCTACCTCAATGTTTCAAATAGAGTCCGAGCAGAGCTAGGTCTACAGTAAAAAGCTGAAGCAGTCCAAAAACATTTGTATTGCCAAAGTGCCAATTAACAATCACATCATTAGTGTTAATCAGAAGCTGTGCTTTGTCATTATAGCTATTAGCACTGCACATCTGGAAGCTAGAGGAGAGCAGCAGACTATTACAAAATGAAAATTGAGCTTAGGCTGTTTTTGAGGTGCAATGTGTGAGAAAAGCTGTCAAGAGTTAGTAATATGGAAAGATTTTTTTCAGAAAAATTGCTTTCCTTTCCTTCTCCTTGATTCACACTGGGTTATGTCATCCATTAACCAAGGATCCCTATGGCAGGACTGCATTCACTGTCAGTGGAGGGAGACATGCCTGTCTCTCCCTACTTTCTCAGAGAAGAGGGTAACCAATTGTTTGCTGCAATTGTCAGTGCAGCTCGCACATGCACTGACAGGAGTCTTGCTCCTCATTACCATTCCCTCCACCTGTTTGTTCTCCCAGTAACAGTTTGGTCCTTAAGTAACAACTAAAGAAGTAATTTAGCAATCAGTCATACTGCAAATGTATTTTTGGGAAATGATGCATTTCAAGGCATTTTTGAATCATATTTTTTTCTTTGTAGAACAGAATCAGACTCGGTTACTACTGAGTACTTTCCTGTTACTGCTTTTTGCTTTATAAGCTTTTATTATTGTTTCATATGGACCACATGGGACTAAATTCTAAAATTTATGGATGCCATATTTATAGTACAGATCAGTGAACAAGCATCAGGAAACATCAGTTTTATAGGGGAATTAAGTGCAGTTGTTACAGCAAAATTTATTGTTTAATCCATGAAAGCTCCATAGACTTCAAAGGTTAGGCCACAAAGTAATAAAGATAGAACATCACAATCATAATCTCAATAAGCAGGATAACATGGCTATAAAATAAAAATGGACAGAAAATGACAGATATATATAGGCATGACTAATATCATTTCCAGTTCTATTAACTTTGTCTATGAATCTGGAATGTGATTACTGAATTATAGGCTGCCAGAAGTAGATTTTTAAGGTTTCCTTCCTTTCTTCCCTGTACATTTCCTGAGACCTACTTTGAAAACACTCTTACTCCAAATTGTCTTTGGAAAACAGAAGAGATGCATCCTCTATTCCATGGAAACAAGAGCCACTGTGGTCAAACAAGTAGAAAATACAGCCTCACAGTTTACCAGCAAAGTTTATTGTGCTACCAAATAGCCTGTCTATTTTTATTTTGTTCACCATAAGACTACAGCTCTCTAACAGAATGTAAATAGATGTAAAACAGTGACCAAGTCACAAGGGCAACTGGCAGCAATGGAACACAATGTAACATTAAAAACTGTTATATAAAATCATGTCTTGGATTTTTAAAAACAGTCACCTGATGAGCCAGCATACTCCAGTGCTGTATAATGTTGACTCCTCGTTAAGAATATGCAATGTGTTAAGTAGCTAAATCATAAATAAAGATAATGGTGCCCTCAGAGGACATAGCTGCATTCCAGTTGCACATAGCAGCATTTACACAGAATTGTTGACTCACCCTGAGGTCACTGCAAGGCCACGTTTTCCAGCCCCAAATACAGTGTAGCTGTTTGAGCACCCAGTCGAGCATGGCAGTACCCCAGGTGGCATAGCCAAGCTTGCCGTCTTGAGATCATCACACCTCACACAGTATGGACAGGGCATGCACCTGGACACCACCAACTCAAATACCTTCAACCTGCCTGCCCCAGTGCCTGCCAAGCAGCACACCTGCTGCCAGGTCACTGCACCAGGCTGAGTGCCCAGCAGGTCTGAGTCATGTCCCTCCATGCGATGGGTGCGGAATAGACACAACAGCCAGGGATCTCCTGCCAAAGTCATCTCATGGCCCACTGAGGACAGACTTCACATTCTTTTCCATACAGACAGGGTATGTTGCAAGAAATTAATACAGATGTAAGATCTGCATGAGAAGACTCCTCTGTGGTGCCAATGCAGAGTCAACATCTAGCTATACCACAGTACTTGCTGACAGCACCCCTTGGAAAGAATTGTAATGTTATAGTTCTGCTAATAGTAAACTAAAAACAATAAAGAGATAATTTCATGCTGTAGTTGGTTTTAAATACAAATATACACTCACAACACAAACATCATGGAAAGTATTAAAACATGAATATTGCCATCTCTACTATTTTGACCTGTTGCACACCTAACACAGCTCTAACCTGCACATGCCATATTTCAACCTTTCTGCTTTTGGATCTTCAGAATTTTCAGGCAACTTTGTATCAGTCCAAGTTTTCTGATTAACCAATTACTTCCCTGAGCTCATATCAGATATCACAGCAATGAACATGTTGGTGACAGACAGAGACACATACTGCCAGAGGATGATTACCCACAAGGCTACCCAGTTCTTAGGCACATCAAGCCTAGGAGGCATTCTGCCAGATTTACAGCTTTGTTGTGTTCCTCTCAAAATATTCATGAATCATACAGAGATATGTTCAAATATTTCTTACAGAGCTATTCAACATACCTCACCTTTCGTTTCAAAAACCATCAAGACTTGCATTGTGTCCCAGATTGCATCTTATTGAACCTACTTTTTGTGTTGAGTAAACACTAATATTTACATCTACCGAACTGAGTATATTCCTAGAGAGAAGACTGAAATTACTCAGAGCAGCCTGCATGCTGCAAAATTAAGGAAGAGTATGATGAAAAATAATTTAATACCACAAAATAACAGGTCTCTAAATTCCAAGCAGTTATTAGTGATCGCAATATTACAAACATAAAACTTTTAAGTCATTGCTAGGACTATATCTTTTATCTGTAATGAAAAACTGTATTTCCTTTTTGTTTCACTGTCATCATTATTGTCACTCCTGTAAGCTATGAGATAATATGGTAACTAATTAGAAAAGCAATAGTTTATATAAAATTTCCTATCTATCTACTGTCTGAAAAGAATATGAGGTATATGTGATGCTAGTCACGTTCTATTGAAGTAGATTAATTGTTGTTACAGGAGGAAAATTTAGAAACATGATTTAATTTTTAGTGAATAGGAAGAACAACTATTTGCCTCTTTCACCTTCTCTCAGGACTGCACAGGAGGAAAATTTCTCTGCTATCAGCTCAGGAACTGCTGCAGGAGCAAGTGCACCCTCAGGCCATGTGGCATTCCTGAGGAGCAATAAGAAGGTTTCATTTCAAAATCTCTTTAACTATGTTTATTCACAGCACCTACCGACACATTGCATCACCTTATCAGCACTGAACTCTCTACCATGGGCTGCTGGTCTAAGAAAAACCCTCTGGATTCTACATTAAACCAACACAGCATAAGTGTGCCTATCTAATATTTTCTGCTCCTAGATTTATTCCAGCATGTTAGCTGCTGACAACTGGGGCTTTTAGTCTGTTCAGAGATTATGACATAGACATTATTTGTGCAAACCTGCAAAAAAATGTACTTTTTTTTGCCTTTATGCATTTGCTGTTACAAAATATCAAAAGGAATTCTGTCATACACCATAGTAACAACTAGTTGTGTGAAAAATTATCTCTTTATAGAGAAGTATTAAAAAGCTATTTTATAATTAAAAATGGAAAATTCTTTCAATTTTATCATAAATTTCACATTTTTGTAAAGTGAAATTTAAAATAAATAAGATTTACAGAAAATATATGATATACTGATAATTTGTGCAGTCATGAGTTTAATCTGTCAAGTTAAAGAGGCCCATGGGCAAAACTTCAAAGTTGCTGTTCAACTTCAGACTCTTATTTCCTCAATGCAAAAGCAATAAAACATTTAATTATCATCTCCAAGGGACAAATAAGCTTCATCTCTATCATCATAATAAAAATCAGACTAATTTATTCTAATATGATCATGTCTTTTCATTCTGGTCTTCAACCAACTCTAGAGATAAGCTTAGAAGAAAAAGATGGATAGGGTGAGGAGAAAAGAAATGGAGAAAAATCAAATTACAGAAAACAGGAGAGAAATTACTTAAAAGTAGCAGAAAGAGAGAGGTAGAATAAACAACTCACAGTATCAGCAGAGCTGGTTGGAAATTACATCACAACTACTTAAATGTACATGCATACAAACCCTTCTGAATTTAAGTGATAACTTTACCAAAAATCTTCACTGTTTCAGTGTCCTAGATATTAAAGGATTTTGTTACAATGGAAAATGTAAGTCACTTCTGCATATTATTGAAAATTGGTTTGCTAAATCCTCCAACCTATGAGATAGTAAGATTTGTTTTCCCTCTATTCATTAACACAACTTTTTAAAAATAAAATAAAATTTGCTATTCACCTATTTTTACAAAAATTATTTTAATGATACATGTCGCATTGAGCCCAACAATTTACTTTAACAGAACACAGGCACACAGCATTGTAGTACCAATACTGGGCAAGAGAGAGGCAGCAAACAATATACAGCAGGATGTTGTTCTCTTTCAGCTCATGACACAGACTGTGATTCATGATACAAATGTTGCTGATGAAAAAGGCTTGCTAGTTTGCTTAAATGTACTGGCTTAGTTTGCTGCTTTAAATTATGTTAAATTACTATTTGCCCCAGGAGGTAAATACAAATCTCACCAGGAAATCTCTCCCTCCTCTGCCCTCTTCCTGTTGAGTTGTTATCCTTGCAGGACCTTCTAGACACAAAAGGGAAATTGGTCCTTTAATGGATTAAATTAATTGCTTATATTTTATTAGCTGGTGATCTTTGCAACTCTTCTGCATAGGATGAAGGAGGTTTTCATGCAACAGTGCAAGGAAAAAGTCATATCCAAAAATAGCTTATTGGAACTTGTTGGAAATGGGCCCTGC
>VWZD01013843.1:36687-48357 GCA_013396695.1 Sakesphorus luctuosus | reverse complement strand
GGATATATTTTCTGTTAATCGTTCTGTACTGATTTATAATTATGCCTGGTTTACTTAGCTTTGCCTCTAATTAGTAATTTTTATTAGGCCTGATAATTCAGTCTAGCTTGTAATACCATATAAAAATAGAAATAAATATATAAGAAAAAAGTTTGGATGTGTTGAAAAACGCCTTTCCAGTGAACCAAACTGGTGAATNAAGAAGGAAGGAAAGCGACATCACTTCAACATCAAATAAAGTATTTTAGGTAGGACTATGGGGCAATTAATGAAGAAATACAGAACGCCATTTGATGCAAGATTTCTTAAGAACTTGTCACTGGATTGTATAAGAAGTGGAGATCTTTGTCCTACTTAGTTGGGACAAGGACATACATTGAATTATCCCTTATAATACAGAAACTGAAGGAAGTCTGTTGCCTCTGTGAGCAATTCAAATGCACTGCTTGTGAGATTAGCTTTTTTTCATCTTGCAGTCTTGTGGTACTGTGTTTAAATCCATTATTAGATGACAATATCATCATTTGGGTCTTAGATTTTGTTTAACTCTTTGAATCAGACAATACTAAACCTAGATTTGATTCTCTCCAATTTGTCTTAATGAGCTAATGCAATGTAACTTTTTTAGTTACTGTATGAAAATACTGATAAGTATGTTCAGTTTATTCACATCCATTTCATTTGCTCCTCCACAAGATCAAAACATGCAGATTTTATTCCACTAATGAATGATGAAGCTCACAACTGAAGTAATGTGACAAAACTTCGCCTTATAATATTAGCTGTCTAACAAACTGCTTACTGTGGAAAAATCAGGGCAAGGTATTTTCCCCACAGTTTTCATTTTGCTATCTTCATGAAGAGCTTTCGTGTTATTAATTAGAAAATATCAATCTTCAGTTACTGTGGTTCAGGATTAGTTTTGCAGCTTAATAGAGAAGTGAATGGAGCTCAATGTTAAATGAAGATTTAAATACTAAAAAATGATATCTTACAACCAGTAACTAACTGGTCCATTTTACAAAACTACTTCACAGATGCAGTGAAAAAGGCCCGCCCTCTCTGACTGACTCTTATCAGCTGCATGCAAAAGATCATATGCTTTAATCCACAGCCCACAGCCTCATGGCAAAACACATCTGAAGTATGAGCTAACAGTAGCTCTTAGTTTGCAGTACCGTGGTCATCACAAGGAAGGTGGATGAGGCAATAAGAGAAAAGAAAATGGGGGAAAAAACAGAATTGCATAAAAACATTGAGAGTCTCCTTCCTGCTATAATAATGAAACAAGAAAACCTAAAAGAGTAAAAGCATGAAGAATCAAAGCCAACCTTGAATTAGAAGCAAAGAGAGATAAGGAGATAAAATGAAAGCTCAGAGTGAGGACACATTTCTCATTATGTCGCTGGAAGCATGGATTGGAAGAACTCCAAGAGATCAGACTGTCTGCAGGTAGGATTACCTATACCTACAGCATTTATCTGATCAGCATCCTGCGGAATACCTATGGTTATGTATGTACATCTTGGAAGAACTATTTATTTCCTAAGGCTTCCCCCCCCCTCCCCCGACCATTTATTTTCAAGACAACCATACTTCACTTACACAACACTGTGACCTCCATGTAAATAAAGATTACTCAAAGTACATTCACAGGACAATCTAAATTATACCTGGATGCTGATATCTAGTGTCAAGCAGACTACAGAAAAGTAGAAATTGACTGAATTTAAAGCATAGTGGATTAGTAAATACATCATTTAGCCCTAACTAAATACTTTATTTATTTTTCCAACTTTACATTTTGTTTTCAGTGTTACCTGCCATCAAGTGAAAACTAAAACAGTGCAGAGAGCATGATGCAGCATGCTCCAGAAATATTACATAGTCATGTGGTGGAAGACATATTGTCACTTCAAATGAAATAAAATTCAGTGTGGCTATGTAGATGATATAAAGCCTAAACTGATGGAAAAATTTAAGATGGATAAAGTGCCACTGCTATCTCCTTAGGTTCTTTGAAGGTGGTAATAAAACATCAAAATATGTAAGGTTTTGTGACAGCCCATACAGTTTAATTCTGACTTTCAACTTGAAGCAGTTTCAGTATTTTTTTAAAAAATTCTATCTCCTTCTCCTCTTCATTTTCTGAAAACCATTCAGATAGGTCTTCCCAAAGCAGCCTAATACAAACCATTAGGACTCAAACCCTCACAGACTAAGAAGCATAGATCATATAATACCATGAGTTGGAAGGGACCAACAAGGATCATCGAGTCCAGTTCCTGGCTCTGCACAAGACAACCCCAAAAATCACAAAATGATTAAAGAAGGGACTGTTAGTGGCACTAATTTTAATAAACATGTAACTAGCTTTTATAGAACTGTTTAGTAAGTTGATTACTTCATGATGATGGAGGTGGGTCCCTGTTTCAGACTGAAAGACCTCCCTCTGTCCCATAGGACATATGCCTGAGCCACCACGGTACAGACCATACTGAATGGCAAAATCATACACTGCTCTGGCCTGTATTTTTTATATTATTTACCCAACCACATCTGACTCAGGACAAATGTATGTACTTGAGGGCACAGCATTTAGGATGGTTTTCAATCCAGTTTTGAAACAAATTCCTTTCACAATGGATGGCATAAATGTTAGCTATCACAAGGTCTCCTTAAATATAATTTTCATGGTAATTTTTATGCTTTCCATATTATTAGCTGTTTATTCTTGAAAAAACAGAGAAGGTATGAAGATCTTCAGAAGGAAAACCTATTAAATAATGTATGCTGTAATTGAAAAGTAAAAGTGAACCAGCATCAAGTGTGTTTCAGGCAGTATAATGGCTTTATCTGTTCCTGAAAATGAGTCATTATATTTCAGCAAATACATGGTCGCCAATCTTAGTCTGCATAAAAATCTGTTATAGTTTTATGTGAATCAGTAGTAGATCTGATAAGTAAAAATTTTAAATATTTCACATTATGAAGCACATTTTTTTCAAAACGGAAGAACACATCGCTTCCAACATCTTCTGGAGGAGGAGCAAGGAGGAAGCTAGGGTGTTGACAATGCTGAAATATCCCATCTCTCAATTAAAACTAAAATTGCAACAACTGTACCTATAGTAATGCACATGAAAAATAAAGGTGATATCGAATGTTTTGATTTTGTCAAGCTAAAATAGTCTAGCTTAATTGAAGAATAATATTCTTGATTCTTCCTGTTTGTAAACTTGATGTTCTTATGTTTTGTTGTTTATTGAAGCAAAGACAGATGTCAAAATCACAAAATTCTTCACAAAACAGAACTGCTAAACAAGAGATTGTCACAAAACTCTACAGCAGAGTGTACTGAAAAAATAATCACAAATGTGGATTGGGAAATCAATCAACGTGCAATCAATTCATAAATAAGTTGCTCCTATCTTGTCCTTTCTCATGGTTATATAGCACTCTAGATCTACACGAACATACATACACTATTTACATGTATGTCTCTGTTATGAGTTTAGCTAGGTAGGCCTAAATTTGGGCTTTAGATTTCAGACTAGGCCTGAGACTATCAGCTGACTTGAGCTGGGCTGGGCTAGCTGACAGCTGTCTACTACTGGCCAATAGTATTCCACGCTATATTCCAACATCATCTCAAAAGTGTAGGAGCCGGTGGGGGAGCGGCTTGATCAGTTGCCTCAAACTGTGGTCCCAGGAAGACACACTGTGCTGTCCCAGGAGGGACAGGAAGGCCCAGGCCCAGCACTGGCTTACCACCATATTATCTTAGGGAAGTAAAATGTTTGTTTTAAGTCTTTCTCTCTGCTTGAATCTGTCCCTCCGGAGACAGAGTTCTATGGAATGATTTGTAGTTAAAATAGTGGGATTTGTGTTCACTGGGGAGTGGGAAGTTATTTCTTGTTATTTCTAACTTGTGTAAGTGTGTATTATATTTTAGTTTGCTTTTCATTTTCTCTTTTCTGTATAAATATATATGTAGTTAGTTTAAGTTTAAACCTAGTTTGAGGGGGGTTTTCCCCTTCTCCCTTTTCTCAGTATTGGGGGGAAAGGGACTGACTCTGTGTTGGGCAGTTGGCATTTTGCCAGCTCAACCCAAGACAGTCTCTTACCTGTAGATACATGAAAATAAATAAACTAATTTATTTTTCCAAACTAATGAATTTATCTTTAGGCTCATAAATAACAAAAATGAGCTTTTAGGTAACAAAATAACATTGCCTCCTATAGGTGGTGAGGAGTGGGAGGTAATCAAACATTTATATCACACATACCAAAAATCCTGACCACTTTATAGAGTTCACTAATAATAGAGAGAAGCAGAATTATTACAGTGTATTGGCATTGACCATTTTCTCAGCAAAGAGCAGCTGTTTTGTAGCACTGTTATATTACCTTATCATGAGCTGCCAGCACTGACACTTTAAAAGCAATTCTGCCACCCATGGTTATAAACACCTTAGAGCAATGTGACAGCCGTCAAGGAAAGGACAGCAAATAGAGAGAAGCTAATTTTCAATGGATATATGATGCAAAAAAAACCCCAAAAGTGCAGAAAAATTAATAAACGTCTTAGTTTCAATGAGATATTGAAATTTTGGAAAAAATGCAGACATAACATCTTAGAATTCCTATCTCTTCAAATGAGCAGGAAAGGCTTCCTCATCCCAAAAGCCTTTACAGCTTCAAACAAAACACATACATTTCTATGTGCACTGCTAACAAGTGCAACACACTTCTGCAATGTAGTAAAAAAAATATGGAGGCATTTCTCCTGTGCAGCCTAGAGACCAGACCACTTATTTGAGCTAAGATATGGATGAATTATTTCCTAAGTAGTTGCCTACTGAACAAAACGGAACTGCTTCAATAGATCAAAAAGGCAATAGATATTCATCTGATAATCTGGACCACTCAGTAGGGGGTATACGAGTGTTGCAAGGCAGGGATTTTATCTGATTCTCCCATGCTCTAGGTGACTTATCTCATTTACAGAACATTATTCTTTTTGCGCTCTCTCTCTCTCTCTCTCGCTCTCTCTCTCTCTCCCTCTCCCCTTTTTCCTCTGTTTTGATGAAAAATATTCAGATGGGAGGTTTTTCCTTACTAAAGAGCTGTCATGGATAGCATCACTTTTTTTTTTTTTAATTATTATTATTCTTTTTGGCAACACGAATTGGCATTTGCTCTGAAAGCTCACAATTTGCAGAAATGCCAGCTCTAGTTATCCTAGAGTCTTAACTTACCACTGCCAAAATGAAGGCAAGATTGGCATGCCACTTGGGTGTGTTACAACGTAAGGTCAGACATTGCTACGGCTTTTACTGGAATTATCTATGGTACATAAAAATAGCAGAACAAGAAAAGAAAATCCCTTCTAATGGGTAAGGAATATTTGATCATCTAGGAGTGGAATTTTCCCTTCATTGATTACAGTAACGTCCCTACTTGCCTTTTCCCAAGGAAAAAAACATGGACATAATAAAATCCAAGCCTAGACAACTGAGATATAGGGAACATAAAACTCACAACAGACAAAAGTATTACTAAATTTAAATATATTTCTCCAAGAAACTAAAGCCGACCTTATAACTACTCAGTAGATTTGCATTTTTCATTACTTTTATATAAATAATTGAATTAAAAAGAAAAATTCTAATTATGAAGCGTCTGCAAGAAAATCATGAAGTCCTGCTACTCCAGTGAGAGATATTACAGCAGACAGACCCCATGCAAGTTTCTCAGTGTCCACTCCTTACCCACGCACTAATTTGTGGTATTCCTTCAGAATTGTATCTTGAATATAGAAAACTAATTAATTTAAAACATTATGAAGGAAAAAAAAAAAAACCAGGTCAGATCCAAAAAAACTTAACTTGTTTCCAAAACTCTAAAAAGTTCGTTTTGAAATAATACATGGTAGGTGATGTCACTTCAGAAATACAGATTACCAAAAGAACATGAAGTCTATGTTCTATTTAGAATTCAGTACGTTCAGGCCTTCAGACTATGGTCAAAGTATTTCATGTTTCCATTGATGCCTAAGGATTTTAATATGTATTTTGTCGATTTTTATAGGGTTATACAAGTTAAACAAGTTTTCCTAAATTTCTTAGATTTTAAATGGTATTTAGAAGTCACTGTGGACTTTCACACACAGTACCAAGGACATGCTGTTTTGAAGAGCATCTCCAAGAATTGCAACTGAGACAAGAATATAACTTGTAGTCAAAGCAGGAGAATTAGCCCAGAGCGCCATTTGAGGGGTTCCAAGGGGCAGTTCTGAGGAGTTCTGAGGGTGGGCACCAGGGGAAATGGGCACCAGAGGCTGGTTATAGATATCACATATGTTAATTACTGAAAGTTATAAAAGCTATAACATTTGCCTCATGTGCATACACATCCCTTTGGTGTGCTCCTGGAAGCTTCCAATAAAGGGCTACTTTATCACCTATCTATCTCCACTAATGTTGTTTTGACAGTCTTTTGCCGGAATTTTAGTCATCACAGTCCTGAAATCTAAAAGTCTGCAAAATGCTCCAAAATGTAGACTGTATGAAGCAACAATGCTCCACAGCAGAACTGAATGTTTCACAACATCAATAAAACTTGCATTTCTTTAAAAGATCTTTAATTTATAATAAGAAAGCTCATCTATGAACAAGACAAATCATGTTACATACTAGTTCTGGGAGGATAAAATAAAGTCAAAGGAATCAGTTTTAAGTAGCTTGAGAAATAAGACTTAGGAAACAATATTGAATTGGCCAGCACTAGACAGTGCTCACAGAAATATTAATAAAAAGGAATAGATGATCCATGAGACATACAGCAGCTTCCTACCAGCTGCATTCAAAGGCAACAGAGTACAAATCTATTTGCCTAAGAACTGCAGCAGTCTCAAATCCATAGTAGATATGAAGTACATTTAACAATGGGCTTGATGTGGGCACAAGGGAGCAAGACCAGCAGAGCATCAAAGAGGGATTTTCTCCAACAACCTATTCAAGTTCTTCAAAACCTGCATCCTGGTAGGTACAGAGGTTGCTATAACTCCATTGATCTTACAGAAATAAACAGGATAAAAAGATAAAGACATGTGAATACTGATGGATCAAGGATCTGTGATAGCTAATCTACACTACAAAGAAAAAGAACATTTTGGTAATTCTTTTTGGTGACTGCTGAGTCTCACAATCCCTTCTCAATGGCACACTTAAAAAGGCACAGAACAAAGTGAGTTTGTAACATTTTGTTGAAGAATAGTGCCATAGCATCAAGGAAATCACTGACAACAATTAAAAGTAAGCATTGCTATATATTAAATATCATTCTGAATTGCTGTCAACTATGTCAAGCTTATAAGACAATCTGTATTACCCTGAGAATGCCAAACTCCAACTGGTTCCCAATTTAAAAAGTGCTGACTGTCTAGGAATTGGCTGAGAAAGAACAATACAACCTTGTACCTTACAATGCATTTTTATATGCCAAGGACACTATAGCAAACAAGCAGCTGTGAAGGAAGGGGAATCTTCAGCTGCCTACTGATTTTAGGAATCTCAGATTTGGAAGTCCACTATAAGATAACTCATACTTTACTCCTTCAAACAATGTAGGAAAGATGTAGCAAATCAAGAACTCTGAATACATGGCATTCTGGAAAACAAACAAACAAACAAATAAACTTAAAACCTGTTGATCATTCTGGGAATGGGCAGAAACATCCCAGGTAAAAGAAGTGCATAATCACAATGCTGCATTTGAAAATAAATTTCAGTTGACAAAATTGTAAACACTCGCTTACAACAGATAGAACAGCAGCCTTTACTGATGGTAGTACACTTAGCATGATAAAAAAGGGCTAGAGTACAATATCCTTATGTGCCCACAAAGACAGCATTATGAATTACAAAGGTGTTATTCAGGATGAAACCACTTTTTGAAGAACAGTATAAAATAAAAGATTTAACATGCCAGGCATTTCTCTGTTAATATGCAGATTTTTTTCTTTAGCTTTTTTAATGCTATACTCCATTTTTCTGTGCCATTTTGGCTCACTGTTTCTTCTTATACCAATTTGATATAACGGAAGCAGATCTGTGCCAATGCTAGGCCACTTTTTATCTTTTTTTCAATTACCAATAGTTTGCCTCATCACACTTTCAACAAGGACATAGATTAAGTCACAAATCTCCTGCAGAAACATGCCTCTTTTATGCATTATAATAAAACTTCACATTGAGCACTTAAGGATTAAAGGCATATTAAAATGTCCTTTTCTCATTTGAAGAATTTTTTATTCTAAACTAGTCATAGTTAAGTAAAAGTTTGAAAGTATAGTACTGGGCCAAATAATTTGATGGTTTTGAAATGCTTCTATCCATTTAACAGTTACTATAATTGATTTTGTTCTACCTATCTAGTAGTGTTCATCAACTAACACTAGTGAGCTAAACTCTTCTACGCATACAGAAGAAATCTATGAAAATTCTTTCAAAGAGCATAACACCGATTATGTAACTCTGTTTTTCATGTACAAATACTTGACCTGCTATGGAAATCATTGTGAAGACACAGAATTCTACTTAATCATTCTTTCCCTGCTACTTTAGAAGGACTCTGAGAACATCATCTAAAGTAACTGAATGCTAGCAACATCCCTACAAAACTCTGGCATAGTGATGGTCATGGAAAAGACTGCCAGTTACATGCTCTACTCTTAAACTGAAGAGCAACTTTAAAGTAAAAGTTTAAAAAGGTCACATTTTTAATTCTGTTCCACATTTAGAAAAGCTTTTCAGCAGAGTTATCTATGTTTCCTCTTGCAAATGAATGTAATGGGTCTCCAAGACAAGTCTTGAGAGTTTCCACCAGTAATATGGAAAATTCTCAAACTTTCACTGATGCCGCCTCACAGAAGTAAGCTGAGATGAACTCAGAGACCAAATCACTAATTCAAAATATTAAAAGGTAAAACTAAAGGAGCTTTACTGTTTCCCTCTCCAGGTCATACACGTTATTTCTCAATGCTATCACTGGCCAGGAGCTTTGAGAGTATCTCTAATGGCCAAGACTAAGAAAGTCCTGATTTTGAACTGTTTGGTCTCCAGTGATTAATGGGTGTCTGGGCTCCCTGGCCTATCTGTGGAGAGAGATGTACACTTCAGATGGTGCTGCTAAGAGACATAAAGGGGAATGCAGATCTGCTGACAGTTAGTCGATGGGAAATGTCAGGGTTGCCCTTTGAGTCATGAAACAGTCATTCCACAAAGCCCACATACACCCACACTGCCTCTCCATCAGGATGAGTGCTCCCACCATGAGGGCAGAGCCACCCGCTCCATTAGGTGCTCAGTCTGGCGCAAGAAATCACATCAGGTCAGGTAGGGCAGTGTGCCAGTGCCAATTTTGTTCTATGCCAACCCTGCCTGAAGCCCTTCAGAGCAAGGAAGGTAGGGATTATCTTCTTCAAGACATTAGTGGATGATACAGTGGACTTCCTTGGGTCTGCTTCCTTTCCTAAAATAAAAGACTGCTATTAGAGGAGAAAAGGAATAAACTTGATGAGTGGAATAACTTTACATTCTGTAGATTTCATTTGGGATGGCTTGCAAAAATACTTACTTAATTCAGCAAATATGCCAAATTTAGAAAACCAGTTTTCTCTTTTTTTACTTCCATTTGTAAGAAAGGAAACTGAAGCATAATTCTTCTTGGTATGTTTATTTGTACTAGCCTAAGTAAAAACTGTCACTAAAATCTCTGTGTTTTGCATCTTCAGCTACAGAATTTAGAGACACTCAGCTATTAATCCAGAAGGCCCTGCCCCTACCCAGCCACTGCTTGTTAGCACAGAGCACAGGCTTTCTGTCTTCCCAAGACACCTACATGACATAAAGGAAGAGGTGTGGGACTGAAAAGGTATTGGAGGACAAATGTCTGGTGGCATATTTTTCAGAGTGAAAAAAAAAGGTGGAGGTCACCCAAGGGCATCTGCAGCTCAAATTAAAAATAAACTACAGCTTGATAAACTTTATTGTGAATCATTAGAAATGCAAAAATGCTGAAAAATATTTAAGAGATTTGTATATCAGTATTCCAAAATTAGTTTTGCAATAATAAATCTGTGAAAAGAACAATGTCAGACCCCAAAATAGTATCTCCCTACTCTGCTAATCTACTGGAATACCACACAAGCAAAATGTTTAATACATGCAAAAGAAGGGGAATGATGCAATTACGGCACTTGTAACACTTCAGTTCCAAGTACAGAGATCTCAACAACTTAGCTCAGCTGCTGCCAAATGCTGCCTGACAAGGTCTGTGTGTATCTGACCCTACTGAAATCCTCTAGGTGGTTAGAAATCTCTTTCTACTCCTGTCCCAAACTGCCCCAAGCAGTCTAGACAACCAAAGACTCAGGAACATTCAAGAATTAGTATGACCTAATTGACCAGGCTTCAAAAGCACCAAGAATATTCCTTTGCAACTTATTAATTATTCCATTATTACAAGATAATAATATTACTGGAAACATGGAGATGCTTGTCAAAACTGGAGTCTCAAAACATAAGCACAGATGAAAAGATGGTGGCTGTTAAGGGAAATACAGTGAAAAAACCCACAACCTAAGACTAGTTGAGGGCTACAAAGCCTTCAAGAAGTCATGACAGAAAATATCAGACATTGCTTTTCCAGTGTCCTCAACTGTCCGAACTGCTGTTATATCATAGATATGACTTCTGAAAAAAATTGCTATTGTTTCTGTAACAACAAAAAAAATGTAAACAAAATATTTACTCATAAATTTAATAAAATACTATTTAGCAAAATAAGTAGAAGTTAAATTGAATACACTTTCACTCTTAGAAATTCAAAGAGACATTTTCTTCTGAGGTGCCACCAGTCTTATTTCTTTTTCATCACACTGATTCTGCTGAGTATTTGCAATGACAAGAATGCAGTCAGGAGACAAACTAATGGAATATTCAACTTCCAGCCACAAAGTAGTGGAAGCAAATCAAACAGGTCTGTGATACCACAAGCCATACCACTTGTGGAATTGTCACATAGCTTAAACTAAATGATGGTAGTCACAGAAAATATGACACATGCGATTTTTGACACTGGTTTTCTAGACAGCCTCAGCTAACCAAAGAGACTAGTTATAAATAAAAAAGTCGTTTATGAGCATTAGATTGTTTACCTTCTCTTGCCAGATTTGTCTTTTTTTTTCCCTGTCCTCTCCTTTTCCCTAGGTGTAACATACATAATGGTTAATACAGTACTACATTTTTGAATATATTTAGCTCTAGAACTTAAAGCTAGAAGTACACTGCACCTCCAAAAAACCTCACTGTCAACAGATCAAAAAAGGTGAACTGGAGGAAAAGGAAACTCCTCAAACACGTACAGTAATCCTGAAATTCAAGCTTTAAAATCTCAAGCTATATTTCCTTCACGATTCCAAATAAAGTTATAGGTTTTTAATTGGTGGGGAATTATTTTGCAATCCTCAGATGAAAATCCACCACTGGGCTAAATTTTCCAATTCTAAATGAGCTGATAATCACTTCTTCTAAAGAACGTTATGATATTTATCATATCAGGGGAAAAAAAAACCAAAGAAAACAAGAAACCCCAAGTATTTAG
>VWZD01013841.1:0-35568 GCA_013396695.1 Sakesphorus luctuosus | reverse complement strand
TGCAATGAATTGTCTGAATGGCTGAATTTTTATCACCTGTTGACAGCTTGTTTGTAAAATGAATCTCAGTGTCATTCAACATGGGAGCCATGCTTCCATCACATGGGATCAGCTTGAGCATCCTGCAGGTGTCTCAGCAGGCACGGCAAACAAGGTGATTTTAGGTAAGTGCAGACAGAAGTTCAGGGTGGCAAAAATGATCTCATAAAATCTCCTGGTGCTTTAGAACCGCTGGACTGTCTCCATTGCTGTTGCTCACACTGAAATACAGTAGGGTGTAGTACAGACAAACAGGCTTCACTTGAGTGCTTGTTTCAGAATCTGCTGACAGTGCTGCTAGCAGCAGTTGTGCTTTTATTTACCTTCCCACTGCTGTAAAAGAAGGGAGTGTCTTAGCAGATCACAAGCAAGGGAAGTTCCTTGGCTTGGCTTTGATGAATAAATTGCATTAACATGTTCAGTCTGCCCTGTGTGTGTAGTGTGTTAACCCCGTAAGGGTTAACATCACTGGCTCTGCAATAACTGCCCCACATCTGAAAGCAGTTCCTGGAGACAGGGAGGGGACCCCTCCTGCGCCTGGTTGGGATGTTTCCTCCTGCTGTTTCTCTCGTGTAGCATCCCGAGGCCGCTGGTTGTGTCAATAAACACAGGGTGTGAGCAAAGCGCTGCCTGGGTGGGCTGGGTTGCCCGCAGGGCTGCATCGCCCTCTGCAGGCAGGCGTTACAAGGGAATCATTTTCTCAGCCGGTGAACAAACGGCAGGGAAGTCTGCAGACTTCCTGCTGGGACCAGGAGTGCACGTATGTATTTGTTTACATTTTAAAATATGCAAGTATCACACGTGTCACCAAGGAGTTTTGCTGCAGGCATGGCTGTGCTAGGAATGGGATGCAGTTGGGGTAGAGCAGTATTAAAAAGTATTTGAAGCTATGAAATATAACCAAATGACCACAATGCCCTTTGAACAGAAATAATGCATGAATTTACAATTCTTTTGAAAGGATGTTATTTTACAAAAAAAATTAACAAACACTAATACATGCAAGATCCTTGCATCATTGTGGTCTTATGGCACATTCTGGACAATAAATACAATTAGAAATTACTATTTTAGCATAGTTATCGGAAATGTAACCTTGAGGGAAATCTTTGCCTTTGTGCTGAACTTCCATTCATAGTACTGCTCAGATTAAGCTTTCCATGATACAGCTGCCCTTGGCAGTGGTATGGTTTGGGAAGCACAGGAAGTTTGTGTCAAGTCCCAAGGTGAGGAGCAGCTTTGTGCATGTGGCTGTCCCAGAAGCTGGAGTGGATGGCAGCAGCAGGGGTTGTAAGCAGTGGCTGCACCCATGTGATTGGAGATACACAGCCAAGGGGATGGGTCAAGAGTGGTCCAGTCTGGTCATGCTCCTCCCAAAAGCATCATTAAAATCAGCAGGCCAGAAACTTAGGTGATTAACTGTGACCACACTTGATTCCTCCAAAATGATTTTTCAGTTTCATTTAAAGGATGTACTAATAGGTATCTTTGGGTTTTCAGTTTTTATGGGAGAGGTGAAGGCCTTGAGATGCAGGAAAACGTCATTAACATAAGCAGAGACAATTCCATATTTGGGATCAGATCTGTATCATGCTTGGATACAGTGATTTCCTGGCCCTGAACGTTCACAGACTTTGCTATCCCAAATGCAGGGGCTGCTCTGCCCCTCAGCACGGACCAGGGAGGGTACTCCTTTGTCATCATTATTGTATTGCAGTACTCGAGGAAGCAAGACAAGTTTGCCAGTGTTAAAGCAAAACAGCTTTATGTGCAGGTGGGTCATTGCAGTTTGTCACCACAGTAATCCTGCTTTTTTTTTTAATACTTTGACATCATTGTCACTTTTCCAGCAATAGTGTTTCTAAAAACACTAAAAGTTTCTAAAAGTATTTGTGGCTCTGGTGCCATCTAAGATTAACAATGTGTACTAGCAACAAGGTTGTTCGTGGTAAACCTGCTTTGTAGTTTTCATCCTAGTCCTTAAGGATTCACCTCTGTAGGCCTGAGCAGGAGTGTTGGGGTGGGGCTGAGCATTCAAACACAACCGGTGTCTGTCTAAGAGATTCTGTTCAGACCTAGGCCCTATTCACCCTTACAACTACAGGGTGACACAGCAGTGCTCCTCCTTCATGGCACAGAATCCCAGTGCCTTTGCTGTACGTGACTTCCCCCCGAACACTTCTCCCTTTGGTGCCTGGAAGGTCACTGGTCCAGGCATGTGAGTTACTCACAGACTGCACTCATGGGTGCTCCCTCCTTCCCACCAGGAGGAGAAATGTATCAGCTGGTACCCAGCCCTGCCAGGCTACTTGGTTTCACAGTCAGTGTCACTTGGCAGAAAACTTGAGGGTTTTTTGTTAGTCAGGACATCCATAGAAAAACCCACTTGGTCCCCAAGATTGGAACCTGCTTCCTTTCTTTCCTGTCCTAGTCAGATGAAGAGCCATGAAGGGACTACACATCCTTTCAAGGTGAGTAGCAGGGTGGTACAGCTTGCAGCTCTAACACGATTTTCTCTGTTGTCAAAAGCTTTCTGCTGAGAATTATACACTGCAGAAACAAAATATACTCAGTGTTGTAATGTCTCCCAGCAATAGCATGCTGCAGTCATACTACAAACAAGGTGTTTTGAAGTACAAACCTTTTATTGCAATCTTTCATTATTTACAGTACCGTTCACTTTGTCCCTGGGTGCTACCAAAGTGCAATCCATTTCAGACAGGAAAGCAAAACGTGACTGTGCCTTACGCTGTCCTGCCTCTTCCCTGGGTCTGAATGCAGAGAAGTTTGCTGCTCTCCCTGGTCACTTGTAACAACCTGGTAATGTGAAACTTTGGCCACAAAGGATTGTCAGTTGTTGGTCTTTCAAGGTGATGCAGGAACGGGAATCTGTCGTCTTTCCAGCTGGACTTTACTTGGAATTCAGCATTTCTGACTGTGTAACAAGATTTGTTTGTACACAGGACTGTCAAGTTCCTATTTCAACTCTTTTATGTACATACTGATATATTTTTATGTAAGTACTGGTTTATTATTTGTCTTGCTTATTCTCTTTGGTTTCTCTATCTACTTAAAAGAGCCAGTACCTTGAGAATTATCAGAAGTGCTACTGGATATGAAATTGGCTATGTTATCTGCTAGAATGGCACCTAAACGTGTTTAGAGAATACTGCAAATTTTATTATGTATTTTGATTTCATATAAAAATGGTGATTCAAACACCACTGCAGCCTACATTTTTACATACTGTCATCTCAAAGTAGAACAAATTACACTTGTTACTTCAGGAATGACCTCTCAATAGAAACTCCCCTTTGGAGAAGAGGGGTTGTAACTACACATGTTATTGAAGACTAGAGAATTCCAATATTCCAGTGGCTAAACTCAGGTCAAGAATCTTTTCACCTTTCTTACAAGTGTATTAGCTTGAGAAAGTACCTTGAAAGACAGTTTTCAGACCAAATCCCTGCCATTTCCACTGCGGCCAGCAGTTCCCTGGGAGGTGGGCAGTGACCTTCTCTGCCTCAGTTATCTTAGTGCGCACCAGAGATGTCGTTACCTTCTAAAATTTGAGATGCCTTGTGTTACAAAGCTCTTGCACAATTAGGAAATGTTTAAGACTCCATTCCACAAAATAAGTTATATTAAATGGCACTCGAGTCCTCCAGGAAACATGTAGCAGGGCTGCTGGGTGAAGCTCAGCAGTAACAACTGCTGCTCTCTCTGCCCTCACCCTATGCCTGGCTTACAGTTCAATAATGAGTCCCTGCAACAGCTGCCTCAAATGATTCTGAAACTACAGCTTCTCAAAATGGGATGATTGCAGCTCTTGGCAGGTTTTTTTTCCTGTGAGTCACACTTTTACTTCATGTTTTCACAGGCTTTTCTGTATCACTATTGATAAAAAGCCACAAAAAGCTTTACAGCTGCAGAAGGTACCATTTTCACAAAGAAAATGTATTGGACTGATTTCTTAACCTACCATACAAAACACAGCATTTAAAAACTTTGCAGTGCCTCCCTAGAGTCATTCCTTTGGAATTTGGAGAAAGCAGCAGAGCTCACATGCAGTCAACAACATTGCTGGATCCTTGGCCCACATCCCGGATCTGGCTGCTGAGACAGGAGCACACAGCCACACCTGCCCCTGCCCTGCAGTGTGACACCGAGCCCACGAGCTCCCACCTATGGAACATGGCAGAGGGAGAAAGAAAAGTAAATTCCTGTCCTTTCTAAGCAATCTGAAAGTATTTATTTTCTGTGTCCAAAATTCTACTACACAGCCTGGTTGTTTACTCTGCACAAAAAACCCGCCCCAGTAGCTTATTATTTCTCTGGTAAATTTACTGTAAAATCAGATTGCAACAAGCAGAAGAATGTAGATTGTTTGGGAATGGAGAGGATAAGGGATGGAGAGGAAGCAGAAGAGGAAGGAGGTGCTTAAATATTTACAAGAACAACCTAGTGGCATAGGCAGCAGTGCTACATCGACAGTCATGGATATTACTCAATTATTACCAGAAAACAACAGCTGGACTCCTGCTGCACCCTATCATGTTGTGTTTTCATACAGGCAGATTTCATTGTCTTATTAAGCCAAATAAAACATTTAAAATTACCTGTTCACTATGGGATCAAATGCTTCCACTGTATTCAGGTACACGTTGCCATTATGACCTCCAACTGCAAAAATCTTTCCCATCAGTGTCGCTATGCCAACACCACCCCTTGGAGTTGTGAGCTCTGCCACATATTCCCATTTGTTACTACGTGGGTCAAACCGCTCCACCGAGCTCAGTGGGGAGTTGTCATCAAAGCCACCTGCAAAGAACCATCACATTATGAGTTTTTAGCCTTCTGGTGGAGGGATACTCAGGAGTGGCATTATCAGGCTATTCTCAGTGTTCACTGGGTACTGTACAGCTCCCTCTTCACCAGAACTTCACAAGCTCCTAAAAATTGATCTAACAGCTCTGCCTCCTGCCACTGTACAAGCACTGCCAAGAGTGACACTTTTCTGCTGCACAAGTTGCAATGGTTCTAGTTCTATTATTCCTCTCCTTGAATTCATCATACTTAAAATGATAGAGCTTCTGATTTGGAATAGAAAAAAACCCAAAGACCAGTAAAAAGATGGTCCCAATCTTAAACTTAGTTTAGTTTATGCAAAATACACTTTTGCAGTGTTTTCAAAATTACAGCATTGATGCATACTTAAGTAGGAAAAAAAACTTCTCATGTAAGACTTCAGGGATGCATTCCCCTTGCTGGGGAACCTGTCAGAGGAGCATTTTGCTCAAAACCTTTTTAAGCACTTATGATAATACACAAGTCAAAGCTCCAACACTATGGCATACCTACCTGGCGTCTTCCTCCCTTAGGAAAGCAGGTAACAGGTAACACACAGGACAACAGGCTGTGGAATAACCCTAACCCTCTACACACACAACACAACTAGAAAGGTTTAAAAGCCTGTGAACTTAAAAATAATTTCCTAAAAACTCAAGATTAGTGAGTCTTGAGAGGATTTTCTAATACAGACAAAGTGCCCTGAACAGTACAGCCCTCCTGAAAAGTGGGTTAGGAAAACACTTTTTATTTCCTCACTAAAATACCTTTATTTAAGTGTCCTGATTGTGCTTGCTTTCTTCTCCTGCCTAAGAACACCGAGTACAGGTCAGGTCTATCTCTTTCCCTACTTTCTCTAGCAACAACAGCTTCTTCCAACAGCTTCTTCTTGACAGTACCAGCACTATAAAATGCCACATCTCTACTCACCGACAACATACAAGCAGCCATGGAGCTCACTGACACCATTTCCAGCTCTTCGCTGACCCATCTCTTTCACTTCTATCCACTTATCCAAGTGGGGATCATATTTCTCCACACTGGAAAGAGATGCTACACCGTCATTGCCACCCACAGCATAAACATGGTTCTGGAAGAGAGTTGTATAAAGATTATTTGTAATGTAGTTGTTTTTACTCAGCTTTTCATAACAAATGTTAAAATTATAGGACAACCTGGTATATCCACACAGTCCTAATTATTTACTGTTATTTAAGAACTCCAACAACGGAATGAATTATCTAACATAAACGCTATCTCCCAGTTAAAAAGTTATGTAGTGTTGCAGCTATTTTACAGAGCTTACATGGCAACAGGGGGACTGAAGTGCAGATGCATTTGGCACCTATAAACACAGTGATCACGACAAACCAGACTTCTGTGTGAGACAGGAAGCACTAGCCATATTGTTGGAAGGGTCCTAGTACTTGCTCCCAGTACCTCAAATACTGTTGAAACAGTTCAATTTGATATGAGTAAGATCCTCAATATCCTCCACCTTTTGCAAAGTTCCATAGGATTTTGATCACCAGATGTGCTCAGACCCACCAGCTGCATTTTGTTTAAGATCTTGTGTTCTGCCTTGCAGAGGCAGATTTGAAAAGCAGGTTTGTTTCTCAGCTGGCCCTGACTTGGGAGTACAGAGTCACTTACCACCAGGGCTACGGAGCCAACTCCTCCCCGGGGAGTGTTCATGGGGGCGACTGTGCTCCACCGATCGGAGTCGATGTCATACCTTTCCACGTCACCAAAGCAGGCGTTATCATCCAAGCCTCCTATTGCATAAATGGGGCCGCCAAGAGAGGCGAGAGCGATTCCTCTCCTAAGAAAATGACAGCATGGACACCTCAGCACAAATCCTTGAGGAAAGGGAATAACACAGCAATGCTACATGACTGGCACCTGTTTCAAACTACCGCAAAAAAAGTAGTGAAAATGTAAAAAGTGAAGTTTATAGTAAATAATGTAGCTGGGTCTCTGCACACCTGTGCCAGAGGGGCATGGAATGCCATTTTGACTGAATGTCACCTAAGGCCCAAGTCTTCTACTCCCATGCTCAAATATGAGATGGTCTTAGATATTTGATTTCTCTAACTCAGTACTGAATTTCATGCCTCCTATTTTGTTTTACTGAAACTGATGAACCAAAACCTGCTGGTTTTAACTTTGTTGGTATAGCTGGCTTCTACAATTTGGGAATTATTGAGGGGGGATATTAATACACACTAAAAGGCAAACCCATTCTGGATGTCAGATGATTGAACTCTAGCAAGATGTAATTGTACTTTCTTCCATTCTGACTTCTTTAATCGTTAAAATCGTTGTCAGATTTATTTCTACTGAATTTACCAATATAAGAGTACAGTCAGTATTACAAAATTTAAAAGTATGGTCTAGAATGTGAACATTAAGTTTCTGCTTTAACTACCAAGACAGATGTTTGACCATGTCACTGAGAACATTCCTGTCTCATTACACACAAGGCAGGTTCACAGATACCTGGGCACGAGCAAGGGAGGCACAATCTCTCTACAGAACAAACATTGTGGCAATATCCTGGGCCTATCTTAAATTGCCTCAGCAGATAAAACAGACATTCTTAATGGTGGCAGCTTTTTCTCCACTAACAGGAGGAGAGGAGATGGGAGGAGTGGTATGTAGCCAAGGCACAACAGCCCATCTCATTTAGCTGTGTACTGAGTAATAAATGTCATAGAAATCTAGGGCTGACGGTCACTGAGATTAAGTTCTAGGGTGGTGGCAAGAGGGAAAAGGAGGAGCAAGCCACTTCTAGGAGTCTGGGTCTTCTATTTTGATTAGGTCACAGCTACAAACAGCTTTAGGACTTAGCCACGATCAGTATTTTACTCCTACTTGTATGTGATGCTTTTAAAAACAACAAATGGAATGTAGAGTTAAGAATGTTGGTTTAAGTAGCAGCAGAAACAAAAAATTACAGATCTGTGAGTCCAGCAACTCCTTAAATGAATCTTAAATGTCAAAAGGCAAGAAAAATCCTCAATTGCACTTTCAGTGTTTTAGTGCTTCTGGCCCTTTGTGGCAAAAACATAGGCAGCTATTTGTTTGCTGGGCATGAAGTATTTAACTTTTCATGTTATGCTGGCAGTTATTTTGCTCATTCTTAAAAAGAGCAAAAAACCCACAGAACCAGTTCATCAGTTTCAAGTTGTTTTTTGGGCATAGCAGAAAGGCCATACCAGTTGTTTATTGGGCATACCAGAATGTAAACATAGCTGGAGCACAAGAGGTCTCTGGTCCAGAAGCCAGCACCCCCCAGAAACAAACAAAAAAAAAGGATACTGCATTTATAGCATAAAGCTCCAAAATAGGGAGAAAATTCCTAGAAACAACAGTGTGAAAATCCAAATAAAAGCAGGACAGACATGATGTTTTTCAGCATCAGCAAGAAATTATGTATCAGACTAGGACTTAAATTTTGGATCATGGGACACATATACCTCTTTATGTTCATTGATGCCTTCATCATCCACTTGTTTGTGAGAGGATCAAATACTTCCATGCTTCCTAAGTGTTCATTTCCATCATGTCCACCTACTGCGTAGACTTTACCTGAGCACATACACATCTTTTGATATAGAGATTGCTTGGCAACATTTCAGTTTTCATTTATGTAATGTCCCTGCCTATGTGGAGACAAAGAGCTCAAATAAAGGTTAAAGTTTTAATATGTTTTCAATATCAGAATTTAAGTAAGTATAGACTTTATATTTTAATATGCTGTATTCAACCAGGAATCTGTTCTAATGTGGATGAGATGACTGCTGTGTAAGGCCATTGCTTTGTAGGTGGATTTAAAAAATGTCAATCCCCTATTAAGGCAAGAGGCTATATGCAGTTCATAAAATCATAGAATGGTTTGGGTTGGAAGGAACCTTTGAAGGTCATCTAGTCCAGCCCCCTCTGCAATGAGCAAGAACATTTTCAGCTAGATCAGGTTGCTAAGAGCCCCGTCCAGTCTGATCTAGAATGTTTCCAGAGATGGGGCATCTACCACCTCTCTGGGCAAACTGTTCCACTGTTTTCCCACCCTCACTGTAAAAAATATCTTCTTCCTATCTACTCTAAAACTACTCTCTTGTAGTTTAAAATCATTACCCCTTGTCCTACTAAAATGTCTGGCCCCACCTGTTTTAAACTCCCTTTAAATACTAAAAGGCCACAATTAGTTCTCCATGAAGCCTTCTCTTCTCAAGGCTGAACAGCCCCTACTCTGTCCATTCATAGTAGTATGTTTTCAGTAATTAAGGTCTCAGATTGGTTCAGAACCAAACACTCCTTCATGAGGAAGCTTTACTAAAGTGAAGAATACCCAACAATGATGTAAGTAAAGTACTTTACTACTTGTGTAATCAGTATAAGGGCCAATTCCAGCAAAAGGAGCAAAAGCAAGAGCCTTTTCAATGGGGTTGCTTGAATAGGGTTACTGACCTCCCACAGAGATCACCCCCACGTGCCTCCGCCTGCTGTTCATTTCAGGGCCGAAGAACCAGTTGTTCTTACTGATAGAGTAACACTCAATGCTGCGAAACGGGTCGCCTGATCCACCTCTGCCACCGACGCAGAACAGCACACCTGAGGAAAATAAAACAGCTTTCCAGAGGACTAGCAGGAGGATGGGGAAAAAAAGTTGTATAGCAGAGTGAACTGAAAAGTACACAGTTCAGGAGAAGTTGTATTTCACTTCAAGGGGCACGATCATTGCACTGCATAATTGGATACTGGATTTTGGCCTTCTTGCCATTCTACTATGGCAAGTGGCTATGCTCTTGCTAAAACAATGCTTATTTTAAACATACTTTTTTTGTGGTTTTGCTTAGGGAGATAAATACATTGTTTGTCAAATACAGCAACATAAAAATTAGGCTTTGCAGTCTAATATTCATCACTTACTTTTGGTGTAGGTTAGTGAAAGACTTTAAAATTTAGCTCAATCTTCTTACACCAAAAGATAACTGTCCACTGTTTTTGGTATAGCTTTGAACAGATTGCCTGGTTATAACACTTAACAGCTCTATCTTTAATATGGATAGAGCCAATTGGGAAAAATAAATAATGCTTTAAAGAAAGAAAATGACTGCTAAAGATCTGATAGGAAAATGCAGCTCATTATCTCAATACAAGAGAGGTACATAATGTCTCGCAGTTTTGCATGAAGTCATTAAGAGTCCTGGATACCAAGCTATGCCTGCTTAGTATCAATATACCTCCACAAATGTGCTGCCTTTCCTCTACACCACTCACTCCCTACCAGATAACCAGACACACATTTAATTACCAGCAGTCTGCTTCCTTGGTGTTGTGCGAATGGAGTACTCAAAGTCAGGCACTGCCCTGCTGCTCAGGTGAAGGTGGTAGTTTCTTGCTTCATCCAGCAAATCCCTACATTTTAGATTCTGCTTGACAATCTCTTCCTTTGCCACAACACCCATAAGGAAACAAATGGGCAAGAGAGGCAGCCGTACCTGACAGGAATGAACACAGTTGGAGAAACTGGCTGAACTGGCTGAGTCTCACCATTCACAGTGATGCACATGTAACAGATGGCAGCTCCTGAGCCAGCTGGCAGCCCCACGCTCCTCACTAAAGAGAAAGGCTTTCACGGGGTTTGTTCCAGGTAACAGCGATATGAACAGTTCTTGCTAGTGACAAATGTTGGCTACAACCATTTGCATTTAAGCAAGAATGGAGAACTGTCCCTTGGCCCAGGCTGTGTGGGAGAAGTGCATCTGCCTGTGCTGCAGCTGCACCCACCAGGTGTGATGCAGGCAGCACCTGTGACTTCACCAGGGTAGCCTGGGTCAGGTTAGTCTGCTGAGGGTATGAATTTTCAGGTCACCGCTATGCCAGCATAAGGAGGGCTTACGCTAGAATGGTTCACTTTATTTGGGTGGCAAGTCAAACAGGAAACACTGTCAGCGTGAACTAAGTGCCTATGAAGGAAGTATTGCTAACACAGTAACATCTTTCTCTGATGCAGACTTGACAGACTTCAAGGTTAAAAAAACAAAAAAGACAAGGTGTTCAGAGCCAATTGTTTCCTTCCCTAAATGCTTCCTGTCATCTGTTTCAGCTAACCTTTCATTTTCCCTTGTGAGAGAAACAGTGAAAAATATGAAGTACAATCGGGGCACAGGTGGGACAGCTGTTAGTGGGGGGAACTGAGGTAAACCTCCTGATTTCTTAAGGTTTGGAGTCAATGCTGTCAAGCAGCTTTCAATTAGCTCAATGGTGAAGAAGTTCAGTATCTCCAGTGCTTCTCAGAGCAGCAGGATGGTGCTGTTACACTGCTGACAAGTGTCCCTCTCTTCAAGTAAGCATGTGTGTCTACCAGTTCTTCCTTACCCACTTGCTTTCAGTACTACTTCTTCCTTTACTTTGGCATGGCTTATTTTAGGCTGCTTTAAAGCACCACTGTAGCCCTGCTGGCAGGCTCCTGAGGTTAGTGATGTGGTAAGAACTCCAGGTTGACAGAAAAACCCATAAGGCTGATTATGATGTGGATAATAACTGTTGATAAGCCCAGCCACATTTTCTGCTAGCAATAATGTCCAAGTAAGCTGATGGCTCCATATACTATGGCAAATAACCCACATTTATGGGAAGAGGGTTACATTTTCACTGCTTCGGTACAGGCTCTGGCTTCAATACTGGTATATAATTAATACTCTGGTATTAATAGAATAAAGTTGTTAATCTCATCTGACAGCACAACTGGGCAATAAAACTCATTTTTTTTATAGTCTGTAAATTTAATTAGAATGTACTAAAGAAGGGGGTTTTGGTACCAAAAACCTCATGCTAATCTAGATGAAACTAAAGGGTTTTGGAAGACAGTTAATAAACCATCTTTCACTAAGAAATGTGAAAAATGATACATGAAGACAATGACAGCAGCATCTTAGTGGACCTCTCCTTATTCAGGTAACACCAACATTAGCGATTCAGTCAAATGCAAAATGTTAACGTTGGAGTTCAGTGACAATTGAAACCGCATAGCTGACCCTTTCTGCTAAGACACATGGGGTGTTTTGCAGCACATGGCATGCACTCCAATCCTCCACAGAACAAGTTCCCCACATCTGTCTCAAGTACTGTATTTTAAACTCCCATAACCACCTCATGTGGAGCTTGAATACCTGAAGTACTTAATGCTTTGACAGGTGGAGCTCTGATGAGTGTTCAAATAAGCTCAGCTCAATGAGCTTTTGATACCTGTATGCGTTTCTTTCAGAAGCAGTGAACTTCCATCAAGGCTAGACAACTGAACTGCAAACTCCTTTTGACTTGTACAGATAACCAGCAGTGCCAGTCTAGTGAGCATTAAAAGGTCTATCATGTTTCCTGGCCTGCTTGTGGGGCTGACACATCTTGGTCTTTGTTAATGAAACACACGAAATATTCTAGAAATAGCACAACTTGATGTGACACATCTCTGTTACAGTCCTACTTTCCTAGCCAGGTAAAAAAACCTCAGTAGTTTTGCCTCCTGGCTTAAGTACAAATACACACCAGCAAGGGCAGTAGTTTCAGGCTGTAGCAGTGTCAAACCAAGTGAAGCAATGGCTTTATTATATGTTTCATGTAAATCTAAGAAGTTTCTGCTCTAGTACAGATGCAGCTCTTTATTGGCTCCCCATCCCCCAGCCACAAGCATAAAGTGAGTACTTTTCTTTCTAAAGAAACCAGAGAACACAACTTCTTCCTGATAGTCAAGAGATCTAACCTGCTTCCACTGTCAGCTCAGAACTGTGAATACCAGATAAGGCACCAACAGCTAAGAACATTTTTCTTCTTGAGATCTACCTAACAGTTGATTATACAGCTAAACCAGTTGAGACAGGTATTTGGTGCCTTGGTTTGCCCTACCTGAGCAAGTATTTCATCCAGCCACGTGGCATGATGCTGTGGATTGGCCAGCAGCCACTTGATAGCAGCATTGTAAACTTGCTTTTCATTTTCAATGTTCAGGTCACTGGAGGACAGGAGTTTATGGAGGTGCTGTGGTGACACACTCACAAAGTCCTCACACTCCATCACCTCAGTGAAATGCTCGCAGGCGTACTGATCGGCCATGTCCATCAAGTCAATGCGGTTGTGGCTCTCCGCAAACGCCCTGACTGCCAGGCAGTTGGAGGGGTGGAAATGCAGCTTCATGTATTCACAGCAGGCCTTTGCCACCAGTTCCACCTGCAGAATGCAAGCGGCGTACAGGAGAGGCTGGACGTTATCCACCGTCAGCGTGAGCCGCGAGGAGTACGCGAACTTCACCAGGTCTTCTATTGCATCGCCATCAAAGTCCCTGATCTCGATCAGCTTCTGCTTGGCTTCAGCCATTTCCGAAAGAAACATGGCTCTGAAGTAAGGGATAACACAAGCCAGCACCAGCTTGTGGCAGGAGATAAGCTTTGAGCCAACCTGGAAAAAGAAAAGAACAAAAAAACCCCCGCAATGTTTTACTGGAAACGTCAGTTTCAGCTGTGAAAGGATGAACCGTAGAGCTGAAATAAGAATTCAGGACTCACTCTGCATTAAGCTACTGTACATTGTTCAAATTAACTCCATTTGGCTTTACTTCTGAAATTACCGCCATGTGTCCCAGGTGGATCTAAATTGTAACTTGGCCACCAGAAAAGAGCGAAGCCATAAAAGAAGGAAGCAATAACACTTATGCACTGAGTATGCCTTTCTTTAAAAGCCATATGAAGCATCCTTAGGAACACTCCAGATGCATCTTGGAGACAGGAGGAGACTGCCAGGCACTTCTTTTATGAGTATTAGACTTTAAGGGAAATAAACTGTAAAGTGATGTTTTTTAGATAACTTAAACTGGACTTTTACTACTGTCAAGGAATTGATAATGATGTTTTATAACAATGGCCAATCTTTGCGAACGAAGATTTGGGAAGGGCTCACCCCACGTGTGCCCTCCGAGCCTGCGCAGTGGATTTTTTAGGTGAGGCTCAGCGTGCGCAGAACTGGCCCCACCGTTTAAGTCCTAAGGTTCATTTGCCACAGCTGAGCAAGCTTGGACAGTGACAGTGAAGTCTCCTTAGGACTATCTACAGCACCCGGTACTAACCTGGGCTGACTCTGCTTCGCATCCGAGATCTGACGGGATCGGATGGCAGGGAGGCATTGAACTGCCGGGGCCGCCCGTACTGAGACTCGAAGCAAATTCATGTAATACCACAGTAATAACAGCTATTACAGGGATTATTAAAAGTTACCAATCACTTCAAGATTTTTACAATCTGTTTAGATAGTGTATTCTTCATGAAGACAAGGTACTTTTCAAAACTGTGATCAGAAAGCAGAAATCGAACTTTTCAGGTACAAAATTCTAGAATTTAATTATATTCAATTACATTTAAAAACAATGTAAATATTAAAGGTAAATGAACAATTCACTACTTATTTGTGTTACAGGAGTGCCTTCTTACAGCCTGTCATTCTGCAGTCTGCACTAACATAAAGAGATGGCTGAGTTAAACAACCAGTTTCCCTGACAGACTCATTTTCATTTTCAGGTGAAGTTGTTCCAGTGACCTGTCTTGCAATTGAAAAAAAAACAAAAACCAAAAACCAACCAAACAAAAAAAACACCAAATAAAAAACTCCACCTAAATTATGAAGGGTAATTTGGAGGTTTTTCTAGCTCTGATTCAATACACAATTACTCTACCCCTTTAAAAAGTGTACTTGTGATCAACACAAGTGTAACCTACCTGGTAAGCAGCAAGTTAAGTATAGAGAGCAAACACACGTGAAAGAGAACACAGATTAAAAATGAGGAAAAGATGGATGGTTCAGTGTGATTAAACTAGATCACCCCAGAAGGAACAATTCAGACCTAGCAAATGAACAAAAAGCAAACCAATAGGCAAAAAGCAGATGGTGTGCATCTGACACTCTCCTTCTCACAGCCTTCTGACACTGTTCATAGACAGCAGCAGTATAGTAGGTGGAATTCCAAATTTTAGCTCTTAGGAGCAGAGGAAGTCTCCCTGTGTGCTTCCATGGATTATCACTGTTACAGCATTACTCCAAATAACTACGTACTGATGCAAAAAGATGCCACCAGCTGCTGTGCCGTATCAGGGAAAGTTCCCAAGCTGTTCTCACCTCCAGAGATTTTTATTCTGCCCATCATCCCACTCCCTAATTAAATCTTTCTTTTGAATTAAGTGGCTTTATTATGTTACCCAAACCTGCTTAATAGTAAATATCTAGCATAGTCTTGGTATTTTGAAATCAGAGTCCCCCTTCAGTTATTAACTACCATATTTTAAGAGCCAGCAATTAGTCTGACCAGAATTGGCCGCTATCACAGGTCACACATAAAAGCAGAAAGTTCAGCAGAGGTAATTATTCTTGAAAAATGAGAAATGCCTGAGGACTACAAAAAGAAAAACTAAGCCCTCCAGAAAATTCTAGTTGAAAATTATAATAGTTACCAGTTACTTGAAAATCACTGGTTCAGGAAGTCACACAGTAGGATGCACATGGGTTGCTTTGGCCTTTACTGGAAGCTGAGTCATGCAATCTAATATTCTTAAATTACCAATAATAATGTTAATTTGTATTAACTTGCTTCCTCCTCCTTTACTCTTTGATCAGCTGTAGAACATAATTGTCTGGGTTTTTTTCTTTCTTTCTTTGAGAATGCTGGAAGCTAGATGTGATCTAGAAATCCTGTTTGCTGAGAAAGATGTAGCAAAACAATACAGAATGCAGAAATAAGAGACAGATTTGGAGATGAAAGTGTGTTGAGAACAAAAAGGCTAAAAGGAGCTGAAATTGCACAGTAATATACTGACCAGCTGTGGGAACTTGCTTAGAAGGCAAGTTGGATGAGGTCAAAGTTTAAACTCCAGTTGTAAACCTCTTAAATAAGAAAGAAAAAAAAAAGATCATATCTAGAGATGCCTCATATGCAACAGGTATTCTGTAGCTTCCATATCCCTGCCCAAATTCACAGCCATCTCCAGCACACTTATTTGGAGCTTAATCTGCAGACTGTTAAATGCAATAGATGTGTGACAAATATCACCTTCAGTGTAACGTCGCAGAGCTCTCCAGCTTCAAAGAAGTGAAGAAGAGAGCTGTGAAAATCCTTCCAGGCCTCATTTGCCTCAAATACAAAGACATCATCTTCAGCATCACTGTTGGAAGGCCTGGTTTGCTGCTGCTGTTGCTGCCGCCTTTTTCCCTTTATCAGATGTTGTTTTGCCTGCTCAGGGACCATGGATTCCGAAGCCATTGGCTGTTTCTTCTCTCACTGCGTGAATCTTCAAAAAGTACAGCCAAGAAAAAATCCAGCCCATCAGAAGTTGAGTCCTAAAATGCAGTTCTGTCCATCCTCCTGTTTAAAAAAAACACACACACACACACAAAAGAGACATTAGCCAGCATATTAACACTTTGATTACATGTTATAAATACCACCTGTGATCTTACTAGTGGAAGGTGAGAAGAGAAGGGGCAAAAAACCCAACCCACAGTCAAGAATCATATGTAGGTACCTATAGGAAAAGCCATTGTTTGTGAACTTTGTCCACACTTCTTGAAAAAGACACGAAAAATGAAAAGGCAAAGATGTATCATAGAATAGTTTGAGTTGGAAGGGACCTTAAAGATCATCCAGTTCCCTCCCCTGGGCACGGACACCTCTCACTAGACCAGGTTGCTCAAAGCTATATCCAACCTGGCCTTAGACACTTCCAGGGATGGAGAACTCACACCCTCTCCAGGCAATCTGTGCCAGTGCCTCACTAACCTCACAGTACAGAATTTCTTCCTAAAATCTAATCTAAATCTCTCACCTTTTTATTTTAAAAAAAATCCCCTTTGTCCTATGACTATCTGTCCACGTGAAAAGTCACGCTCTCTTTTTTAAAAGCTCCCTTTAAATACTGGAAGGTATTCGAGAGTATCTTGAGTAGCATGTTCCTCTCTTACACTGGATAGACTTTAATTAATTCATGATGCTTTTATTCTTCATTCTACACAGAGGGTTCATGTTTGCTGTATTTCAGTGATTTCTGCTCATGGTCTCTGGTGTTGCAGGAAGTGGACTGACCAAAGGAACAAAAAATTCTTCTATAATAAAAATTTAAGTCACATGCCTGGAAGCAGAACTGATTTTCCTCTGGGTCGTTTTGAAAGTATCCATTCCTCTTACTAAATGTACAACTCTTCGTGCATCAGTTACCAGAGAAAAAGCAGGAAGTGACCTGAGGCGACTGTACTCATTCCTGCTGTGGGTTACAGGGTTGTTGCCAGCTCCGTGTCCTGTGTGGTGACAGAGCTGTTGGCTGCAGGTTAAAGCCAGATCAAACATGCCTAGAATATCTGCCTGTGATGCTTTAAGCACGGTAAGTATTCCTCCCTTAAAAGGTATCTAAGAGAAAGATATTACTTCTTCCAAACCCCCAAAGTAGCTCAAAGATATCGTGGGGCTTGGGATATTTATACAGTTTAGAGCAATGAATACCTTTTTCTGCTGAAAATTTGGCTTCCATTACACCAGATTTGGCAAATTACTATACTATTGTTAGGCTATTTTGATTCTCAAATTAATCCTCCACCACTGGTACTCACCACCTTTACTTTGTTTAACATGCCCTTCAGAAGAGTCACTACTAGCACTGAGATACAAAGCTTCAGACATAACCTCCTGAAGTTATAAAAATTAACATGGACAAACAAGAGGAAGAAAACAGAGAAGTTGAAGTGGTGTTGAAAAGCATCATGTGTCATTCCTTCATCTCCAGCCTACACTTCCAGGGAGCTCACGCTTATTTTGGTCTTTGACTGACACTCTCACTTCACCACTCCCTGATTATTCACACCTAACCATTTTCACAGCAAGTAGAAATGCTGCTTTCAGACTGAGCTGCCACTGACTGCTAAATTATAGTTCACAGCTCCCCAGTCATAAGGCTTTTCCATCTGACATATATGCTACATTTAGCCTCATGCTTTAACTGCCACTGCACATACACTTGCCTCAATTATTCTGTGCCTCACTGTATAAAAGGCTGATGGTTTATATTTTACCTGTTCTGGGTATGCCACTGTAAACACCAACACAAAACCCATGAGTCTCAAGACAAATCAGTGCTGCTGGGGTGAATTTTTTTACGCTATAAATGAACTAAGCAACAACAAAAAGCCAAACATAACTGATTTTAAGCACTGCTTTTCATCCATATCTGATACTTAGAACAAATAAAGCTCTTGGAGATGCTCTGAGGTCTCACTTGTAAGAAGTTGAGTGCATATTTGGATTTATATATTTGATATATAGTAAGTATACACTTAAAACTGCAGGGGAAGAAACTAGAAATCACACCAGAGGAAACCAATGCCACTACTCAGACACACAGCCATAGAGGGGAGAACTACATGTATGAGGGAGCCCCCAGTATTGCAGTATCAGGTATATGTATGGGAACATGACAGTAAGTCCATTACTGCTCCTCAGGTAAAAAGACATTTCTGCAACATGTTTGAGATTAACATGTGTAATATAACCTTAAGGAAATATTCAGATAGCAATACACACTTCAATATTCTTTTGATGAGACTTTGAGACAGACAACAACATTCTAGATAACATTTTCATTCTTCCTCCAAGTCACAACTCAGGAGCATTTTGCTTCTGTGGTACATCTCAGTTATGCAAATCTTTTTAGATATTTATCCCCCAATCATCCACTTGCCTTAATTACATCACCTCAGAGTTTGAGTCTTCAAACAAATAATCATCTGCTATTGAAAGTACCAGCAGTAGCCATGTTTCATCTGCAGAAAATACTGGCTTGGGCTCATCTGCATGTTCAGCTGTAGCCCTTTTCTGTTCTCAAATTTTACATGAAAAAGGAATTAATTTTAGTAGCACTTGAATCGAGATACTAAACTCTGGAGATCTGAAGGTCACTCTGAAGCTGTGGAGATCATTGTATTTCAGCTCCACAGAGAGAGAAGAGCCACTTACAGATCTCCTCCCCAAATCATCCATAATTCAACAACAGCATCCAACTACTTGAGGTTAGTTTAGTACTGGGGGAATGCCACACACACACAGAGTCTTTCCTCTCTAGAACAAAACACTGCCATGGCCATTCAGAATTCAATAACCCTTTTTCATCTTTGCAATTAAGTCTTCCAGCCTCTGTAAGGTCTCATATTTTGACAACATGAAGAGTGTAAGTGACCATCACAGGAAGCGACTGACTCTAAGGAAACTAAAGGAAGTGCCTCATTCATCACATCATCTGTTATCTCTTTGCATTCCTTGTAAACACCTGCTTGACACTTTCCATGAAGGAGTAACTGTCTGAATAAAAAAACCAAACCACACATTTACAGCTCACCACTGTTTGCTGAGAGAAAGTTGGTAATTTTCTTGTTCAAGTTAAATATTTAGAAATATTGATGATGTCAGCTGTTCACATGCTTATAGCTCACCATTGTTTGCTGAGAGCAAGTCAGCAATTTTCTTGTTGAGGTTAAATATTTAGAAATATTGATGATGTCTGATTTTCTCAAGAGTGCAGCTGTTCCAGACCTCAAAGTTCGTCTTCTGGCTGTCAGTGCTGGTCCTGAGGCAAAGGGACTGAGGAACCCTTCCTGCTTATTCATCAAACTTAAAAATGCGAGCAGGAATGGGAGGTCAGAGCACAGACACATTATCTTATAACTGCGGCAATTCAGGTAACAGTAACATCCTAAAGTGAAGTGATTTTGATTCAGACATTCCAGTTCAATCTGCAACTGAAACTAGTGTAAAATTACTCAAGTCACATAAAATATTTATGTTCAATAGAGGTAGAATACTTCCATTTGGAAGCAAAAAGAAATTGTAGACATTAGAAGTGGAAGGACATGAATAGCATCCCTCTGTTTTTAAATCCCATGAATCCTGCCCAACAAGCCAACCTAGATGTTGGAGTACATGGCCTCATTTCCCTGTCAGGTACCTTGGGAGATAAGTGCCCCAGAAAGAATGGATCAGCCTCATTCTTTCTCTGACACATGGAAAGAACACACTTCACTGATAAAAGACCAAACAAAACCAAGACTCCCACTATAACCAAAACCAGGCAGTGTTCAGATGAGAGGTATTATGATGTCAGTAAATCCAATGCTCTTTATGAACCGTGGTACTGAAGCTGGAAAAAAGGGTGGCAGAAGTCCAGAAGAAATCCAGATACACAGGAAGTTTCACCAGTATGTAGCTTTGGTTACCCATCCACCAGATGAACTAAAATCACATCACAACAGGTGCAGAGCAGGGCAATCTGCTTCACTCAGGAAATTGAAAGGCCTTCTAACTGAAGGAGATGAGAAATTTGCCTTTTGCAAATGCAAAGTCTGTACCTCTGTGAGCAGGGAGGCTTTGGAAGTGACTCAAGTACAGACAGCATGCATATGAATAAATATATAAAAGTTTGTACGTTTGGTTGTGCAAAACTACCTTGTCTAACATAGAGCCTGAGTCTCTGTGAGTCATGAACTGCTGGCACTGCTGACCACAAGGTTAGATAAGCAGAGGCAGTGACGGGACCTTCTCCAGTCTGATCCAGCTAACAGACAAATCGAGCTGTTGTCTTGTACTAAGAAAACTTGAGCACTTGGAAAATGGGCAGCTGGCAGAGCTAAGGAAGAGACTGAGAGAGAGATGTGGGAAGGGGAGGAGGCAGATGCAGTGCAAACTGCAGACAAGCAGCAGCTTTGGCAGGGGCTGCATAAGCAGCTGTTTGCTGTTCAGTCTGGTTACAGCTGCATCATCAAGAAGAAACATGGGGGGAAAAACAATAGACAAAACACTGTAGAAAATCCTCAGTGCTCTCTCCCCTTTTCCATTCACCAATTTTATCAAAGATGATGTATACACTTTATGCAAAACTTTTCAGATGCCCATGCTAATTCAGTCAAATCAGACAAGGCTGGAAAACATGGGAAAATTCAAATCACATACTGTATTACAAACATAAGCCTATTTTACTTTTCAGCAGAAATTTATTTAACAGAAAGAAAGAAAAATAGTAAGGAACCACACACCTAACTGGTTTAGCTTGTTTAAAAACACCAGGGTTTCTTTTGTAGAAATTAATTTAAAAGTTTCTTAGACAACACTAATATACAATTTCTAAATACTTTTAGCATTTCAGAGGTTCTTTGTAGCAAAAACTGACATTACTGTTTTGTGTTGTCAGACAGGTAGTTTGGCAAACACTGAAATGGGCACAGCTGGTACCATCTTACATCTGCTGCTTTAACCAAAGCCCATCAGTGCTGTGGACACACAAACTGTGAACAAGGACTGCTCTTTCTTGCAAAATGCTATAGAAGAGGTGTTTTGTAGAGCATGAAAAGCATACTCAGATAAAATCTCATTTTGGAAATAATTCTGCCTAGCAGTCCCTTAATGCTGTTTTGAGACAGTTTCTTCCCTGCTCCCTTCAATTCAAGGCTCAGTGAAGTTCTACCGAGGTTTAATCCCAGTTTCCATTAAACATGAGAAAAGCCATCCATCTTCTGGGGTTTATGGAATGACAGGCTCACAATTTTGTTCAATTTTCCATTATGAAAAACAACCAACCAACCTAATAGGCCATGATTTATTTATGCTTGGTTTACTTTTGCTTCAGAACAACCAGCAAAATCCCTCAAGCCACAAAACAGCAAAGGGCTCTGCTTTGCAGACAGAGGTGCAACTAAGAGGTGATTTATTTACACAATGTAACCTTGGGAATATCACAAAGTAGAACACGAAAACACTGCAAATCATTATGCAATGGGAGCACAGTGAAGCACTGATGTATATATAAAATATTTAGCTAGCATATTACATTCATAAAAACACAGACCCTTACCAAGGAGAGGCACTATTGTCTTCTCTGATGGACTTGATTAAAAACAACAATACTTTAGTGGTTTCCACGGCAGTGTTTAGTCCAGCCATTCCTGGGAAGTATTAACAGAGAGTAAAATTATTTCTATGTCATTTGCCAGCTGCCCTTTATCCTGGACATGTAAATCAAGGCATGGTACCCACCAGAGCATCCCAGAGCTGTAGCCAAACTGTTTCCCATACACCCACCAACCCCTTCCTCCCAGGATGCTCTGCCTTGGCTGCCAACTATCCTCATATTCTCTGTCTAGAGCTGAGATTCACTGAGGCTGCACTCTCATGTCACACAAGTCAAACAGCTCAAACAATAAAACAGTATAATCTTGTCTTTGTTTCAGTGCTGTAAGGCTCTTCAAAATCTGTTTGAAATCAAGAGGGGGCAGCGATAATACAAGACAAAAGGCTTCACAGCTCAAACTACAACTATTGATGCAGGACATTATATTATTAGCACTGGCTAACGTGGTGCTGTGCTGCCCTGCACCAAATTACTGGCAGTCGTTACTCAACAACGGCCGTGTCTTTGTGTGACCACACTGATTAAGTTTGCTTTTACAAATAAATGGCCAACTAGAAAAGTGGATGCCAGAGTACTGACATCCTGAATGCCAGAGTACTGACATCCTGATAACAATTTCTAAAATAAATGAGGTCACGAGTACACTGCACAGAAACCCCAGGCACAATCTTGCCACGTAACAACGTGCACACACACCTTTCATAGCACAAGAGTTCACACAGAGACTACATGGGAATCAGTCCAAACTGACTCAAAAACCTTAAACCCAGGTGCTTAGAGAAGGTGGCTGAACCTTTTGCCGTGTATCCTCCATTACAAGCAATAAAAGCCACATGTGACAGGCTATTGTGGGTTTAGTTTAACATTTGATGAGCTATTTTACCTGTTGTGGTACTTTCCTGTAGTCACACACGTGTGATTTGTTTCTTGATTATATCTCTAGAAGCCTTTGCAATGGGCACAGAAAGCCAGGTATCTCTGAGTATTTTAACTTTTACTACTGCAGAATATATAGGAATGACTTAGGTAAACGAGGTAACACGGATCACAGAATATTCTGAGCTGGAAGGGACCCACAAGGATCAGAGAGTCGAACTTGTAAGTGAATGACCCCTGCTGGGATCAAACCCACAACCTTGGCATTAACTGTGCTCTAACCAACTGATACATCCAGATGATATCAACTAAAGGCCCGATAAAGGTGGTGAACTACCTCCACACCCCCTATAGATAAAAATTTGATTAACTTATACTTTCCAGCAGCCGGTAAGCAAATGGCTTGAGTGGAGATGAGAAGGTGGAACCTGCCAAAGCAGGAAGAAAACCCAAGCAGGCAACATCAAGAGTTGCTGGAGCTGTGACATCTGAAATTCTCATTTCAGAGAGGAGAAGATGGGAACTCCTGCGGCTCTCCCCAGTAGCAACCGGCAATTTCTTGCGGGTTTAACACAGGAATTATTTGTTTGGGAGTAAGCTATGTGATTCCATTCGTTATTCCTTACAAGACGTCAACAGTGCGCTGGCCAAGGCACTAGTTCCTCGGGCTGCGGTCTCCACACAGAGCATCTTGAAACGCGTGGGATCCCGGCTCAGTTACTTTTTAATTAATTTTTGTCTCCTCCAGCCGTGCAACAGTCAAGTAAGTCCCTGTGGGCTCTACGGCAACACAAGCCCCCCTGACACCGAGCAGAGCACACCCCGGGCAGCGGGGCTGCCCTGCGCTCCCCCAGGCATTGCCCAGTCCTGGTAGCGCTTTGCACCGATTCCAGGTTAATTCCCGCCGCCCCCGCGCTCGGTTTGGCTCCCGGCGCCGGTCGCAGCGATCCTCGCGGGCGGCGAGAGGGGCCCGGGCCCGCCCCGCGGCCCTCCCGGGAGCGGCTCCGGATCGGGCCGTGCCGCCCCGGCGGGGGTGCCCGAGGCGTGAGACCCCGCGGGGGTGCTGCGAGCAGGGGAGGGGCNGGGAGAGGTGGGAGGTGGGAGCCGGGAGCCGGGAGCCCCGGCGGGGCCGCCCCGCTGCCCGCGCCGTGCCCGCCGTGCCCGCCCCGCTCACCTGCTCTACCTCTGCCGCTGCCGCGCCGGGTCCGGCGGAGCGACCGCCCGCCGCCAGGGGGCGCGCCCCGCGCCTGCGCACAGCGGGTGGGGGGGGACACTTCCCGCGCTGCCGACCCGCCCAGAGCCCCGGGAGGGGAAGGGAAAGGGTCGGGCCTGTGGCCTCACGGGGGTTCTGTGCCGAAAACAAGGAGGGTCGGGGCGATTAAAGACAGGCGAGTGCCGCTGGAGCACGTGCTGAGTAGCGAAAATGGTGCTGTTGGTTTGCGGTTCTCTCTGAACCATGTTCCCTTTTCTGGTTCCGTGCTTGTCTCCTTTCCTTTTGGTGTGTAGAAAAGCTGCCCTTCAATGGGAAGCAGAAACAGGCAGAGCAACTTCCGAGAAATAAAATCAGCCTGTCCCCGCCCAACTAGTGCCATCTCCTCGGGGATAATCTTCCCCCTTCTGGAGAGGAAGCCGCGTGAGGAGCGGCTGAGGGCACTTGGTCTGTTCGGTCTGGGGAGAGGCGCCTGAGGGGAGACCTCAGTGCAGTTACAGCTTCCTTGTGAGGGGAAGAGGAAGGGTGGGCACTGATCTGTGCTCTGTGGTGACCACTGACAGGACCCGAGGGAATGGTCTGAAGTTGTGTCAGGGGAGGTTTCAGGCTGGATATCAGGAAAAGTTTCCCTGGAGGGTGTTTGGGCACTGGAACAGCTCCCCGGGGCAGTGGTCACAGCACCAAACCTGACAGAGTTCAAGAAGTGTTTGGACAAAGCTCTCAGGCACATGTGGGATTCTTGGGGATGGTCCTGTGCAGGCTTAAGAGTTGGACTTGATGATCCTTGTGGGTACCTTCCAACTCAGAACATTCTGTGGTTCTGTGATACAGATCAGAGTGATTCTGCTTCATATTTTCCAGGAACTGCTCTCCATGAGTTCAGAGAGAGAAGAATGTAATGGGGAGAGGGAAAGGCTGTACCAGCTCCTTCCTCACTGCTTGTTCACCAGCTCTGGTCTCTGCAGTGTCTCATGCAGAGAGATATATACACCCCCTGCAGTGCTGGAATACATTTCCTCATTGCACACTTGCCCCCTGGTTTTACTCAGTGTCTTTGTTTGTAGTGCCCCTCTCTTCCTGTGGAGCCGTAATGGTAAGTCTTGATCCCATTTTGCTTAAAGCTTGGCTCAAGAACTTTAAAAGAGTTGGTCAAGAATGTTTTACAGCCTGATAGAATCAAACAAAGACCTTATTAAAGAAATACACACCGTGGGAAGTATGAACTTCTTACACAAAAGCAAGCACAACTTGCCAACTGAAAATGCCCTCCGCCTCCAGCCCCACAGCTAAAGAGCTCAATAGATTTCCCAGTTCCATACTGCAGTTGAAAGCTGGACTCACACTGCATGCCAAGTTCACCTCTACAGATGTGCATAATAATTCTAGGATTTCCTCTTTTCCTGAATCCAACACATTTCTGCTCAGAAGCAGGAAGGTGTTTTATAAATCCATGCTTATCTGAGAATGAATGGCTAAGAGTTTAAAATCCCACACAGAAGACACATATGCTGTGTTTAGGTGGGATGCACATTTATTCTGGAGCCTTTAAAGGCAAAAATGTCCAACTAAATAACTGCTGTTTGAGCTGGCCTATTTGAGAAGGGGGGTGGTCCCGTGGCGTAGTGGAGAGCACTCTGGTCTCCGACTCCCAAGGTCGCAAGTTCGAGTCTCAGTGGGACTGTCCCCAGCAGTTCAATGCCTCCCTGCCATCCGATCCCATCAGATCTCAGATGCCAAGCAGGGTCAGCCTCGGTTAGTACCAGGTGCTGTAGATAGTCCTAAGGACTTCACTGTCACTGTCCAAGCTTGCTCGGCTGTGGCAAAATGAACCTTAGGACTTAAACGGTGGGACCAGCTCTGCGCACGCTGAGCCTCACCTAAAAAATCCACTGCACAGGCTCGGAGGGCACACCCACGTGGGGAGAGCCCTGCCCAAATCTTCGTTCGCGAAGATTGGCCATATTGGCCATTTTTGAGAAGGGACCAGAACACTATCCATAAAAATATGAGGATCATTGTTACTGTCTAAAATGTATCTGTTTAGTGGGCTTGGGTTGTTAGTACACACCCTCGTGCCATTTATTTCATAGAGGCCAGAGGTGGTTAAAATTCAGTAGCAAACAGCTGAATTGATTATATGATGTGATTATCAAAACTGCACTAGTTCTGAGCAACCCAACACGTTTTAAGTTTTGCATAAATACATCTCAGAAAATTCCAGTTCAGCAATGTTTTAGTGGCTACTTTTCTGAACACAAAACCCCAAGGAATCCTCCCCGAATTCATCCATGTGTTTGAAAGGTACTAACCTGTATGTATGTGGCAGAGACGCTGCTGTCCATGAGCAGTTTCCAGCAGGCTGTGACCAGACAAAGTGACCCGTGCAGACTTGTGTTTTACAGATTTCTCCTTGGTTTCTGTCACAATGCATGCTTTTATTCTCTACTGGCCTCGTAGAGAAAGAGTTTCTACATCATATGCCTACAATGCCCAGCCTGGCAGCTGCTTTACTTCTCCAGATTGGTTCTCTTCAAGATGAAAGCCCAACACTTAAGAAGTGTCCGGGGAGGAAATCTGACCTCCCAGCTTCCCGAGAGGAGTGCTGGGGATGGGGGAAGGTTGTCGCTCTTGGAAAGGTAGGAGGAGTCAGTGGGCAGACTGCTATTCCAAGTCAGAAACTAATGTCTTTGTGCTCGTACTTCTGGCAGTGAGAGTTAGTGATACTGCTTGTAATGTATTGTGGCTTTCGTCCAACACCTCTGGAAACCACCAAAAAGGCTCCCACTGACTTTAGTAATAGTTTGGTCAGACCTTCAACCCACAGAGATGCCATTGGTTAGTTTTGCTGCCATTGGATCTGGCATGGTGCTGGCTCCTGCCCCAATGAAACAGAAAAGAGACCAAAAAACCCTAGTTTTGTGAAATTTTCTAATACTGCTTTGCAAAGTGTTGTTTGCACAGCAGGGCCACTAAACAGCATAAAGTGCTAAAGCGACTTTGTTCTAGGACAAATTTACTAGTAATTATAGAAACTAGTGTACCATGAATGAGAAGTCATACATTAAACTAAGCTAGACATTTCAATAGGATGAAATGGTAAAAATCCAAGATTTTGTAGAGTTGAAGCCAAGGTTTTACAAGTTTGGCAGGTCATGTCATCAAACAAAGAAAAGGCAGAAGTCCAACAGTGTTGAAGATGCATCAAGACCACCCCGAGGGATGAAGCTCCGCCCAAGATTTCACTCAGTTATTAATATGGAAATTAGAAGATGTTAACTATGAACTTAAGGCTTTAAATGGCTTATTTTACACAAACGAGTTAGGCAAGTTTTTGCTCAGTATGAACTGGCTTGCTTCCAGCATTGTCAATAAATACCTTTACTGCTATTAGAATCCAAAACTTTCTCCTAGCAGTTATTTTTGCTGCTTTTTCGCTTATCACCCCAGATACTTCGGTCGACTAAGTCCTTGCAAGTAGTGATTCACATGGGTGAGGTGTAATCTCTGATGACAGAAAGAGGTTACCTTTTTCTGAACGTGGTGAGACTTTGAGGCTGGATTCCCAGGGATATATTGTGACTGTTCTGATAAATGCTTTTCCTCTGTTCTGTTAGTAAATGTAAAATAACTATTTGAATGGGTTCTGTTAAAGACTTGAGTTTAAAACTGTAGTGGCTTGCTGGACTAGCAATTGTAGAATCAGAAAATGTCTTCTAGAAAATACCATTAAAGATTGCAGAGGTCAGGAATTAAATTTCAGGAAGTGGAAATGTGATTAATCTCCTAATGTATTTAATTAAGTTTATTTAGCCACCTCCTTAGCTCTGCAACAGTAACATAAGAACACAGGGACATGTGTGCTGTGCTGCATGAAGCATTCAAGTAGTGAAGGGGATCTCAGGCTCACAAGATTTGGAGTGTATCTGAAGTTGGGCAATGTAGAGCCTATGGAATTTGAAGCTTCATAGCAGGATTAGTGATCATTGGAAATAATCTAGCACGAAAGAATAAAGCCTGAATGGTTGCTAAGCTACTTTGTTGGTTCGTTGGCTTTAACAGATTTGTAAGACTTTGATACTTTATCTCTGTCTTGGGTTGAGCTGGCAAAATGCCAACTGCCCAATACAGAATAAAAGCTTTCCTGCCCCCCACCGAGAAAAGGGAGAAAGGGAAAAAACGCTAGAAACTCAAACCAGTTTATGCTTAAACTAACTATATGTATTTATACAGAAAAGAGAAAATTAAAAGCAAACTACAATATAACACACACACAAGTTAGAAATAACAAGAAATAACTTCCCACTCCCGAGTGAACACAAATCCCACCATTCTAACTACAAATCACTCTAGAGAAGTCAATTCTCCAGAGACAGACTTAAGCAGAGAGAAAGACTAAGAACATTTTACTTCCCTAAGATAACATGGTGGTGAGCTGGTGCTGGGCCTGGGCCTCCCATCCCTCCTGGGACGGCACAGCATGTCTTCCTGGGACCACAGCTGTGGTCCTGCTGTGGAACTGACCAAGCCACTCCCACACTGGCTCTTACACTTTGAAATGATGTCAGAATATGGTATGGAATACTATTGGCTAGAGGAAGTCAGCTGCCAGCTAGCTCAGCCCAGCTCAAGTCAGCCGACAGTCCCAGGGCTATTCTGAAATCTAAAGCCTAAATTTAGGCCTACTTAGCTAAACCCATAACACTCTCCCTGCTGTAAAGGCAATTAATTTAAAAATGTTGCTATTCCCTGATAGTANGGGGAGGAAGGGAGGAAGGAAGAAAACTTAGATAGATGGATTTTTTGTGTGTGCATGTGTTTTTTGGGTTTGTGCATTTTTTTCACCTGTTTCAGAGGAGAAAAAAAAGAAGTTCACTTAGTCCAAAAGACAGATGATAGCCTGGCAGCTCAGAGATGGGATATAAGCTTGCATGAAAAAGATCTTTGGGTATTGAGTGACTGTGGCTTTGTGTGCTAAGCTCAGCTGAATCAGTTTGTGTCAGATATGCCTACAAGGTGAGAACACACAGGAGCATGAACAGGTGTCGTGAGGAGGCTTTGAATAGAGACTGAATTCCAGGTAATTGTGCCTTGGCAAGAAGGTGTCATGCACTGAGTAGAGGTTTGCACCATCACTTGGCATCGTCCAGAGATCCTGGGCTGGTAGATGAATGAAGAACAATCCCTTTCCCAAACATTGCTACCGAACAGCACTAACACAGCTGTACCACTGACAGGCTTCAAGGTAGCAGATAATCATGGGGCTATCTATATATGCAAAGTATCTCTTTCTCAGTGCCTTGGAGCTAGCACTGAGGTAGCTCAGCACTGCACAGCACAGGCATTATCTCAAATTGGCTTTAGATTTTTTAGGATCATGCTTTAGGATTTGTCTGCCTGTGATCCATATTATGTTTTTAAGCACTTGAGAGGATCTGTGCTTAATGTAACTGTGTACAGAGCGTACCAAGTTTCATGTAATAAAACTGCAGATGTAATAACAGATGCAGATGTAATAACAGTGTTCTGTATGACAGGGCAAAACTGAAACAATCCATGGCTTGAAAAATAAGTGTCTGAAAAATCTGTGCTGCTGCTTTCTTATCTATAGGCCTGGCGTATAGATGGACTTACGTCATCCTGCTGAAGGAGAATACACCTCTGTTTGGCAGGTTTCTTCCTTTTTATTTGTTCTTCGCGCCAAGTGAGCTACAGCTCTCCTGCCCTAAATTGGTTACTGATTAACCATATAGATTAGGAACAAAGTAATCTTTGTGAGTCAGGAATTCTTTATCTGGAGCATGAACATGTGAACAGTGAGTATAAACAATGTTGCCTTTTAATGATTGTCAGTCACTCATTCCTAATGTCACAACCGTTATAATTGACATACATAAAAGGAGGTTCCTTTATAGAGTATCTTCATAGTCCTCTGCAGAGATAGTCACTTGAAACTCACGAGCAACATAGCTATGTTAGCTGTAACAGCCTCGCTTGATTAGTGTGCTGATATTTCTTGAAAAACATTTTGATTGTGATGTTTTTGAAAATGATCAGCTCCAGCTGAGAACATTAAAAGGCTGAGTACACAGAAAGGAAATAGTTTTCAGGAGAGAAAGTTTCCTCCTAGTAACACCTGGCTTCTTGGATAAATGGAAGCTGATTCATACTGTGATAGAGGTTTTACAGTAAAACTTACTGGGGAGCTCAAACAAAGCAAAAGATGCACTTGGAAAAGGGAAAACTGCATGGTCAGATACAGGATGTAGAATGAAAGAATCTGGAAGGTGGAGGGTACCGAAAATTTGAGTCAGAATTAAATTTTGCAGACAGTTTTGCAACACCATGAACCACCAGTGACCTCAGATGCTTCGTTTCAGTGGAACAGTAGAAAAAAACACAAAAAAATCAAAACCCCATTTCATTGAACTGATGGGTTCAGGAGGTTCTGTGCATCTAGAAAACCATGTTCTGAAATGCTGTCTAAAATTGCCTGGGTTTTTGCACGTTCTGGCATTACCTGCAAACATTAAAACACTGCACGGATTTCCCCAGTCAGAAGGCTGGAGCCTCAGTGGTAGCAGACAGTGGCAGTAAGATGCACAGCCATGATTTTCACTTGTAAGTGGGCTAGGTTTGCATCAAGAAACACAGGCTGGGATGATTCTCTTAACATTCTGAGTAGGATTCAAAGACTTTAGCAAAGTGCAGCAGAGCCAGTCTTTCAAGAAGAACTCTGACTTTGCTAAGGAGACAGATCAGGCAGCAGAGCTGTGGTGGCTCTAATCCATGTCATTAGAAATTCTGTAAGACTCAACGTGGCCGAGGTAAACTGAAGCCCCTTAAGATTCTCTTGAAAATTTTACCTTCCATGATGAAGACTGTAATTATAACTGTTAAATATCATTGTTATACATTGTTCTTTTCCCTAATAGTAAGTCTCTCAAGTCTCAGACCAGTCAGATCTGCATTTATAGTGGACAAAGGGGAACTATCACAGCTGCTCCTTTGTTTTATTCAACATTGGTCTGGATGGTGTCCTCAAAAGGCTGCTCTGTCCATAAACTTTCACTCCTCTTGCAAAGCATACGGTCTCACCCACGCTGCCTGCCCAGCAGCCCTGGATCTGGGGATGCACTGCCTCCACAATATGCTGAAGCATGTGCTGCCAGACATGGTTATGGACTACTTCAGCAGCATGGACAACTGCAAAGCAGTGCATGAGCGTGGTGCCATAGAGCTTATAAACACGGCTACAGGGTTTATGATGCCAGTAATTCACCTTCAGGCCTCCTGCACTGGGGAACAGAGTCAGCCAGCAGGGCAGTCCCAGCAGTGGCATCTGCACTCTGGGTGCAGCAGCTCAGGGAGTACTTAGTGCACCTGGCACAAAAAATCCCTGTGGGATCCTTACTCTCTAGTGCTTTCTGAAAATGGAACAGCTGGAAGAGCTGGGGAAGGAGCTCCACAGATGTCTGGCCAACATCATGGTGCTTTTAGCTGAACTGTTGCTCACCTTATCTGTGAGAGACTGAGTTGGCCCCAGCAGAGAGATTCCAAACTAGGTACTTCCTCCTTTTCTCTTGGAACTTCATTCTCTGCTTAATTAACACATCAGCAGTTGGGCCAGACCCTAATTGTGCAGCTCAGTGGTGCTGTCATTTTCCTGGCACAGGGCTCCAGTCAGTGCTGGCCAAGGTAGAGGAGGCAGGGAGGGCATAGAAACACTGACTCCAAGAGACATCTCAGCAGGGGACAGAGCACAAAGCCAAAGTCACCAATCCGACTCAGAATGAGTCCTAAACTGGGGTGTGAGGTACCAGTCTTCAAATTTTGGCCTTAGGTGTAGGTGGCTATATGAAGCTTGCTTGCATAGGCTCCTACTGGGCATCAATAATGACCAGATTTTGGGTAAGTTTCAATTTTCTGTTGTGGCCAGAAAGAGAACTGAGGAATCTGGGAGGCTTGATGAATCAATTGTCACTGGTGTTCAGGAGATGGAGACCTAAATCCTTGCTGTTTTTCTATTTCTTTACACAGAGCAGAAGGCTTCAAAACTCAAGCCACATGGAGAAAAGAAAGTAGCTGTCAGTTGTGACAGGCCTGTCCTGTTAGCAAGAGCTACATAAGTAGCTAAAATAAAGGCAGGACAAAATGAAAAACTTCTCTCAGAGCAGACAAAGGACATTAAATCACAGTTCTCAGATTTGGGGTTTGGAGGGTCTTGGTTTTAAACACAAACCACATGTAACGCGCTCTGAGTTTTAACTTTTTGGGGGTTTTAATTCTCTGAGATTCACTACCCTTTCTTTCTTTTCCTATCTAAGTTGCATGAATTGTGAACTATGAAGCAAAACATCTGAATCTGGGAAGTTGTGGTTTGACACACCCTAGGTGTCTTGTTACATGAATATTCCATTAAAAAAAGCACATTAGCAACCGTTTGTGCTGATGGAAGCACAAACTATTACTTGTTGCCAACTAAGAGCAGGAGGAGCTGGATGTTGAGGGTGCTCCCTTTTCTGAAGTGCCTCTTTACACGACAACATGAAAAGCTCAGGTGAGCAGGATGGATTCCAACTGTGCTGCAGGTGGCAGCATCTTCTGGCCTCCCTCAGATGGCTGTGAAACGTCAAGTGCCTGACATGGTCATGAATTGCTCAAGTAGGTGCACAGACAGTCTGTGCTGCAAAGGGGTCTTTGACCTGTTTCATCAGGTGCTACTCTCTTGTACCACAGGCCGAAGACCTTTGGGGGTTTAACCTCCTGGTCAAGGTGGGTCCCATCAGATCAGGCCACTGGCTTGTTATGAGGAGCTGTGCACAGGCTCCTCTGGAGCTTTTCCTTGTGTACCTTCTGCCCTGACACCCACCTTTAAGTCCTGGCCTTGGCCCCAGCCCTTGCATGGGCTGTGCTGGCAGCGTGCCATGCCTGGCCCTGTACCTCACTGATCCTGATGTGGCTTCCTGTTGTGTCATGGGGACCTGCCTCATCCCTGCAGCCTGGCTTGGTGATTGGCAGACTCTGGCTGACCCTTTCACTGTTGCACCTGCTCCACCGTCCTTGTGCAGCAGCAGTGGGGCAATGTAAAACTGGTGCAATTCCTCCCAGCATCTTGCCTGCCTCCTCCTGCCAAGCACCCCTGTGATGCTGCTCCCCTGCACCTGGAAGGGGCATAGCACGGTTGGGAATTAAAGTCCAAGATTACACATGGATGTTGCTGCTACAGTATCCTCTGCAATAGCAAGGCAGTTTCATAGGAGTGGAAAACATAAACCCTCAGTCTGGTGCATGTGTTGGAAGAGACTGATGGAAAAGAGGTATATGGAGGCACATGTGTTACCCAGTACCTGTATGAGTTTAACTTTGTGCTGTGACATGTTAATTTGTTGAAATGAGGACGTATTCAGGAGATTTCAAGAGCTCAGGCCTTTGCCTGCATTGTACTTACGTGTGGATTTAACTTAAACTCACCTGCTGCAAGCAAATGAAGGCTCTCCTGGCTCAGCATAACTGTGCTCTTTTCTTTAATAACACGAGTAGTCTGATTTAGGAATACTGAAACAGACAGACTGCAGAATTTTCAATAGTTGGATTAATTGCCTTGTAATGTAAAGAGAAAAACAGTCCAACTTGGTCTGGATTCTCATGTAACAAATTAGGTTCTCTGGTATGCATGAAAAGCAGGACACCCAGTAATTTATAGAATTACTCCACTGTTTTCATGGGAAGGTGTTTTAAAGGTGTCTGGGAATTGCAGATGAGCAGTGTGAGAAATGATACACAGAAAGGTGTATTACTTGATACCATATACCTTAAATGCACCTCTAGGACCTGGTTTTGATTTTCACTGCCAAGAGACACTTTGTGTTAAAGAACTGTATTTATTCATATAAAGGCATATTGACAGTGGTAATTCATAATTGATAATCAATGCAATTAGGTATTATATTACATATAAAACTGTATTATTTCAGGTACTTGCTATAAAAGTATGTGAAATTCATTGTACATTTAGAAGTATAAATTGAGGTGAAACAGGCCACCCAGCTCCTCTAAAAATTACTTCTTTCAAGATAGCTTTGCTCAGGGATGAGTCCAGATTAACAGATTCTCAGAGAGAATATTCTGAGAGAGAATATGTTACAAGACAGAGGCAATGTGACATACATTCAAAGCAGCCCTTCTAGGGCTGCATCTCTGCTTTGCTGACATTTCATGTTATACAGGAGTGTTCCTGCTGCAGGTGTGGGATAAACCCTTCGGTGTGCCTGGAAATGGTGGCCTGGAAGCACCTGTCTTAGTTCTGTTCTGGATCAACCCAGGTGAACTACACTCAGCACATGTTCTGTTTCCGCTCCTGTCACTGGGAAATGAGAATCAATTCTTGCTTTTCACTGGGTGCTTCTCTGCCCAATGACTGCATCAAACTTGACATCGGTCATCTTCTTCAGAACATTCAGGGCACGTTCTGGAAACACCCTGAAAGAGATAATAATATGGAATTAAATGTGGGATGAGAAAAACTTAAATTATGGGGAAAAGTAGGACTGCAGATGAGGAAAGAGCTGGTCTGGGAGCAGAATGCATGACAGACATGGACTGAGACTGAGTCGTAAACTCAGCATCATTTCCAAAGAATATGTAGCCCTCATCAATGTCCAACTAGTTTTAACTCCAATCCCACCCATTTCCTTTTATGACAATTCCAGGACAGGTTCTGGACATGCATTAGGTTGCAATATTGCTGCAGAATCCAGGAAGTTTTCATATTGAACATAGATGCGTGCATTTGCCTTCTATTTGCTTTCAAAATGTTATCTGGTTAATCTGGAAATTTTTGGGAGAAAATAAAAACCCACCACACCCAAACACCTTTACACTCCCTCATAAAAAGAAATTTAGGGTTAGACCCAAGTTTGCTGGCTTTCACAAACAATGAGTTGCTAAGAGTTTCAGGAGATACTGTAGAAAATAACTGAAAACTAAAATTAGTTGTTCTGATGTTAATTCTATATTTGTAACCCTGTAAACACCTCCTCAGCAGAGTGGCTACACTGGTTATTAAAGATGTATGAGAGGACAAGTCTTGCTTTACATGGCAGAGCTAAGCAATAGAGCTGTTTTAAAGCAATCTTCCCAGCCTCTGTGGCCTCAGTCTTTGGTGTTGATATGAAGAAAAAACACTAATAAGCAGCAGGTCCTCAGCTATTTCTGGAACTACACTGAGGGTGTTATTTCAGGGAATGTGGTATTTCCAGAGGGAAAATAATGATCTGTAAAGAAAAACTGTTCCCTTGTTCTTCCTCTAATTCCTTATTGCCATGTAGAGCAGTTGACCTCTCCATTGCAAAGAGTTATCTGCAGAAAGTGGATTAGAAGGACCTATGACAGGGCTCAAAAAAATCTTTGTGTATGATGTTTGTTGTTGTCACTAGAAAGAACCACTGCCTTATTAGTTACCTTGTGATGTGTTCTAAAATAATTGAATCCCATTTTAGATGTTTGAGGATAGTGGACTCTGCAAGTTATAGCTGATAAATTTTTTTTTTCTACTTACCTTTCAAGGAGTAAAGCTACACTCTGATTTGGTGGAACAAAAACCATTTTCTGGTT
>VWZD01013839.1:25688-37969 GCA_013396695.1 Sakesphorus luctuosus | reverse complement strand
GCATTTCTAATTTGTGTTTGCAATTAATGTATGATGCAATGATGGAAGAGTTCTCTGTAAAATCAAAGTACACAATGAATCATGGAAGACTTGATAACTGCCTCTAGCAAAGTTTTACCTCCTCTCTCTGGTAATTCCTTTTATCCTATTTCATTTGTCAGGTTGAACTTTTCTGATATTGTATTGCAAAAGTTAGAGAAACTCAAATTTAAGAGGTTCTACTTTATAAAACTATTATTTTTTAAAAAATACAGGGATCAGTATGCTTTCTCTAGCTGTTGTCCACATACAGTAAAAGAATGAAAGAGATTACTAATATTTTATTTATTTATTTAATAGTTTAGATATTTTATCTATCATCTTGTAAAGTCATTAAGAAAAAAGAACAGATAAAATAATAAAAAACCTCAACAAAACAAACAAACCCAAACCCCAAAACTCACAAAACCAACCAAACAAACAAAACCCCCAAACCACAGATTCACAAAATATTGTAATACTCTGGGTAAAAAATTTTGGTCTGATTTCTGTGTTCTGTACTGCCAAGAACATTAACTGGTGTGCATATAATGTAACATAGTCTATGGAATCTGGGAAGATTTTTAGTACATTGTAACTACTGAAATATCACTCCCATAGATGGCCTTCCAGGCGCAGCAAGTGATTTACTCTCTCCTATGTTGCAATCTATGTTAACAATCACAGAGTACGCTTTATTGTTCTTGCTTATAGGAAGTGAGTGTGCACATCAGGATGATGCAACAGCAGCTGCTTAAGCATCTTGCCAACACCAAGCAGATGCCATGCTATGTTCTTCTGTCTTCTGGAAAGGCTTTGACTATGAAGCTTGCCAAACCCCTCCATGAGCCACTAAGCACAAGTTTGATGAAAAACTAACTTAGCAGAAAAAAAGGAATAGTTTTCCAATAGTTTATTAATTTGGATCATGTCAGCTAAGGACCTGATGAATCTGAGAATCATAGCAGCAAAAGACCAGGGAGACCGAGTCTATCAGAGTAATGGGGTGAAAGGAGGAATTTTGTCTTTTTTTTTTTTTTTTTCTGCAGTAAACTGTTAGATTACAACAGCTGTAACATTTAACCTCACCTTAAAATTGCCTTGCACTCTTTGCATGTCTCCCTTATCTCCTGTCAAAAAGTGTCAGTGCAGGAAAAATGAGATCTCTGCTCACTTTCAGAGAAGATTTTATTGCTCTGGTGCATGTCTCCTTGGGGAAAAGCAGCCTTACAGTCAGACAGGAAGCTTGAAATCACCTGGAGCTTTGAAGATGCCATTGTCATCAAAACACCTGCTGCAACATTAGTCAAACTCATAAGTCAATAAGGATATTTGAGAACTATCTATATAGTTTTTAAACTATCAGATCTAGTTAAAGCTGTAATCTGACCAGTTTTATAAAAAACACTTCACTACGTACTAAATAGTGGTGTAGTTCGCTCTTGGGTTTTGGAGGGTTTTTGCCGGTGTTTTTTATTGTTGTTGGGTTGTTTTGTTTTGTTTTGTTTTTTTGAAGGAAGTTGTTCCAAAAACTTCTTTGCTTGTTTTTTTGTAGTACTATTTGACACCACGCCCCCTACACAACTATCTCCACCCTATTCGAAGTCTGGGGATTTGTTTGCTTGGGGGGTTGTTTCTTGTTTGTTCTGGCTACCATTGCAAGGCTAGAGATTAGAGGGACTGGGCACACTAAGATAAACCTATGTGTAAATCTTGAAACGGGCAATACTTTAAGTGTTTCCAAGTTTGCACAGTGTGTGTTGCTGCATCTTAATCTTCAACTTGATCAGGACCATCCTTTTTTTCTTTTTTTCCTTTTTTTCTTTTCTTTTTTCCTCATGTATTTAGACTAAAGGTAATTCTTTAGTGGAACTCCTACCTAATACAGTAAAATAAAATCACAGTCACAGAATGGTTGAAGTGGGAAGGGACTTCTGACTTCTGGAGGTCTGTCTATTGGTCCAACCCCTCCGGAACCACCTAGAGCTGGTAATCCAGCCCTACGTGTTGTCAGCTTCAGAATATGTCCAAGGATTCAGACTCCACATCAGTCTGTGTCAGTGCTCAGTTAGACTCACAATAAGAAAGTGATTCTCAATGTTCAGATGGAACTGCCTGTGTTTTGATTTGTGCCCATTGTCTCTGGTCCTGTAACTGGACACCACTGAAAAGAGCCTGATTTCACCTCCTTTGCACCATTCCTTTATACACATTGATAAGTTCTGCCCTGAGGTTTCTCTTCTCCAGGCTAAAAGACATCTCTCTAAGGCTTTTCTCACAGCAGAGGTGTCCAGTCCCTTTACCACCTTTGCAGCCCTTCACTAAACTATCTCCAATTTGTCAGCATCTTGTTTGTACTAAGGAGCCTAGAACTGGACACAATACTCCAGATGCAGCCTCATCCGTGCTGAGTAGAGGGATTACCTACCTCAATGAGTTGGCAATGCTTTGCCTCATGCAACCTGGGAGCCTTCTTTACAGCAAAGGCACATGACTGGCTCGTGATCGACTTGGTGTCCACTAAGACTTCCTGGTACTTTTCTACCAAGCTACTTTCCTACTTTGTTGCTGTATGGCACTCACATATATATTGCTGCATGGAGTTGCTCTTCCCCAGATATACGACTTTGAATTTCTTGTTGAAATAAATAATATGTTGCTTAAAAGGATTGTAAAATCTCTTTTCTTTATATATACCTCAAATTCTTTTGAGGACCCCAGGCAATATTATTTATTTTCTTAACAAAAATTTGTTCCCTGCAATTTTGAACTATGGTTTCAGTCAAAAGATCAAGCTGTTTGTTCCCATTTTTTGGTCTTATTTCATTTGAATGACTCCTAGAGCTACTCTGTAGAAGTATGATGTGAACACCAGTGGTGTTCCTCAGGGTTCAGTTCTAGAGACAGTTCTATTTGATATATTTATCAACAATATGCAAGCAGGAGTTTAACGTACTATTAGAAAGTTTGCTGATGATACCAGACTGGGAGGTGCTGTTGACTTGTGCCTGTAGAGGGATCTAGATAGGCTAGAGCATTGAGCTGTGAATACTGGCATGAAATTTAGCAAGTCAAAATGCCAGATTTCATGATTCTGCACCTGGGACAGAGTAATGCCAGGCTCTAGTATGAATGTGAGAAGAGTGGCTGGAGAACAGCCCTGCAGGAAGTGATTTGGGGGTGCTAGTCAGTAGCAGAATTGAAACGATTGAGCAGTGGGCCCTCACAAGCCCAGAAGGCAAATGGCATCCTGGGGTGCATCAAACACTGCATGACTAGCCAGGAAAAAAGGTGATTATTCCACTGTAGTCAGCTGGTGTGACCTCATCTTGAGCACTGTGTACACTTCTGGGCCCCATAAATTGAGAAAGAATGAGAGTCCTTGATACATCAAGAGGACATTGATGAAAGGGCTATAGAGATTGTCTTGTGAGGAGCACCTGTGGACTTTAGTTTTGATTAGTTTGGAGTAAAGGAGCCTGAGAGGTGATAATAAAGATATTAAACTGGACTGGCCCAAATACTGAGCCTTGAAGAACCCTACTGGTGACCGTCTGCCACCTGGATGTAGCACATTTCACCACTGTGAAGATACTAAGTGGAACTTAATCATATACAAATCCGTGTAACTCTTAGTTGCTCCTTTTAGTTTACTATTATTGGAAGAAATAAAAGAAAAAAAAAACAAAACAACAAACCAGGGATGAAAGATGAATTCTTACTTGAACTCAAAAATACCTGGCCACATAGAAACAACGCTGGCATATTTTGTCATACTGATTTTGAGTAAGTATTGATAGACAACTGTCTACAGAAAGAGTTAAAATTCCATACTGAAAGTGACTCCATAAAACTGAAATGGGAGAGTATAAGAGATGGATAGAAACCTAGACAAATATGTGAGCAGAAATGTTGAACATGCATTGTTTCATAATGATGTTGGTAGAAAAAACTGCCAGGGTGTATGGATTGAACCATAAAGAATAAGCAATTATGTTTTAAGGCAATAAAGATCACTTATTGAATATGATGCATTTATTCAAAATAAAAGTACTGTAAACAGTATTTCTAATAGTATCAGAATGGCAGTTCTCCAGGTCATTTTGGAGAAATAGTTGGCCTCTGTAGGCAATAGTAGTCTTGTAAGTACATGCAGAAGAAATCTATTCATTCTTTCCTAGAAATTAATGTGGAATTTATATTCTATATTGATAAAGCAGAAGACAAACTCAGTGCCCAAGAAAAATAAAAACAAAACAAAACACAAAAAACCTCTCAAAAAGTTCTTATCTACAGTTCCATGCGGGTAACTGACTTTTGTCCTTAACAAAATCTGCAGGTTATCTTTTCAAATCCAGTATTTTTATAAACACATAAGGGCACACTATAGATTTCTAATAGCTTGAAACTTCCCAGCCTCAGGGATATTTTAACTGTGGGAATACATCTTTTCTTGTGAGTATCTCTCCTACCTATATATGGGATTTTTACAAAAGACACTCACTACCACTAGATCTTCTTTATATTAGCTTTGTTCCATAGCCAGGGATTCCTGTAGAGATTTCCTGTAGGTCTCTTATCTGCTCTGTGATGACGATTTAGATTTTTCATTACTGTCAAATGGTGCAACTGAATCTCAGGAATACACAGCCTGCTCCCAGTCACAGATACGAGATCTGCAACGAAACATACATTTTGTTCAATGCCAGCCCTGCATGTCAAAATTCTCAGTTTCAAACAAAACCTGTCTTACCCAAGGAATATGTTTACAAGGGCTCATAGAGAAAGCAATGCAAGACTTTGACAAGGCTTAAAAAACATTTTAGGTTTTTGTTGTGTAGATTATGTTTGTTTATTTGTTTTGAATTTAGATTTAGTTAGCTGTAATATAAAACACTACTTCATCATGAAGTGAAAATTTGTTTAGCAAAGAAATAGAAAAAAATATTTCTGAAATTTACTGTTACATCATGCCAAATTGAAGTAACCTATCAACCTGAATTTTTATTCTTAGTCATTGAATTATTGATCCAAATAATGTTTCACTATGTAAAGAACATATTTCAAATTTATCATACAGATTTAGTGTGTGCAGTACTTTGATAAGTTTAATTCTCAAGTGTATTTTTTCATTATCTACAACAAAGAATGATATATCTTTTATAAACTAATAGTTTGTGTCCTCTGCCTTTTTACTTCATCTAAGACTCCTTTGTTATTTAAAAGGAAAACAAACAAGTAAAAAAGAGTGACAAAAATGGACTTGCTTTTAGTATTAGGCAGCAACGGGGTTTTTTTACGTATGTTTCTGATAGATAGATAGATTAGATAGATAGATGGATATGAATGATGATGAAAAGTAACATCTTGTGACAAAAAAAAAGGCTTTGAAAAGGAACATTTTAATTTCCTTTGAAAATTAGTTTCAAGATCCTGAACATTTTTACATACACTATTACATAAACCTCTATTTTCTATAATCTTTGCATATAAGCATAGGAACCTATCTGGAATACAAGGCACTCGTCTTAGCCATTAGATAGTGTTTCATAGTGTTCTGACCAGTATTCTTAGATTGAGGGATAACTGGTTTATATAATAGACTGTTAAAAAAGAACTTGTTCACTTCTCAGAGATCTCTAGTATGATTTATAAAAAAGTATAAACAGATTATTTTGTAAATACACAAATTATACTTACTTGTCTGAATAATGATTTTTCTCAAAAGTAGTGGTATGTTTCTCTGTAAATTTTTGGGAGCCAGGAATAAGACTCAGATATAATCTTCTGGATAACAGTGTTTGTTTTTCCATAGAAACCCTCTTTGGCAAAAGACAGGATGAAATAATTTCTTACACATAGAAATATTTATACATTTTAGTATAAAATTACTAAAATTCTAACCTGTCTATTTCACATAACACTTGTCTGTTTTCCTTTCTCTTCCATATTCCTCCATTTCTTCATTGGACCATAACTCACCACCAGATATTATGTCTAAGATGCTGGGCTAAGCAGCCTCCTGCTTAGCCTTTCCAATTTTTCTCCTGATATTGCTTCTCTATCAATATGGCAGAAAGGGATGTATAGCTGGATGCATGGTTAACTAAACTGGAAAATTTCAAAGAAAAAATGCCTTTCTAAAATCTTTTCCCTTCTCATTTAAGCCATCTAATTGGAAGATTTCATGGGATAATTGCTTTGGAAACAGGCTGCTTCTCTTCACCTGCTCCTGTCTATTCAGCACTCTTTTTCTGTCACTAGAGTAGATGTTTAAAGAGACACTGACTGAAAGCCCTGATACCTTCATAATGGTTTCTCCTGTTGAATGCAAGTGTTGGTTGAAAGAAGCAATGTAAGGTTTTAATGTAGTACAGCACAAACAGGACCAATCTCTTTTTAGTAGCATGGAGGTTAGTGTGGACACTCTCCAGAAACTGAGTATATTACCATTGAAATTCATATGGAGTTTCATGTCACAACTCATATTGCTACCTGTTACCAAATCTAGTTTTAGTACCTGTATTTTGCATGGCAGTCTCGCTATAGACATGCATTGTACCTCCTTGATGCTGCAGCATTGTTACTAAGCCCTTGCTCTCTTGGTCAATCCCTAGAATATGAGTGGTGAGGTAATGTAAAACATGACTGGTGGCTTGCTTAGTGCTGTGTTTGCTCTATGGACATAAGGACTAGTATACTGATCACTCCTGCCAGACACGATATACAGACTTCTACTACAGTTGACTGTTAGGAATATCTTTACTGATATTCATTTTAAGTTTTTTGCACTGAAAACACTCTATTCATACTACAATCTTGCAAGAATATTTCTTATCCAATAAGAGTTTGATTACTGAAATATCAGGCTCATGGTTTTAATGGAGACCAGTGATACTTAAAACCCAAGCTGCGTGTATTAGTAGCACATATATTGATCAGCTAAAATATGTATTGTTCCCAGACATGGGAACATGTTGACATGTATAGTGAGTGTTTTAATGAAATGAGTTTGTACAGTGTGGAGAGAATGCTAGCACAGTACTCTAATCAATTAGCAGAGAAGACAATAAAAATATCCCCTTCTTGTAGATACATGATCCAATTGCTACATGCACTGCTGTTCAAGGAGATGATGGATATTTAATCCTAAAGAGATGGTCTGGTCTGTATGCTGAAATATTACCTTATTAGTTAAAGAATGTGCTTATAGAACTGATATGTTGCATTACTTTGTCATATTGTGTCAAGTTGAATTGCCTTACAATGTAAACTATGTAACATGATGTGACATCCTTAAATTTGCCATAATTTGATATAATATAATTTAGCAGGTCAGAAATGTAAATCAAAACTTTGTCCGTGATGAAATTCATGCTGCTCATTTAGGTAAATGCAAAAAGTCTTTTTGCCATAAAATTAAATAGAAACATATTTCACTGTAGGTATTTCATTGTAGGTATTTCCCTAGAAATATTGCCCTTATAACAGAATAGAATTGTTTACGCAAAAGAAAAGTTGGAGCTGATGAATACTTAGTTTTACTGCGAGTAGGTCTAAGGAATGCCTTTAACAGATGCCATTTTCCTCAAAAGCCAGCAGAATACAGCACACTGTCCTAGGATGTGGCTTTGTAGAAATTTTATAGCACAGTGAATGACAACTTCACTTCCTAAGTCATTAACATAAGTATCTTAATGATCAAATTGAAGCAGAGAAAATATTTGTACATGTAGGAGTTGATGGACTCATAGCTTCATATCTGATCATTGAATCATGAGATTTATGTATAACATGAAATCCACGTCAGCCAGAACTGACAGTGGCAGGCAGGTGTCACCCATATTATCAGAGTGATAGGCAGAAAATTCATTACTTGATTAGCAGCTTAATGGTTTTGTTTACTCAAGGCAACCCCTTCTTATCAGCTTCAGGCACTCACCAGGGCATAAAGCTCTAGGGTTACACAGAAAGAAGAACAAGGTGAGTAACATGGGAAAAAAAAAGACAAAGTTATTCCATTTCTCAAACAGGAATTTATATTTCTAGGCTGTCCACATAAATGGGACAAAACCAATGCTTGACATAAAGCACAAGAAAAACTACATGCTATTTCTAGTCATCTTTGGCAAAATTACTTTACTAAGCTACAGCTACATGAAATAATCTGCAATTGAAATTCATGCTGAGCTTTGAGATGCAGCAATCTTCTAGCCTTAATGCAACACAAATCTTTGTAATGATCAATCAAGAGCAATATATGAAAACAATACTAAACACTATCAATACATGACAAGATTGTGCTTTTAAAGCTGTATTGTAAAAGCTTATTCTTCATTTGAGATATAAGAATGAAAAATCCAACTTTATTTTATAAACTTTTAACATAATACCTTGTTAAGAAGTACTGAGGATTTTGATACTCAATGCTTTACAAACATATTACAGTATTTTGTAGGAGAAAATTTCTAAAAGAAGCAAAATATTTCAGAATGTTTTGGGTTTGGGGGATTTTTTAATAATATCAGGTATTTTACATTCTTCTACCTATTCAGTTAGGCAGTTTCTGATAATTCAGTGACTTAAGAAAAAAGATTGAATAAATAAAATTTTTTATCTTTTTTCTTTATCATTCCACAAATTTATTTGGGATGAGCTAAAGTGACAATAGGAAAGAACCAACTCTGATCTTTAAGAATGTCTGTATCTAGAAAGATAATAATTTTGAAACTTCATACTTTGCGAGGCCTTGGTTTCTGGGGGGGACCAAGACCGACAATGGGGGGTTCTTCGCCAGCCTGTTGAGCGAGATGTGATACTGCTACAGGAGCTAAAGTTAAGTTTGCCCGCTTTCAGTACCCTGGAGAGCACAATAACGAAGCAAACACTTTAAGAGGCGGTGCCGATCTCGTTTATTGAACAAAGGACTTGATCTTATATACCCCTGGGGCACAGAATGTTTAAGAAAGGGGTGGAGTTAAGGCGGAGCATGCAAATCCGCTATAACTGGTTGGGTATAGGTGGAAACTGGGGAGGAGTAAACATAGCTAACAGGGTCAGACTACTCTCTAGAGGAGCGGACCAATGGCAGCTGGACTTACGCCGACAGGCCGGGCCTGCCAGTGCTTCCAGTACCACAGGCACGAGAGAATAACAGAATAACGAGAACTGAGGTAACTGTATTCAAGTCCATATTGTGGTATAGCAGTCCAGCTAGGGTTGATCTTCCTGGACCTTCCAGGCATCAAAGTCTGTTTCTCTGTCCCTCTCTCTTCTCCAATGGTCCATGTCTATGCAGGGCCCATTTCCAACAATACTTGTTCTTATTTTTGGTATGAAATTGAATCAGTCACATAATGTCTCACAGCAGTAAGTCCATGTCTCTCTTGAACTGGGGAATCCAAAACCGAATGCTCCAGGTGTGTGTCATCAAGCCTGTGGATAGGGGAAAGTATCACTTAACCTGATGGCATTACTCTGCTTAATGCATTCGAGGATGTTCTTATACTTCTTTGCTGCAAGGCCACATTGGTATTTCATGGTCAGCTTGCTCACCAGTGCCTCTAGGACCTTCTCTGCAAAGCTCATTCTTAGTGAGTTGGCCATCTCGTATTGGTGCTTGATGTTGTTCCTGCCCAGTCACAGTTGTTGGTGTTTCCCTTTGTGGAACTTCATGATGTTCTGGTGTACAGGTTTCTCCAACCTGCTGATGTCCCTCTATAAGGTAAGTGCGCCCATCTCATGCGTTCTTGACACTGCACAGTTTTTCATACTCATCCATGTCATTAATGAAGAAGAGGAAAAGCTTTGTGTCTATTATTGGCCAGTAACGACGAAATGTATGCCTAAGCAGCAAAGCTAAAAGTGAACAAGGTAGATCATATTTCAGCCCTTCCTATGTTCTTTGTCACCAGTTCTTCTGCTTAGATCAGAAATGAGCCTTCATTTTCCCCTCATCTTCCTTTCACTGATGATATGTATGGGGAATCCTTCCTCTTTCCCTCCATGTACCAGATGGACTTTGTCTTTCTAACACTATCCCTTGCATATTCAGACAATGTCTTTATATTCTTTCTGGTGATCAGGCCCTGTTTTCACTTCTTGTATGCCTCCCATTTGTTTTTTTTCTTCAATTATCTTAGGATCTCGTTTCTCACCTGTAAAGGCCTTCTGTCGCCTTTTCTTAACTGTCATTTTTGGTGCAATACACTTTTGGTGTCTGGAGCAGCTGATCTTTGAGAATCACTGACTATGTGATTTAGAGTCATTTTACGTGTTAGCTGTTATATAATAGACAGCTTTCTCAACATTTTCCTTTTTTTTTTTAGAAGAGTGATAGTTCTCTTTGACCTAGAATATTATTAGAATAATATTAGAGTGTCATTAAGTAGGGAAAAGGACTAGTTGAAATGTTGTTGACTTTCTTGGAAGAGATGATAAATTTTAATCAGCTCACATAACATGCAGAATGGTGAAATTTTTAGCTAAATAAGAAGCTTTCTCTAAGAGCTTCCTTTGTCCATGTTGGACATGTCCTAAAAATAATGTCTTATTCTGGTAAATAGCAGAAAAATTGTGTGCAACAGAATCAGCAGTGTACAAGGTCCCTGATACATTTTCAGACAGTACAAAACATAATTGTTCAATTTCAAAAGTCTGGTTACCTTTTTCTAGAAATATCTTGATATTTAATATTATATTTAAGAAGGAAAAAAAGAGGTACAACAAAAAATAGCATGTTTCAAGCACAGATCATTTTATTGTCTTATCACAAGTGGTTACTTCATGCTACATGAACATACATGTGTATGTTCTCATACTCTCTGTAGTGTATACTATAACTTTAAAATTGTCAGTCTTTATTGCCTCTTCCCCTTATTAAGGAATGAAATAATATTTACATAGCCTAATACATAAATATCTCATCTTCTTTTTAGTTACTTTTATCTATATTCCTACCCAAAATATCCACTGTTTAAATAGCAAGTGTGAAAAGAGGTACAAAATGATAGATAGATGCAAGAGTTTGGCACTGTTGAGTTTGACACTGGGGAGTTTGGCAAAGTTCTATTCTTTAATGCCCACCTAATTTGTGGCTGGGTGCTCAGACACAGACAACCTTATTAGGTTATTTAGGTACTCTGGGCCCCAAAAGAACCAGAATCTTCTTGGTCCTAATGTGCATATATACAGACAGGTTTTTCCTTAGACAAACAGTCCCCCAAATAGCAAGGGTTACGTCAATGAGTGTCTATCTTCACGTCAGCAAGTCGCAAAGCCTACAGTTGGAGTTTTATGTGCTGATTACTGTACCTTTAGCAACTAGTTCTTAAGGAGTTTACATTCTAATCAAATTCAAACATTCACAGTCTCACTTGAAGAGCAAATTTACAAGTTCCTAGTTTAAATTCATTAATATATTTTTGTATCAACTCATAATTATAGGGGTGGAAAGATCTCACACTTAAAAAAAAAGACCCTAGGCATTTTTTTTCCTTAACATGATATAATATTTTTGCATAGCATTTGAACTTGCACTGAAGGAAAATAGTTTCCATTTAAAATTATATCCATTGCAGTGCAGGTATTATAGTCTGTTAGAAATATACCAGATGAGTACATTTTTTCAGTCCTATTGTACTGCTCTGATGCTAATGTCTTCATATAATAGAAGGCATTTTCTTCCCAGAATGACTTCTATCAATTTGGATACAGCTCAAGAATCATCAAAATTTAAACTCTTAGCACCTTCTGGTTTCACAAAAGGTTTTTTATTATCATTACTGAACTTTTTGAGAAAAAATGAGATTTCAGTATTAATACATTATTTGCACAACATTTGTCCTAGTTGCTTCAGTAATATGAATTTCAATACTTTAAACAATTACTGATATTTTAAGGGACAGTATGTCAGTAAGTCTAATTATTGGTGTGGACTAACTTTTTAAGACTCTTTCAGACCTTGTAAGTGTTAACACGATTCACAAATTCAGTATTCTGCCAGTATTACACGGATCTGTTGCATTTTTGTGTTTCAGTTAAGTTTATAGACAGGTCTGTAAAACGCAATTGTACATAAGGTCTCTGTTCCTACTTAGCATAATCACAATGATAGTAGCACTTACGGTTTGAAGCATTTTGAATTATTTCTGCTCATTTGATATCCTGAAATGTAAATACTTAATTAGTAAAAGCAAAAATGGCATGTAATCAATTATTCTGTGATGCTAACAGATGGTCTGACTTCCTAGCCAGCTCATTCA
>VWZD01013839.1:14415-25665 GCA_013396695.1 Sakesphorus luctuosus | reverse complement strand
CATTCAGTTTGTTATATACGAGCCTTTTGGTTAAAAGAATGTAGCCAAGTTGCAGAGAGGAAGGTTCTCTGATCATATTATTGCCACTGATTTCACATCGAACAGGAGCAATTTTTCATAGAGGGGAAAGTTCTCCTTCTTTGAGAACTCACAGCACTTAACTCTGAAGAACTTGCATAGTGTAATGTGAGACAGACTGATCTGTAAAAGACAAGAAGAAGAAAGCCAAAACAGAAATAGCTGGGAGATTCCTAAAGGAGCAGAGTAGTTTTTCAGGTAGCAAGTCACAGCCATAAGGAAATTTATTTGAGAGTCTCAGGAAAAACATGGAAACTTTCTTCCCTGTAAATCAAAGCAAGTTGCTGGAATGGAAAGGAAGAAATAATGAAGAGGAAGATATAGGCTCCCCCATACTATTGGAGAGGGTAGAATTACTTCTAAGATATTTATTTGCTTCAATATCTTTTTTTCCTGTTATTTGATAAAACCTAATTGCAGCATTTACAAATTTTCATTGCCTGTTGTCAAACTTGTATAAAGAAAAAAGAGGTAGTAGAGTGAAATATGCTCATCACAAACTTCTGGCTGAGTCATAATCCCAACACAAATGTATGCAAAATTATAATTTATATACTATTTGTTCAGTGATTCTTGGGGAAAGATGAAACTATGAATGTTTTTTTACATAGAATTTTAAGCAGTACATGAACAGGAAACATTATCTTGTCCTGTAAATCTGTCTGAAAAATACAGTAATTGTTCTTTTCTACACTCAAATAAAATAAGATTTTGGTTAAAGTAGAAGGACTCCTTCAATTATTTTTCAGCTGATGTGTCTTTAATCCAAACCATACAAAGATTTGAAGACATTTGTTCAAACTTTGTTATTTAGGCACTTCCTGATAGTGTTTCCATGATTTACACAGTCCTGTGAATATCAGCTTTGAGAGTAAAGTGTCTCTGGTTCAAAGTGAATTCAAGTTCTATGTTTGCTATAAATTTAGTCTTGCTCCAAAAACTGATAGAAAGAACAGGGACCAAAACTTGAACATTTAAAGATCATTTTGTGCTGTTAGATATATTTTAAAAGGTAACTGATCCATAAGGGAATATTAAATGTTGAAATGAATGTTAACATTGCTTTGTGCCAAGTTTGTGCACATCATTCAGAACCTTTGCCACTAAAAGAAAATGAGAGTCTTTCAGGACCAAAATGGTACCAAATCAGATTTTTTTTTCTTTTTTTCCTCTCAAAAGAGTAATATTTTCCTTTATTTCTTCCAAACTAAAAATGGCAGGAGAAATGAGGGGTATACATGATCCGTTATAGGAGTTGAAAGGGTCAAACAGAGCTCTTGTTGACTTTTTGCATCATGGATTTTGATTTCTTTAGTATTTTGATGTTTAATGCTTATTGCACAAATTCCCAATGCAGAAAAGTAGCTATTTAGAGAAGGTGATTCAGCCCATGGAATATAGATGTAGAATTTCAGAAACTTAAATGTCAGACAGGAAAATACAGCAAAACTCACCCCAAAATTAACATGGTCAAGATTCAGTGAAGACAGATTGTTTCAAAGACTCAACATGACAAATGTAGTGAGTTGTTTGTTATAACTTTGCAACCGTTACTGGCATATGAGATAAAGTTTCAATATGCAAAACTACTTTCATTTCAAAATATTTTGCTGTTAAGGTAAAAATCAGATTTTGTAGGTAGTCTCTAAAGTGTTAATTTCAATGGAGAAGTGTTGCTCAAAAAATAAGTTGTAGTTTCCAGAGTAAGCTACAGTTCTTCAGTGTTGCTTTTAGACGTGTGATTTCTTATCTGAAATCACTTCCCATTAAGATTAGATCCAAACACAGGACTGAATCCTGTTTCAAAGATTTTAAACAATTTGTAGTTCACATGGGTGTAGCTAGTAAATGCTTCTCATATGCTTTGATGATCTTGAGAAATACCGTTATGATTCAGAGTTGAAGAATGATGAATCAGTTCATTTTCATAACATTTTGAGACTAATTTTACTTATAACAAGGTAAAAGCTTGGTGCCATGTACAAGAAAATGTGGATTATATTTACATTTCTTTAACCTATTGCTTGAATGCTGAGTAGCTTGTATCTAGATTAAGCGAAGTCTTGAATCTAAAGTACCTTTTCTTTCTGCTTTTCTCTTGTTACAAAAATTGGATGAAATAAACAGAAAGAATAATTTTAAATTTTAACAATATTTAAAGGACTTTTTAATGTGTTCTAATTAATTTTCTCAGCAAACAGCTTATGATAGGCTTGTTGGTTTGGGGTTGTTTGTTTTGTTTCTTTTTTATATATTTTTTTAAAAATTTTACCTCCTTTCATTAATGTCTCTTAGTTTCATTGTAGTATCCCTTGTTATCTATTCTCTCAGCTTTCCCATATGGCTATTTCTAAGTTGTGAACAGCTACAATTTCTTTGAAATAACAACATCTGTGGCTGTTGAACATCTTTGAGAACTTAACTATATAGAATTGCAGCTAAATAGAATATTTAGTTTTACAAGAATATGTTTTAGACTCATAGAATAGAATCATAGAATCAATTGGGTTGGAAAAGACCTCCAAGATCATCAAGTCCAACCCTTGGTCCAACTCCAGTCCATTTACTAGATCATGGCACTCAGTGTCACGTACAATCTCATTTTAAAAACCTCCTGGGATGGTGAATCCACCACCTCTCTGGGCAGCCCATTCCAATGCCTGATGACTCTCTCTGGAAAGAATTTTTTTCTGATCTCCAACTTAAATTTCCCCTGGCAGAGCTTGAGCCCGTACCCCTTTGTCCTATTGCTGAGTGCCTGGGAGAAGAGACCAACCCCCACCTGGCTAGAACTTCCCTTCAGGTAGTTCTAGACAGTGATGAGGTCACCTCTGAGCCTCCTCTTCTCCAGACTAAATAACCCCAGCTCCCTCAGCCTCTTCCCATAGGACTNCTCAATCCCCTAATCTAAATCATCAATAAAGATGTTGAACAGGACTGGACCCAACACAGACCCCTGGGGAACACCACTAGTGACCGGCCGCCAGCTGGATGCAGCTCCATTCACCAGGACTCTCTGGGCCTGGCCCTCCAGCCAGCTCCTAACCCAGCAGATGGTACACTTGCCCAAGCCATGGGCTACCACCTGTTCCAGGAGTATATTATGGGAGATAGTGTCAAAGGCCTTGCTGAAGTCTAGATAGACCACAAGATTCCTGAAGCTGTATCCAGGAGTTGGTGTCCTTTACACTAAATGCATGTAGTATCTACATTTTTGTAACTATTTTGAACAAGAGAGTTTACAAATTGCTTTATGTTCATGTTGAAGTCTCTCTTAAATATTCACTTGTAAGATTTTTCCAGTGCTACTGTTTCATAAAAACGATACTTCTTTTTTGCTAAGTAAATTATTTTCTCAGTCAGATATACATTATTTTGTCATTTTCACAATACGTAATTGTTTAATTCCGCTGTGAATACAATGTAATATGATGTAGAACTGCTGAAATAAACATTTGAAACAAGTCTTTCACATTCTTCTCAATAGACCTGTTCTCACATTAAATTGTAGATCTTGCACTGTTACTCTGTGACGTTATCTATTTCTAATATACTCTGGCAGTAGAAAAGTGCTGAAGAGAAAATTTAAATTTTAAGCTTTGAAGTAGCTGGAATATGTTGTCATGAACTCTCCAACTAAGACTGCTGAAGAGAATTCTCCAGACCAAGGATTTTATCATTTGTCTGACACTCTAATAAAAAAAAGATTACTCTAAATATTGGTTCTTCCGGGGGAAATTTGGAAATGCAAATTTAATTTTAAAAATAGCAAGCAAAACCTCCCAGATTTGCGGTAATTAAAGTGGTTTGGGTTGATTTGGTTTTGGTTTGTTTTTTTTTTAAAGCAAATCAGTTAAGTTATTGTATGTTAAATTAGAATTCACTGTAGATTTTTCTGCCTTTGTATGTTATACTTCCTAATATTTGTTTTACAAAAGAAAATTATGTTCTATCATAAAATACCAAAACCAATTCCTATTGAAGAGAAAGATTATCAGACAGTGATGCATTTTCTTTCTTTAATAGCATAGCAAAGAAGTCATAATACTTTTTAAGTTTCCTTTATCATATTACATTGTCTGGCTTTTGAAGTTAAAAAAAAATCAATTTGGTAACTGCAATTGACATAACATACTGATTTTCTTTCTTCATCCATTTATTTATTCATTTATTAATTTCTTTTGGTAAAAGAAAACAAATATCCAGACTTGCTTTATATTCAGTCTTTTTTTTTTTTTGATGACTTTCACACAATCTGATTTGCAATATCTCAAATGTTCTGAATTGTCCCTTTGCATGCTTCACCTTTCTTCCACTTTTTCTTCTTCTGCTCCAAGTCCCACCCTACATAGCTGAACTATACAGGCACTCAGGTTCCAGTCTCTAGCCTCCTAAATTATCAATTTGATACATAATATACCCTGAAGTCACTGCTGTTGAATATATTCACAGGCATCCAAAGGGGCCGGGATCTGCACTCAGTGCCTTGGCAAAGGTTGGGCATCCTGTTAGACCTGGTGCTTAGCTTTTCTTACCACTGACATGTGTGCAGTGATATTAAGCTGTATCTTACTCTCTAATGGATATGGCCAGGTATGAGACTTGTGAAGTGCTTTCCATACCCTGCAAAAGCTAACCATACATCTTTGTAACTAATACAATGTTTTAAAAAAATACATTCAGTAAAGCTTTCCTAGGTCTTTATCTGCTGTATTTTGACTTCTGAAGCAGTAATTATCATTGATCATTCTTCTTGTAATATTGTATTCTGCAGCGTTGGAGGGAAATGATACTTTCTTGATCTAGGAATAATTCAGACTCACCATATGGGATCTAAACTGTTTAAAATGCATATACCTAGGACTGACTCACAATGACTTACTCTTCCCTACATGGTCACTTATAGTAAAGAACAATATGTGACTGCAGGCAAAGAGAGGGCATGACAGAAGAGAAAAACTGATTGTGTTAGAAATGGGCATGTAGACAGCAACTCAGGGACTAAAACTGAAACACTGTAGAAAATATCAGTGTAAGATTTTTAACTGTTGGGAAGATGTTTTCATTTTAAAGCAAAACTGATTTCACTTACATTTTCACAGTCAAACGCACAAACTCGTGAGTACCAAAATGTGTGTGTCTGTGCAGCAGGCAGGCTGCTAAATTTTTTAACTGCTCTTGAATGCTACATGAGTATGAAATCTGGTAATAGAAAAATAAAGGAAGTCTATTCTGGAAGAATAAGAGGGGAGAAAACTAATCGTATTCAAATTGATAAACAGTTGATACTTTTATGTTTAACATCAAACATTACCAGTATTTCCCTGAAAAAGGAAAAAAAATACTAAAAAGCTATGAGACAAGCATAATTATACTCCTCAAAGTATCTAGACCTGATTCTACAATGAGATAAAAAAAATTTGAAGCAAAATACGAAATTTGGCCTCATTAGCTAGTTCAATGTATTGTGTGTACAGCAGTAAAGTGTACCATTTAAGTAAAGATCTGTTCTTGGCAAAATTAATAAATAATTTAGAAAATGTCGTTGTAATTATCTCAGCCACGGTAAGCAGAAATTACACCATGTAGTAGCTAGGGGATATGAAAACTGTATTAGAACTTTAAAAGGCTATGTTAGTAATGAGTATTATCAATGTCAGTGAACAACTACAAAAAATTGCAAATATTAAGTTATCTGTTTCAAAAGACTCAGTCAAAGCTTCTAGCTGATCACTTGCTTTGTGAGTCTTCAGAAATTACCATACCAGGGAACTTCTAACTAGGTGTGGAAAAGATGCTATCTTCAGGGCAGAGCTCACAGTGCTGGTGAAAAATACACCTTGGGGATCCACTGTTTCCTCAACTTGGGGGTTTTCCTGTGCTTTGCCTGTCAGTGATACCCAGGTTTTAGAGTGAAACTTACTTGAGTGAGGTTGGGTCTCCTTGCTGTGATCCATCACAACATGTTCTTGATACAAGCATGATGTCCTGGTTTACACAAAAATTCTGGTATCCATCTTTTTATTTCTCTAAATATGCCAATTTTTTTTGGTGTTTTGCCTTCTTTGAGGAGACTGAACTGCTAGTGATTAATGACTCAAACACTTGACCACCTGCAGTGACTGACTAGGTGCTGTGAGAGATTAGACTATTGGTGTTGATGGCTTAATCAGCAAAGGGCTTTGCTAACATGGAGTAGAGTGGCCACCCAGGTGAGGGGCTGAAGGTTTGCACATCTGACATTTCAGGCTACAAGCTGGGTGTTAGACAAGACAAGGAAAGAGACAGACTCTTTGAGGTGGGGTCGTGTTTCTTTTCCTTACACAGATGACTTGGCTGTGGTAACTCCCTGGAATATTCACGGCCTGAAGGGATTCATCTCTTGTTGATAATCCATAATGGGCCATAATGGACTCAGCTACACTGACATAAGAGATAGGCTGGAATATCTTGAAAGGTGTCAAAGACTCCCAAAGTATCCCAAGACTCACAGTATTACATCATCCAGTGTAAAACTCCCCATCCCAGGGGAGGTACCTGAGCCATTCCCACCAGAACCTGAGCATATATAACTGAGTTTTGGGGCTACTGTCACCACCCAGGGCTCCCACCACCACCTTGATGGATCTGCACTGTGACCACCACTTCAACCAATGAACACTGAAATTGCAACAACCAAGTCTTGTCGCTGTATCCAACCACCTGTTGGGTGTCTTACGGGTCCTTACAGTCACCTGTGAAGTTGGCAGCTCTGCACCAACTGCAGTGAGGCACTACAGTCTCACTCCAGTGCCACGTAAGTGTCTGCCAGTATCAAATCCCAGCTATCTGCTATTTCCTGCCAGTGCTGACTCTCCAGCTATTCCTGCCAGGTTTTCCAGGCATGGGGGAGGCAAGCCATGTGGATGGGTGGCCATTTTATTTTTGTCCTGTGGCCACGTGTGTTTTTTCGAGATGGGGGAGGCTGGGCCACCATCTCAATTTGGTCCTGTGGGCAGGGCTTGAAAAGTATCTCTTCATCAGTTGACTTAACTCAGTTTTATCACTATTATTCTTAGCATTTCTTGGTAAAGAATTATTTTTTCACTTACATCTGGATGTATCTGGTCTATCTCTTTATATTGGAGAAACCACGACATTGAATCTGGGGGAGGAGACTTTTGTCTGAGGTGTCTGCCCCTCCAAATGCTCAAACTGAGACACGTGGTCAGAAAACTCTTTGCAATTTTAAGACACAACACATGGTAGAGCTCAAATTATTGTTTCATTGAAATTAGAAGCAAAATGCATTGTTTTAAACAGGTATTTACCATGTTGCAGCTCTGGAGGTGATCCTTTACTGTGATTGTTACATGTGATTCATGGTAAATGTTTGATAGGACTGTAATACAGTCCAATGTAATCAACTTTAGTGTGGGCAGTAGGATTTTCTCTCTTTGTATACTGCTAGCAGACTTTTGCCAAGTGCTCCTATGTAAAGATGGATGTGCTTTACTATGTGTAAGGCTACATGCTAGCAACTGTCCTGCATGACCTAAGGAAAATCCTTATTAAACAGATCATCAGTAAAGACCTCAGAGAGACACATTTCTTTCTATGACTCAGTGCAGAACTGGGACTTAATCTCACACTACACAACATAATTCTTCTATATGGAAACGTTTAACAGGTAATTTTTCTATATAATTACCTGCATGAAATGGAGACTTGTGAACATGCTCATGCTTAGCTTATACTCTTGATTATCTTTTAAATAATGATAATGATAGGGAAGTACATAGAAAATTCTTTACTATTCATCTGTCAAACTCATCAGTTTTCCTTTAGCTTTCCACATTTATGAATATCAGCCTCTGAAAATGAGAATACTTAAGTTTTAGCTTTTCTCCACTTACATGAAAAATTATTCTCCTCAGCAGTATGGTTTCTGTTCTCTCTTTTCTCCTTTATGTTCTTCCTTTATGTCTTTTTCTATCAATCCTTTTTAATTAATGTCTAAAAGTAAAGAATATTAAATAAATTTTGCCTTTTACTGCTTCTGTTCAGTATGCGTAAGAGAGGGAAAGATAAGTCTTTAACAGTCACAACATCTTAGAAATTAGTTGGCAGAAGGCTAGTCTTACCTTTTCCTGTAACTAGTGAGATGAAAAATGCTTCTGCTTGCACTTGTCATGAAGGGAGTGATTGCTTTCTATGTTGAGCAGAGAAGAAACCTGCTAAGGTCTTTAAAGTATCTGACTAAGTGACTGAAGTTAGGAGATGTGCACTTATCTTTCATCTGTTTTAAAAACAACAGTAGGCATTGCACCTTCTTACCAATCTTTACTGACGAGTAAAACAGGGGAGGGAGAGAGTTCAAACACTGGACCACAGATAAACCATTATCTAAATTTTAAAGCATTCCTTGTGTAGTTTTCACCCATATCAGGTAAGACTCTCTGGGATAATTGCCCTTGAGGTGTTCAGAGGAATGTGGCAGAAAACACTCTCATCAGTCTCTCAGGCTTTCTCCACCTTAATCCAACATACCTCAGCAGTCTCTCTCCTTTTTAACACTAAGTCATAAACTTGGACATGCAACACCTACATTTCATGCAAACCTCATGAAGTTCAACAATGCCAAATGCAAAGTCCTGTACCTGAGTCAGAGCAATTCCCAATTTCTGTACAAGCTGGGAGATGAATTAATTGAGAACAGACCTGCAGAGAATAATTCGGAGGGATACAAGTGGATGAAAAATTGGACATATGCGGGAAAATGTGCTCTTGAAGCCCAGAAAACCAACCATATTCTGGGCAGCATCAAAAGAAGTGTGGTCAGCAGGTCAAGGGAGTTTATTCTTCTTGTCTACTCATGTAAGACTCCACCTGGAGTACTGAGAACGTCTCTGGGGTCCCCAGTACAGGAAAGATATGGACCTATTAAAGAGAGGAGAGATGAGTGCTACAAAAATGGTCAGAGGGATGGAACATCATTCCTATGAAGAAAAGCTGAGAGATTTGGAATTGTTCAACCTGCAGAAGAAAAGATTCTGGGCAGAAAATATTAAATCCTTCTAGTATGTGAAGATGGCTTATAAGGAAGATGGAGAAAGACTATTGACAAGCCTGTAGTGACAGGACAAAGGTCAATGGTTTAAAACTGAAAGAGGGTTAAGTTTAGAGTGCACATAGGAAAGAAATTTTTTTCAATGAGGATGGTGGGGCACAGGAACAGGTTTTGCAAAGGTGAGGTTGGATGAGGCTTTGAGCAACTAGATCCAGTGGAAGGCTCCCACAGAAGGAAGGCTTAGCTATAAAATCTTTAAAGATTCCTTCCAATTCAAACCATTCTGTGATTCTCCGATTCTATGGTCACACTGAACTGAGATGAGCCCTCAGAGCAAATGCTAAATAGGGAGGATATGAACAGAACATGTCACATGCCAGGAAGGCAGAGAAAAACTTATCAGTGGAAAGGTTTGAGAAAAGTCTTCCTTCCTTTCTTTAAAGTTTTGTATTCAAATATCATTTAGACAAGTTGATTTTTAGGTGAATTAATTTCCACAGGAAAATTTGGTGTTATCATGCACAAATTGGACTGACTTACACAACCGCAGCGTATACCGAAAGCAAACTTTCAGAGTTAAATCTCTGCTTAGGTATAGCTACTCTGCCATCTTGGGCCAGCTCTGTCTGCTGCTTTCAGCTACACTTGGGATACATTACATCAAAATTTACTAAGAATAAGCCTTCCAATATTTGTATTATGGATTTTATAAGTAGCACTTTTTCTTTCATTCAAACAATTTTGTGAAATTCCTGATGTTTTTAAATGCCAAATATTTTAATGCATTTAATAGGTAATGAACTTCTTTTGTTTTTCCTAACACCAGTAAAAATTATTTCAGCTTTCTGTAAGAAAGTTCTTTTGCCTAAATAAAAAAGTTCAGCAAGGGAACTGTTGAAATGTAGAGGAATAAAAGGAACTTATGAACATGGAATGACACTTTGTATATATAAAAAAGAATTAAGAATGGAACCATGTTACTGTTGGATAATAAAATAACTTGTGGAGTACTTATATTCATTTCTTGTTAGGAAAAGGCCTCTACACTGGCAGAATAATGGACCCCTTGACTTGATATTTATGACTAGGACATATTGAAATAATACAGGAATGTAAGGGCTTTAGATTTACAAACTTATCACATGTTTAGCAATTTTTATGGATATCAGAATTGGCTGAGAATCTCCCACATTTGGACTCAGAGACTCTCATACTGAAGTTTTCCAGAGAGAGACTGCTCCCAAGGTTTGACTGTAGCTGGAAGCTTTTTTATTTTGAAGAACCACTTAATTTCAATTACCAAGCTATGGAAAAATATTGCTATAGATGATGTGTAGAGTACATGATTCCTTTTAAGTGGAAAAAAAATTACATTATTTACATAAATAAAGTATTCAATTTACAGTAATATTAAAGGAGCAAATGAGTCTGTGTAATCTTAAAAAAAAAGCTAAATAAGGATCAGAAGAAATAATAACTAGTCTCCAAAACTGTACTATTGCTAATGGTTAAAAACACATTTCACTGGAGTTTTATCATGCCCAGACAACTTTTTTTTCAACCTGATGCAAACCTCCTACTTATTTTCACATAGACTGTGTCCAGTGAGGTTTCACAGCATTGCCATGTTGATTTATTTCCTGCCAGTCCCTGTTCTGTATAAATGGCTCTATTTAATAACAAGAACAATAAAACCAACAAAGCCAGGAAATCAAGTATTAAGCTTACATCTCAGAGATTACACATATGAACAATTCCATTTATTTCCTGGATTCAGGACTCCACAGTTATTACAGGAGGCTGTCATTACAGAGTACTTGAAATGAATTTCCTATTATCAGCATTTCTATTTAATTAAAGGTGAACTGATATAAATCAAGGCTTAGGATAGAAAGAAAAAAAGAGAGAAAGTATAGGAAGAATGACTAGTCTCTTTTTAGCTGCATATACTAGAGGAACATGTTTGAGTATAACATATTTTTTGTGTTTGGTATTTAAGTCCTAAACAGGGTAAAAAATTATCATCTTAAAATTTTTGTGATCTTGGATGAGTTTTTATTCTACTTTTGTATGGTAATTTCTGTCTCTATGTATAGAACACACAAACCAAATAAACGGATAAA
>VWZD01013839.1:0-13367 GCA_013396695.1 Sakesphorus luctuosus | reverse complement strand
AGTTGCCCCTGAAGCTGCCATAAGAAAGAGTAAATGGTGTTGCAGTATGAAAGTTTGCTGATACAAAAGTCACTACTCACAATTCATCTTAATATTGATGGTACTACATCTTTATTAAATATTTGTTATCCAATCCTTTTTTTTTTAAAGATCCTGAATTTTAAAAGATACTGACTGTTTCCTCTCTTGCACTTATGACAGTTTTTCAATATCTGCCTAGGGATTGCCTATGTCTCTGCATAGTGTAAATAATACCACACAATCTTTAACTTGGAGCTCTGGCAATATATTCTTAAGAGTATATTGACTCTTATAAGCCTATCTATCATTACAAGGAATAAATCTCCTGAAATAAAGGATAGCATTTTCCCGCACTGTATTTGTTTTGACTTGTTGAATTGACCAGTGGTCTTATTCAAAGTTAAAAAGGTTCAAATTGAAGGAGTAGTAGATTTAGCTAGGAACTAAAATTGCATTATAAATTTGGAATGTTTCTTTATCTAACCTAGGGGAAAAAAAAAAATTAAGAAACAGACTATTAAATTTGCTGACTGTAAAGATTAAAAAATAGTCTTTTGGCTCATAGAACTAAAGATTTCCTGAAAATATCTTTCCAATAATTTACTCTTTACTGTTACCCTACAGCACTTTTCTGTCTCACTTTTTCTTTTCCCTGTATGCTTTGCAACTAGAAAATAAGTCAGAATATATCTCTTGGGCACTAGCTTTCTCACCTCCCTTCTTACATTTCAATCTGATTTTCTACAAAATCTTAGATTAATATATATATATATATATATTTAGATATTTTAATCTCAGACTTTTTTAATTATTGTTGTTGATTCGCTGGATTCTGAACTGAAGAAAGCAAATGGAGGACTCTTACACATTTGTGCTTACACACACAGATAGAACATTTATTCAAAAAGACATGTCAGTTGAGTCAGCTCCAAGTCTTGTGGAACAACATCTTTTCAATTGAAATACTGTTCCTAAGCAATATTTCCAACAGGATTTACCCAGTCTTACTTAAATGATAACATTGAAAGTTATTCTTAATATTTACAAATCATGTTCAAGGTCTTTATAGAGTTTGATTAATTAATTAGTAAATTTATTTACTTATTTAATTTGTGAGGAGTAAATATGTGTGCTAGATTCAGGACAGTGGTCGCTCCATTCATGTATATCTGTCCGTATGTCTACATATGTTACATTTTTTATGTTATAGAGACCTGGAAATAGCTTATATTTCTGAAAGATTTCTTCAAACCTTAAATTTTTTTTTCAGGGTTATTCAAATCAGATATGCATAATGCTACCTGATTTAATTTCCTCTTTCAAGTATCATTGGTGAAAAAAGCAGTTACTAAAAAAACCTTGGTTTATTCAACATGGCAATATTGACCCATAATAAATGTTGACTTCCAGTACAATAAGCAATAAAGATGTATGTGTATATTTCAATTAAAGCCCTAAAAGTTATCAAATCTCACTGTCAGCAATGTGATAATACAGTACCAGAATAAAGTTTTCAAATGCTATTGCCCAGCACCAAGATTCTCTGGCTGAATGAGGACTCTGCATTTACAAAGGGAGTAAGCAGCTAATCAGTCTCTTGTATGCAGGTAGATAGAAACTTGCCATTGATGGGGGGGTTTATGCATTTTGAGTTTAAATTAACTCTGGAAAGAGATCTGTTGGTGGTAGCATAGATTCAGCATGTATTGTTTTAATAAATAACTAGTCAATTATTCACAGAGAAGTTAAATATTATGTTTAAGAAGACGCAAGTGTAAATGATTAATAATAAAACATACCTTTCAATTCCTCAGGCATGTTTAGAAAGTTGACCTGATGAATGAGAACCTTAAGTGTTTAGTTTCTCATGTTTTGCTTCAAAAAAGTGTCTTTTTCATTTGTATCATATTACTCATAGAGAGATATAAGAATTTCAGAAATGCTTATTTCAGAAAACTGATCATTTCAGTTCCACAGTATGTCTAGGGGAACAAAAGAGACATTTTGTTTCCAAGATTTTTTTTTTGTGTATTGTTCTGTGACATGTCTATGACCTTTAAAAAGAAAAATATTATCTTCCTTCTGTCAGAGGAGACCAGATTGATGAGGAATTCATCAAGTGGCAGAAATATTACAAGTGCTGGGTGGAGGAGGACGCGGAGGTCCAGGAACCCGGGATACCTATGCAGCGACTGAATTGGGACCATGGGGGCTTCCGGATGGACACTTCCCCATTTTAAATATTATACCCTTAATATGGCTACCCTCCTTATTTTTCCCTTAGTCGTTCCTTATCCAAGTATCTTCTTCCCACAAAACCCTAGAATTTTCCCGCCAACCTCATTCTCTTATTGGTCCTTTTGCCGCTCCTCCCCTCCCTCCTTCCCTTCGTTTGCATGTACCCAATGGAGTGCGTTACTCCTCCCTGTCTCCGCCCCTCTTCCCCGCCCACATCCGGGACATTTGCGCGCGCCCCTTATAAGCAAGCGCGCGCCATTAAAACTGGCTTTTCCTCATGGACTCCTGGCTGGTGCAGACTTATTCCATTCGGAGGGGTCGCCGGGCCGGGGGCAGGAGGAGCCGACCCAACCTTCTGAGGGGCTTGATCCTAGGGAGCGCCGCTTGCCGCTTGTCGCTTTCGTAGCCTTGCTCCTGGAAGCGAAAACCCCTCCACTGTATCAGTGGAAAATATTAATCCGCTGATATCCTTCTACATATTTCTTATCTTTCAAGTTATCTTGTCCTTTTGGATGCTGCCTGGAGTGTACGATGCTTGCTAGTGACCAAATAGTTTCATTTTGTTTGCTATTAACAGATTTTACCACAAGAGTCTTGTCTGATCTCTTGTTGATCTGTATCCACACAGTATTTCTTACTGGTTTAGATCTACCCTGAGGAACATGGGATCCCTTCAGAAAAGGTTGTACATTCTTTCGTGATTTAAACATCATGACCTCTCTAACCTTCAAAATTTTTCATCTGCACAGTAGAAATTTATCCAGGGTGCTCTCTAGTTGTTAGCATCCACTGATGTTAAAGAACTACTTACAGTTCTGCAGCCTGACACCTGAACCAGGTGACTGCATCATTAGTCCCAGCAACTTTCCTAAATATACCTTATCTTAGGCATTTCTACTTTATCCATTAAAAAAATGATAGGTAATTCAGAACATGAGTTCATTAGTGGCAGATTTCCTCAGGAAGGAAATAATTAATTGGCATTATGACCTGCAAGAATGAAATTTGTATTTTGTCTATTTCATCTACTATGAACAGACAAAAATATCCACAAACAACGAGAGGGCTTCAGTATCAAGTGCATCATAAAATAATAGGCAAAGTATCAGGAACATTTGTCTGTTTTCTCTCCTTGAACTAGAAATACCCACAAGAGCTAGACATATGTATTATAGAAATCCAGGATTTTAGTGGATCATTGAGTGCTCATCTCTTAATTTTTCAATGTTTTTTTTTGATGTCTCCCAAAAGAAAGGAGTGGTTAAAGGCATCAGTCTTTCAGCAGGAACAAAATCTTTTTGTACTAGTGGATTTTGTAAATGGTCCGAGGCAATTATCAAGTTCAGGCCTCATTCCGTACGTGAAATTTTCCTTTTTCTCCAGTGATCAGAGTTATTTGACTTCTTTATATAACCAGATCCCACTTAATTAAAAAGTACTCTTTTCCTTGAAGTACCTGGTATATTAACTATACAACAACATAATAAATTCCTTTAAAAAGTGGAATCCCTGCATAATGCAGTTAAATGGAAAAAAAAAAAGTCCCTATGCAAAGTGCAATTGGTTCAGTGTTGCTTTGGTATTTTAACTGTTCATTAATGGTAACAACATCAAATGTCTTGTAAATCTTTCTATTAATTATAGCATTATGAGTTACCAAGCCAATCAGTATATGTTTCAACATACTTATGTCTAGAAAGAAACACAGTTTGAAGAATGTCATGATCCTTCTCTGAGTCCTCTTACCCCTGTGACCTACATCTGTGATCTCTTAAATTGAATGTATCATTCATTTATTACCAGCTCTATTTAAATTTCCTCTCCAGCTAACTCTGCAAATAAAAGACTTCTAGCTGTTTTAATTTTCTCTTCTGACAGCAAAAGACATATCTGTATGATTAAAATGCCAGATACCTTTATTACTGTTATCAATTACCTTAATTAATAGAAAATAACAGTAGAATTTGCATGGGAATAGAAGTATTACTCTAAATCTTAGTTAAATCACAGTTGTCTGCAAGATGCCATTTCTCCCACACTCCTCTTATTTTTTACCCTTATGTGTATTCATTATTAATAAATACTTCTCTAACTAGTATGATATGTAGTTGCTGTTTGTATCCGTATAAGTATAGTTCTATTGGGATTGCGTTTCTCAAGTCGAGAAGAAAAGGAAATTTCTGTCATAAAACAAAAAGGACTAATTAAGAGCCTAAATTATACAACAGCGAGTGGTCTGTATGACAATTATATATTTTTTAATTAAGTGAGTCTATAGACTCTGGGTTTTATAGTGCAATACATTTTTTAAATCAAAACATTCCCTAAATTTAGTTTCTCTTCTAGTCTGTTCACGGCTTCTGAGTGGAAGTTCAGGTCTTGTATAAGTGTGCTAATCTCAAACCAAGCCCTGTGCTCGGTGCAGAAGCAGCATGTCATGGCTTCATGGCTTAGCAGGCTGACATGAAATAAAGTGGATGTTTCAGACTCAGCATTCAGCTCTTTCAGACTTAGCACTTGGCTGAGCTTTTGATGGTATCTTTACACTTTCTGGTGTGGGCAGGTAACACCATTTATGTTAGTGAAGCTGCTTCTCCCATGCAAAATAGTCCTGTGAAAACATTAATGTTAGGCAAATTTCATGCACCTTCTGGACAGCATGTTTATTCAGTATGGATTCACAGAACATTCCTGTAGGAATAGTGACTTGTTCTGCCTAAGAGAAGAGGTAGGAAATCTTACATCGGTTCTGAGAGTGTAGGTTTCTATGCACTTGTACCAACATTATAACCACAGTCTTCCTCTGGCTCTACAGCTCTCAGCTGTTTTGGTCTCTTTGGCCTCTTATCACCTACCTCAGCCAAATGATCATTTTGTCTGAAACCTGGGGCTCTCTAAGAGCCTTTGGGGTCTCCCTGAATTTGCTATTTTCTCCAGTACATGGAAGGAGAGGAACAAATCTTGCAGAGGTTTTCAAATCTTTTCTATAAAATAAATCCTACCATTTCTTTAATTCTATAGCATAAGAGCTTGACAACATCTGTATAAATTATGCTGGTGAAAAAATTTTGTAGAAACTCTACCAACCCTTTGCTTTTACATATTTTTTTTAAATTTGTTTCAATATTTTTCCTGATGAAATTCTGGTTTTGGTTTACCATGGTTTTTTTTTTTTTTGTTTAATGGACAGTCATGATGGGTGTTGTTTAATAGGCAGTTTAGGAAGAAATCAATGATTTTTCAATTTCTTACTTTAAAAAAAAAGTCTTTACAAGAATACTCAAGTAATTATAGGCATCCTTGTTTATTTTTTAGATTCACATTGTCTTTTAGGAAAACGCTGAAGAAGAGCTTGAGAGAAAGGGACCTGAAGGAAAAAAAAAAAACAGTCAATTTCTCAAAAACATTCTGTATTTATCAGAGGAGTTCTTCTCATCTTTAATACCTCTACTTTTCACAGAATAGCTGTTTGTTACAGATCAAAACCACAAATTGATGAGGACCAGGAGGGAACCTAAGGCTCTTCTTCTGGTTTTCATACCGCTGCTGCAAAAGGTTACAAAACATCTCTTCCTTTTTCTTTCAGAGGAGAGAGGATGACGTTGCTGTTTACCTGTGCTTAGGACAGAAATCATAAGCTGTCTGAAAGTGTTCTGACAGTAATGGAGAAGCAAAATGCTATAGAGAACTTGCCATGGAGACAGTTTTAATTTTAAAGGAAAGTTAATAATTTCAAGGGAAATTTCTGACAGAAACTTGTATTGGACTCTGCTGTTAGACAATATTGCAGTGCTTTAACTCTCTAAATTTACTTCATAGTAATTTCTTAAATTTTAAATGCATTGAATGTCTTTTATAATTAGAATTTTAAGTTTACACATTTGTTTTATTTTGTCAATAAACAAGCCAGATATCTGCAGTTCAATGCATTTACATAATACTTTACAATTATTAGATTTACCTTAAAGAGCTCATCTGTCATTTGTAATACTTATGGTCTATTTAGCTGGTTTTAATTGCTAAAGAACTTTTAACCAGTGAGTGATAGTTATCCCAGACATATATTGACTATGATGCATTTCAAAGGTGTTTGGAATAGTACAATTAATCAATAAGCAATTTAATTTCAAACTTTGCCACTCAATGAAAGTAAAAAGATGTTTAAATTCCTCTGTAAGTGTATTTTTTCATTTTACTATAAAATATTTTATGCAATTTCAAATTTCATTTATTAAAAGTCCAGCTCAGCTGATTTTGTAATGTAAAATACCAAAACAGATTTGTTGTTGGTTTTGTTTAAAGGCTGAAATTGAAATATGGGATTAAAAAAGTATTTTGAAAGACAAAGAAGATATCTGAGATAGATAGATAGATAGATAGATAGATAGATAGATAGATAGATAGATAGACAGACAGACAGATAGATAGATAGATGATAGACAGACATCCATATAAACTAAAGAAACAATATCAGAGAGTTTTAAAGGAGGATAATATCAGGATTCCCAGCTGTGAGCACACGTTCTTTTCTGTCTTCCTGTTTTAAAATCAGGAGCTAATATATCATACTGTTCCTGAAGATGTACTGCAAAAGTGCTGCCATGGACTGTTTATATATGCATATTGTCAGAGTGGATTAGAGTGCCCATCAGTTCAGGCAAGTAAAATTGCATTGTACTCTGGTTTTAGGCAAGTGCTCCAAATAGGTTTGTTTTGTTTTGTTTTTTTTCCTTCTTATTTTCTTCCTGTAAGCCCTAAGTACTGTCAAGCAAAAGTATGTTGGTTGCTTCCTCAAATATTAGCTGGTATTTAAAAAAAATTAAGACTTTAGTTGCAAAACCATCTATGGTTTCCATACAATATTCTGGATATCCTTTGAACAGAAGTCAGTCATGAAATCAGTTCCACTCTCTGGGTCATTTTTTTTATAATGGGGTATTCTTTTTATTTTGAAATTATAAAGGCGTAACATAGTTCATGTTTGTGAAAGTCCAGAATTTGAGTGATCTGTCAAATACAATTTTGGTGAAATTAATTTTGTATTAAAGCTTATACATTGGATTTTGAAATATCTGAAAAAAGTGAAGTGCCTTACCAGTCTTTGGGAGGAAAATCTTCTGTTGTTGACCAAAAAATATTTCATTCTTCTGTGAAAGTAGATAAGCACTTTGTATTACTGAAAATAAGGCTATTTTGTTACTGAATTTAAGTGTGAAAGCCCGAATTTAACTATTTTCTAAAATATCTATGTTTGTTGTTGGCTTCTGGTTTCATTTTGGGTTTACTCCTAAAAATTTTTTCTAAGAGAGGCTTGTTATAAGTAGCAAAGAATAGCAAAATAGTGTGCCTTGATTGTACCATTGATAGTTTTAATTAACTTCAGTTAAGCAACCTTGATATGACTTTGAACCACCCACTCAAATGTTTTCTGGTCATATTTGCAACAGAAATAGAAAATTGTAAAAACATTCTCTCTTGGGTTTTTTTTTCCTTCTTTCTAAGATTAGGGACATCTACTACACTTTTGACAAAAGTTCAAAGATTAGCTACATAAAGAAATTGTGACTCTGAATAGTTAGAGCAAAAAACAAGTCAGTTCAGCCTTAAAATAATTTCTCTACATAACTGGAAATCTTTCCTTCTTTAGAAAAAATAGGTAGTAAATAGTTTATTTGATATCTATACTTTCATAGGGAGTTTCTAGGCCAACTGGACCTTGTTATTAAAATTCTGAAAGGGACAAAAGATCAGTATTTTAAATGAGCAATTTCGGAGCTATTAGAAATTGGAAGGAAAAGTTAATTCAATGCTAATTGAGGGTGATTATTCAATGAATAATCAGTAATGAAGAATGCATTATTCTTAACCTTGTGTTTGACGCGTGTCATACCAGTTCAGATAATAAGTGACTTTTTAAATGGGTGAATATTTGGTAAGAGTGATCAGTCTTTTTTTTTTTTATTTTTGTCTTTACTGAAGTTAATTTCAAAACTCATGGTGGAATTTACTAGGACTAATATTTCATATGCAGTACTTAAATGATTCAAAGCTGTAAAAGTTATTATAGGAATTGCATGACATATACCCTGGAAAATGCATTAGAGTCAAAAATCTTTTGAACTTCGACAACCAACTGAAAACTTCTTACAGATACTTCATGACAAATGAGTCCTGATATAAACTGTGTTCATCACTAAGCTAACCGTGAAAGAACAATGAAACAAAAACTAGCTATTTTCCTCTCTTAGGATCAGGAGGATTGGCCTAATGGGAGAAATGGCAATCACTGCTGTTAATAAAAAGAACTGTCATGTTAAAATATATTTATGCTCCCTATTTCAACTCCAGACAAGTAAGGAATCAAGGAAATCCAAGAATTAGAAGCAGCTTATCAGTGCTGACAATCATCAGTAGCACAGTAAATTACTTTGACTTTAGTAGACACTGTTTCCAGAATGCCCATGATGTCCACTAATTAGTTGGCCACTACAGGTGAGAAGAACAAGAAAGCATAATTTCGCCATTTTCAGATATGGCGGCTTAGAAATTGTTTTATATACTTGTCTCTCTTGTACCCACTACCATTTTCCATTTGGAAACAACTTCATCCTAAAGCATATAGATAAGTGTAGTGATTATGTTCTGATGTAATTTTTTATGTGAGCATAATTCTTGACAGATTATTTATTAATTCTTAGGTCCCACGTAATTTTCAGTATAATTTTTATCTATTCCTCTTTATCTACCTTTACTTTTTAAATATGACCTTCTGAAAGAATGAACTTGGACTTTTTCAAGATTTTTTTCCTTCCTTTGTGAAATGCTTTTTTTTTCTTCCTTTGTAGAATAATACAATTTTAGGTATAAAAAATATGCTATCAGTTTCAACCTTGTTTGAATTTCTACAAAGAAGGAAACAAATTTTTATTGCTTACCCTAAAATATTCAATAACCTGTCAAACAGAGTGCAAAATATTTTGGGGAGGGGAGGAGATCAAAATATAAAAGCTACACTGAGCAATTGAATTAGTCTGTTTGGATACAGAAATCATGGTGTGTCTACCTCTGACTTAGGCATTATAGAATCTCTCTAAAGACTTTGGACATCTAGGCTGCACAGATACAAGTGGAAAAGTTCCTTCCATCCTAAAGTATGTCAGATGAACTGCATATCTCTATGGTGGATAAATGAGGTCTGAGGTGACTTGCTCAGCCAGAGTTGCCTAAATTTGAGAGAATAATTCCAGCGACAAGCTCTGTCTCACCATAGCGGGAGGAGGTAGCTGGGTTTGAATGGTGGCACCTCACATGAATCCCAGTCACCAAAAATTCAGAGACCCTATAAAAGTTTTCTGATGAGCCCTTAACACTACATACAGTCTAGAAACAAAACTCCATGGTTACAGGAATAGGTAACACATCTGTTACTGTTAGCAGTGGTATGAATACTGGTGTACTGGATGAGTCCTAGTTTAGGAGTTGGATCACCTGTTTTGTATGCACTTCTTTTGCCTGAAAGTGTGAATTTTAGGCTTTATCTTTGGTACACATAGCTATCACTTAATAGAGAGAAGAGAAAATGAAAACTGAAATTCAGATCTTCTGTGTGATTTATGCATAAGAGTAACTGCTGTCCTGCTTCAAAGACCTTATGCTCTTCTTTATGTGTAACAGAGACATTTGTGAGCACCATTTTAGTATAACAAGAATTTTATCTCCCTGTCTGTCAAAATACATCATCATTTTTGCTTAATTTCAGGAAAATTTCCAAATAGATTAATAATCCTAGAAACATAGAATCATAGAATGATATGGGTTGGAAGGGACGTCTTTGATCATCTAGTTCCAGCTGCCCTGCCATGAGCAGGGACACCTTCCAATAGACCAGATTGCTCAAACTGCCATCCAACCTGGCTGTGGAACACTTCCAGGGATGAGACATCCAAAACTCCTCTGGGTAACTTGTTCCAGTGACTCACCTACCTTCACAGTATACTGTCAGTCTTTTACAACACAGTAAAATATTTCTTCCTAATATCTAATCTCAGTTTGAAGCCATTCCCCCTTGTCCTGTCACTACGTGCCCTTGTAGATAGTCCCTCTCTCTCTTTCTTGTAGGCTCCCTTCATGTACTCAAGGGATACAATTAGGTTACCCAGAAACTTACTCTTTTCCAGGCTGAACACTCCCAGTTCTCTCAGTCTTACCTCATAGGAGAGATTTTCCATCCCTCTGACCAACTTGGTGGCCCTCTGGACTTTCTCTAAAGGTCAATGCCCTTCCTGTGCTGGCGACCCCAGAGCCGGATGCAGCACTGCAAGTGGGGTCTCACAAGAGCAGAGTAAAGGAAGAGAATCTCCTCCCTCAACCTGCTGCCCACGCTGCTTTGGATGTAGCCCAGAACACAACTGGCTTTCTGGGCTGCAAGTGCACATTGCTGGCTTATGTCCAGCTCCTCATTCACCAGCACCCCAAGCCCTTCTCGGCAGGGCTGCTCTTGATCTGTTCTTTCCTCAACCTGGATTGATACCAGGGCTTGCCCCAACCCAGATGCAGCACCTTACAAGTGGTGAACTAATAAAGCAGGTGATTACATGTTTTCTCTTAATCTTTTTAAATGCAAAAGACTAAAGATGTCAACTGTTCTACTTCCTAAAGTAAGAACAGTTCTTCCCACCAGCTGATTTGGTACTGAGGACAATATTGTGGCATCCAAGTCTCCCTTATGAATCAGATTTTATACATGTATGCATAGCTTCATATTTAAAAATGTAACTCCTCATTTCTTTAACTTATTTTAAAATAGATTTCATAGTATTGACAATTACTGTTCATCAGTTTTCAGTAAAAGTCTGCTTTATACATTTAGGCACTCCTAGATCTGAGCTACACAAGCTAGTTCCTGGACCAGATAGCAAGAGTTCTTTTTCTGCCCTCATAGAAGCTAGATTTGAAGCTAGGATAGAAGTTTTCTTTGCTCAAGTATGACACCATGTAAGTGCAGTTACTGATCTTCCAGACTCTCTAAGTCTAGAATTTTCGCTGTTCACACTCAGAAAAGAGCGTATTTTCAGAGAGTTAGAAATAAAACTGCTAATGACATATCAATACTGCAGTGTCAGAGGTTTCCAAACTAGCCCCATCCTGGCCTCAGTATGGCCACTTCAGTGAACCAGCTAATTAGGTCTGCTGAGACTGTGGCTATTAGCAGTGCACAAATACAGTCATGTGATTTTCAGAATTAGAGTTATTTTCAGTGCTTTCGACTGTGCAGTGTCATGTCAATACAACAGCACTGTAGCTCAGCTCAAGGATCCCTCTACACTGTCCCATCAAGTCTTTGGTTTTTTTCCTAAGGTACAAAAATAGTCAGTACTGTTCAGCCAAGGGTGTTCTAGTGCTTGCTGAGGATATAATGGTTCTCTGGTCCGTTTCAGTCAAGATACTTGACTGCCTGAATATTCTCAAATCATAACGTCAATCTGTTTATTTGCTCTGAGCCTATGGAGAAAAAGTCCTTCCCTTTTAATGAATTTATTTATTAAAATAATTTAATACTCTAATGTTCTTCATGAAATTTACAAAGTTTTTTCTTTCCTCCTGCTACTTGAAATCACTATTTTTCATTTCTTTCATAACTGCCAACAACTAACAGTTAATCACAAACAGACCAGCAATGATGAATTAAGCATGAAACTTCTTTCTTTGCCTCTGGCCATCCCTCGAGTGTCAACCTTTTGAGAACTAATAGCTTTACATCCTCATGTCTCTTGAATTGAAATCTTGGAGCTGTATGCTTTCAGTCGGTTTGAATATGTCATGTATTTCAATTTAGGACCCTCAGCATGGCAACAAAACTTATTTTTAAACTGGCATGGCTAATAAAATTATTTGCTGAAAAGATTATTTTAGGGTCATGAAGAGCTGCTCAGCAGAGCACTCACCAGTATTTCATATTGAGCTAATAAACTCCTCCTTTTTTAAGACCTTCCCTGGCACATTAAACCTTGTGTGCAAGAAAGGGGCTTAATTTTATTAGTAACAAATTTATTTGGATATTGATTAAGTTCATGAAAAAGTCTCTATTTTGACTTCTGATATGGAAAAAAACCTAGAATTTAAGGTGTTAATATGAATAGCTTTTTCCTGTTGTTCTTTTGCTGAAACAAGTATAAATATGACTGTTTAGTTCTAATTAAAATGTTATGGCTTCTTCTTGTATATTTATTTCAAAAGTACTTTTGTGGTGCACACTAGATGTACTCTATGCCTTGACAATTTTTTTCTGAAGTACTTGCTGTAATTAGATTTAGGGAGTTTCTAATTACTTTGATCTTCGGCTAATAAGAATATAAAATAACATAAATGTATATTTCCCAAACACTTTGCACATTGTCAATTCCTTTTTAACAGCTGGCCTTATTTTATTTCCAGCAGTACTTTTCCCTCAAATTTAAATTGGAACAGTACAACAATGTACAGAAAAAAAATCTATGAAGCATCATTTTTTTCCCTCCTATTTCTAGAGTTTTCTCTGGACTGAAGACATCAAAGGTACTGATACTAAATATGTAATACATGACATTCACCTGCTAGTTTGTTTTTTGGGAGGTTTTAGGTGGATTTAATTAATCTAGATCAGCAACATAATACCTTGGAATGTTTCCTAGTTAGGCAAAAAAGATGTGAGCAAAGCGAGTATAGTTGACTTTACATTATTGTGCATGAAGTCTAATTGGCTAGCAGGAGACAGAAAGGCATAGATCTTCATTTATGAACTGTATAGTGGTGAGTAAGGTTGACTTTCATCTCAGCTTTACACTCTTGCTTTATTCTTAGCCTGTCATTAAGCAAACAAATGAAAAAGTTAGTAAATGAGTCTAAAGGAAAGGGGGAAAAAAACCCTCACATCAAAGAATGATTTTTTCAATAGTCATTACACTTTAGTATATGGTGACAAAATAATTAGACATCTCTTTTCTGTCAATATTTGTTAATAATACTCCACTGTAATCACACTAATGAGGCACTCATCTCAGCTGGAATGGAATTGTTCTTTTGCATTAAAAAAGAGTTACTGTGATGTACATTAAAAAATCATTTATATG
>VWZD01013838.1:1067-11174 GCA_013396695.1 Sakesphorus luctuosus | reverse complement strand
AGGGTTGTTTCCCAGGATATGCTGTGTACCATTCTTCTGAATAGGCAGAAATCTACTCTCTGGAAATCCTGCATAGAGGTTTTATTGATAGCCCACCTTGCATCTCTGAGTATTGAAAATACTATTATTTCATGGCCTCAGGCGGTCTCTGACCACAACATCTCCCACCAACCATTGTTTGTAAACAGCAGGTCTAGTATGTATCCACCACTGGTAGGCTCATTTACCAGCTGAAGCAGGAAATTATCCTCTACATACTCTAGGAATCTCCTAGACTGCCTCTGTCATTTCAAAGAGATGAAAATGTTCTAGAATAGAAATGGACATTATACATGTATATGAAATGGTGGGTGAGAAGCTGGACATGACCCAGCAACGTGCACTTGCAGCCCAGAAAGCCAATTGTTTCCTGGGCTGCATCAAAAGCAGTGTGGCCAGAAAGTCAAGGGAGGTGATTCTGTCCCTCTGCTTTGCTCTGGTCAGACCCTTCCTGGAACACTGCACCTAGTTTGGGGATTTCCATAACAGGAAGGACATCAGTCTGTTGGAATGAGTCCAGAGGAGGGCTCCAAAGGGATCAGAAGCCTGAAGCACATCTATGAAGAAATGTTGAGGATATTGGTATTTTTCAACCTGTAAAAGAGATGGCTACAGGGTCACCCAGTTGCAGCCTTCCAAAAGCTGAAGGGAAATAAATAAAAAACTTTTAACTTTAAATCTGCAAATATTAGAAAATGCCAGTACCAATTTGTTCCATATCTGTTATAATAGTTTTTGATATTGTTAGGCCTGACTCAAAAATTGGAATTTCAACATTTCCTTTTGCTCATGTTTAAGAGAACAGCAAAAAAAAAATCAAAATACCGGGAAAGAAACAAAAATTCAAATATGTTTTGATATTTCCAGCTACAAATATGATTGACACTAATTATTTTTAATTATTCATATGTCTTAATTGATACAATTTAAAATAATCAGTACAATCTAAATAATCTATAGTCCTGTTCTTCTACAATAATTTAGTCACTGTCAGACTGAATGTCCCACATTACCTTGTACAATTCAGACACTTACTGAGACTTGGTCCATCATGGGCAAGTTGGATGGGGCATTGAGCTATCCAGTCTTGTGAGAAGTGTCCCTGCCCATGTCAGGGAGACTGGAGCTTTAGAGTCCCTTTCCATGTAATCTATTCTATGATTCTATAAGTTCTAATTTAGACAAGAAATCAGACACCAAAATGATGCATTACTTTAGCAACAAGTAGTGTCATATTGACCTAAAAACAGTAACTTGTGAAGCTGTAACAATAACTTCACAAGACTGAAATTAAAATATCAACATACGAGCCTGATAGATCAGAGTAATTTTGAAGGCTCAAGAACTAGCTTTTTTGCCTCTATTGCATTACAAGACCAAAATTTCAGGCTCTAATGTCTACATTCATACCTGCCTTCTTGCTGCTCAGATAAAGGCTTCATTGCCATTTCTCTAAGACAGATTTCTATCTGACTTCATGGAAAGGTCTGTAATTTTCACTTTACAAGCTTTTGCCCCAAATAATGGAGTAAACAAGCTGGAACAAATAACAGCAAATTTTGCTTTATGAAAATATTCCATTATTTGGAATTAAATATTTGAATATAATGTTTATATAAAGTTTATATTCATGTTAAACAAAAATTTCCAGAAAAATAATCACTTTCCTTTGTAAAAATTTGCCCATTTTCTGTCAAAGCCAATATTTTATGAGAAGTTTGCCCTTGTATATCTTACAGTTCCTTATACTTAGTGTCTGAGCAAAGTGAGTTAACGTCTTTCGTTACTGAACTGCTATTCACTTATAACTTTACCTTTTTTGCTGGCACTGCATCAGGTAAGTGCAGGAAAATTGCACTGGTTAAGAGACTGAAAAAATAATTAGATATTTTGTTTTACAAGGTTAAAAGCCAAGTAGAAATAAAAAAAACCTATGCATGTAATAGCCCTTTTTTCTTCTTCTCTTCCTTTTCTCTTTGCTTTTTTGATAAATCATCTGGCTTATTTGAAATGTCACAGTTTATATTCTTTGAAGATAAAAACTTCTGTGCATTTGTATATTGCTATTTTTGTTATTAAAAGAGACGTATGATAGAAAAATTTGTCCAGGTGAAGATTCACAGAAAATATAGACATTGATTCTCCGCTCATCCCTTCCTTTTTGCAGTTATCTCTTCTCCCTGGAACTCTACTATAAAACCCCCCATATTTATCACAGCATTAAAGTATTCTGTTTTGTTTTTAAAAAGTGTTATCCTATACAGGTTTTCACTTTTACAAACTAAATCGATTTTGTCAAAGTTCTTGCAAGGCTTTTGCTTTTTGTGCAATTTTGATGCCAAGCAAGCTACATCTACAGGTACATGATTAACATTTAAAAGGTTTCAAATATATTTCTGACACAGTGACTATCTCCCATCACTGACCACCTCTCTTTCCTTCTTGTGTCTAAAGCTCTCTCATACTGCCAGCCCCACCATCTGGGAAATGTGTTCTGCATACAGCTATGGAAGACTTCTTAAATTCTGGCTGGGAGGCAACATAAAAATTTCATGATCTGAGGGAACCACTTTAGTGAAGCACAGACTGTGTCCAGCATGGCCATTTGTCCTACTCAAACCAGTTCATGTTTCATGTTGCTCTAGGAGCAATAAACAGAGCTTCAGAAACAGCACGTTTCCTCCTGGCTGCTTCCTGCTAATGATCTGAAGTCTGCCAAAGTAGCTTAAACTTCTCTCCTCTCCACACCCAATCCCTTGGTCATTAACCTTCCTGTAGTGCTGACAACAATTACTCTCTGAAGAAGAATGACAAAATCTGAACCATCTTTTCATATAGAGGGAATGACTTGCCAGGGATTTGATCTGTAACAAAATTGGCCCTTCTGAGCCTACCATTACTTTTAAGAGCCTTTTGGTCATGGGCATAATAGTATTTTACACACTGTAGTGAGAGAAAAAAAAAAAACCCAAATCCAATTCTCCAACAGTTTATTCAGCTTGCCCTCAATTCCCCTGCTCCTTTCTCCCCTGCACACCCACATACATTTTACGTCTTTATTACATCAGAGAATGCTGTCTCAATTATGTAGTACAGTATAGTACAGTCCATCTGCTGACTTTGGTAATAAATCACAGGACTATTTTTCTGAGTGTTTAAATAAAATTGTTTTTTCATTTGTTTCTTTCTACTAACAACACTATCAGCCCAAATGGCTTGCTTGGCTTTATGAGCTTTCCCACTAGCTCATCAGACCTGGCACAAAAATTTTGCAGCTGTGCCATATGCTTGACAACATTAACAATGAGTCCCTGGTTATACAATGAAATTTCATTCTGTGCTCCCCACTCACTCCTCACATTCTACAAGGATGACAAACAAATTTGGAAAAGCAACCCCGCCTCATTTGCTAGCAAAAGAGTTATTAGTGCTTAGTAAAACAAACCTTCATACTTGAGAACTCCTAACATATTTTTCAAAACAAGACTGGAAAAAATTCAAAAGCATTTAAGCCTCAGTTTCTCTCCCCCACCCCACTCTTGTCTCACCCTAAGCCAGGACTGTGAATTAAAACCACAATAATCACTCATGTAGATTTAACTACTTAGCTATTGAAATCATGTAAATAAGACAAACATAAACCATTTGCCTAAAGGTTAGAATATTCCTTGGTATTTCAGGTCAGTTCTACCAGTCATATAATCCAGGGGTTTTTAAGATTTAAGTTTACTTAAACCTTCATTCTAATTCTTCCTGTTGTTTTGTTCAGACCAGCATGTTCACAGAATCACAGAACATGCTGAGTTGGAAGGGACCCACAAGAATGAATGAGTCCAACACCTAGCCCTGCACTGGACCATCCCCAAGAGTCACATCATGTGCCTGAGACTATCATCCAAATGCTTCTTGAACTCTGGGTGCTGTGACCATCTCCCTGGGAAGCCTGTTCAGTGCCTAACCACCCTCTGAGTGAAGAACCTTTTTCTAATATCCAACCTAAACCTCCCCTGACACAACTTCGAGCCATTCTCTTGGGCTCTGTTATTGATCACTGCAGAGAAGAGATCAATGCCTGCCCCTAACTCTTCCCTTCATAAGGAAATTGTAACTGCAATGAGGTCTCCCCTCAGTCTCCTCTTCTCCAGGCTGAACAGACCAAGTGACCTCAGCCACTTCTCATACGGCTTCCCCTCAAAGCCCTTCACGATCTTCATTGTCCTCCTTTGGACACTCTTTAATAGCTTAATATTTTTCTTATGTTGCAGTGCCCAAAACTGCACACAATATTCCAGGTGAGGCCGCCCCAGCGCAGAGCAGAGCAGGACAATCCCCTCCCTTGATCAGCTGGTGATGCTGTGTCTGATGCCCCCCAGGACACGGTTGGCTGTCTTGGTTGCCAGGGCACTGCTGACTCACATTCAAATTGACATCAACCAGGACCCCCAGGGCCCTTTCCATGGCACTGCCTTCCAGCATCTCATTCCTCAGTCTGTACAAACATTCAGGGTTGCCTCTTCCCAGATGCAGAATCCAGCACTTCCCCTTGTTGAACCTCATATTGTTGGTGATTACCCAGTCCTTTGATTTGTCAAGGTCTCCCTGCAGGGCCTTCCTACCTTCTGGGGAGTCAACAGCTCCTCCCAGTTTTGTTTCATCTGCTGACTTGCTCAGTATCCCTTCCAGTCCTGTGTCCAAGTCATTGATGAAGCTGTTGAAGAGCACAGGGCCCAGGATGGAGCCCTGTGGAACCCCACTAGTGACAGGTAACCAGTCTGATGTCACCCCATTCACCATTTCTCTTTGTGCTCGACCCGTGAGCCAATTGCTCACCCACTACATGATGTGTTTATCCATCTGTGTGCTGGACACTTTGTCCAGAAGGATCCTGTCAGAGACTGCATTGAAAGCTTTATGGAAATCCAAAAAGATTACATGAACTGGGTCCCTTGATCACCTAGGTGGGTTGTCTTGTCATACAAGGAAATCAGACTTGATAAGCAGGTCTTTCCTCTCATGAAGCTGTGTTGGTGGTTTTTCTTCTCCGTAACTTTACCAGGTACTGAAATGAGAGTGTAGTAGGCCTGTAGTTTCTAAGGTCCTCCTTCTTGCCCTTCTTGAAAATCATAACAACCTCCAGCAGCTTCCAGTCAGCTGGTACCTCTCCAGATTCCCAGGACTGCTCAAAAATCATTGGGAGAGGTTTTGTGATGACATCAGCTAGTTCTCTGAGGATTCTCAGATTAATCCCCTCAGGCCCCAGATTTAAAGTGATCCAGCTGCAGCAGTAGAGCCGGCACAATTTTAGGGTCAGCTGGGGAGTTGATCATTCTCTCAGTTATGGTCCTCCAGCTCAGGGCACTGAGTCTCCCTTGGTCCATCATTCATGTTGAAGACAGAGGCAAAGAAAGCATTGAATACCCCTGCCTTGTGTCTGTCCCTGTTTGCAAGGTGACCATCCCCATCCTGTATTGGGCTGATGATATTTCTACACCGCCTATTGTCATCAATATGTTTGAAAAAACTCTTTTTATTGTCCCTCACATTCCTGATCAGCAGCAACTCCAGCTGAGCTTTAGCCACAAGAATTTTCTCCCTCCAGTGGCATGCAGCGTCTCTGAATTCTTCCTATGTCACTTGACCTTACTTCGACTGGGAATACACCTTTCTTTTTTGCCTTATTTCCAAAAATTCCCTGCTCAGCCAAGCCAGCCTTCTGCTTTGCCTGCTTAATTTCCGACATTTGAGAATTGCCTGCTCCTGCGCCCTTAGGAGGTGATGTCTGAAAAGTGACCAATTGTCCCAGGACCCTGAAGTCCTCAGACTTCTATTTTTATTTTGTTGCTGTCAGTTTGAAAAAAACAATAGTAAATAGTAATCAGAGAGCCTTATTAGACTGGAGAGTTTTCCAGTAATGTCCCTTATCCAAGCCGCTGGGAGACAGAATACTTCTCTGAGTTGGATCCAGTCTGCATGTCAAGCCCTCTGTTCCCTTTAGAATGGAGTCTACTACTACAACTACCTTTCTTTTCCTCTGAACAGAGAAGGTCGTAGTGCAGGTTACAGGTGCGGTTGTTTTAGAAGGCCCCTCTACCCCAGAAGGACCTTTGTCCACCTCGTCAGTTGTCTGGCCTTGTGGCTCCAGAGCCTCACACCTGTTGTAGAAGACATTGGTCCTACCTATCACATTTTGAGAAGGAAAAGGAACCTTCCTCCTGGTACATGCAGTGACCAGCTTCCAGCCCTCATCTTTAACAGACCCTTGACCAACAGTTCCTTGACTAATTACTCTGTAGGTTTCCAAGTCCACCTGCTTCTCCACTATAATGGGGCTTCAAGACTCGCAAGACTCTTGAGACTGTAGTGTCTCTGAAAATGATCAGTCTCTTGCTCACTCATTTGCTTGAATACTACACAGCCTGTTTACTTCTTCCTGTAGCTCCTTTACCTGATGACACAGCTCTCCAACCACAGACCACCTTCTGCAAAATAACTGTTTGTCTGCCCCAGCCTCATGAGGAGACATCAGACACCCCTGGCAAGCTGTGACCTGGAGAGCTGCATCTGCTGTCAGCAGGTCTGGCTGGCTGGAGGCTCTGGCATGGCTGGTTCAGTGACTGCTGCAGCTACGGATGATTGAGTTTACAGAGACTGAACACCATAACTGAGGAAGCTTAAACTAATATGCTAAAAAGACTTGGGCTAAAAGGATCTCTTTATTTGATTGCTTAAAATCCTGTATATAGTGCAGGCCAACTGAGGCAAATGATGAGCAGCAAGTTCAGCTGAGCCCTAGCACTAGCAGCTGACAGCTGCGTAACCAGGACATCTGCCACTGGCTATGTCGATGTGCTTGTACTCCACTTTTACTTTATCCCACAGAGGAGGTAATGGCCCAGAATTTATAGAGAAATCACTTTTAAGAAAAATACAATATATTTAGTTGTCATGATACCAATGTATTCTCTAGATTAAATGTATTTCTTGGAGTATCTACTTGAAAACCATCAATATGCTGAAGCTACATGGTATCAGTTCAGAATTTCAGTGTACTTAATTCAGCACCCATAGCATTTCAAAGTAGCTCTATTCTACAGCACTCTATTTTTTCAAGTTCACTCTCCCATATGTAAGTTTTACTAGTTCCACTGCAATGTAATCTTGGCATGTTTATTATTAATGAATATTAAATTCTACTCAAAACACTCCTTAGGGGCAGGCAAGAAAGTTTCACAAAGAGGGAAATCAATATGTGAAACATTGAAAAAATCAGACCATTGCTTTATGCTAGCCTGACAAAATGAGTTGGGGTGGAGGGTAAGAGGGGGGAGAAAGAAAAAACAACCAAACACATAAAATCTAGCACGACAAAAACAATAGTTAACTTGCTTTCCTGAATTTTCACTTATGATGGCTGCAGTTCACAAATTCACAAGCTGAATGGATGAAGCCAAGGAAAACACACTAAGCTAGACATTATGTGTTTTATAGAAATGAGTAATTTATCTTAATTTTTGATAGTCTAACCTATATCCCTGAACTACAAGTATTAAAAAAAAATAGATGTTATGACAATTTGAGCTCATAAACATTCCTATTTTGTATTCTTCATTTATATGCCTTTCAAAAATTAAGAGAAATAACCTAGGAAAGCACACATAATTTGGTGGAGGAGTGGTCACCACAGTTTGAAGTCATGTGCAAACCTGAGAAGCAGACCCTCCATCTCCTCCTTCTGATTACTGAGAGCGATGTGAAAGAGATCTCATGACCGACCCATTGAATGTCCCTTTTTATTTGCCTTCACAACCCTCTCAACATGACAATCCAGACAGCATTTTACTCATCCAATAGCCCAAGCCTTATTGTCATAAAATAAATCCAAGAATGGTATGGTAGACCATGTCCAAAGCTTTGCTACAGATAACACAAATAACATCCAGTGTCCTCACATTATTCATAAAAGGCAGTTAGGGGGATCAGGCAGACCATGTTGGAGAAGACTGAGGCAAAGGCACTGAGTATCTCTGTTTTATCCACATCCCCTGAAAGCACCTTCTAAGTTTACATTATTTAAAAAGACAAGTAAGTAGGATTCACCAGAGGTAAAACTATTATTTGTTTTTTGCATAGACAGAGGCTAACCATGCCAAAAGTAATGCAAGTTTGACAGATGGCATAGTGCCTCTGAGGTGATAGAAAGAAGCATTTCCTTGAAACCAGAATGAGTTTCTAAACTGACTGAAAGCAATTAAGACCTGTAAGTACTGAAATAACTGAGAACTACTAATACAAATATGTTTCTTTCTGCACTCACTGAAGTATTTTGTACTTAGTTATGTTTCTGTCCATTTATAAAGGTGAATTTATTTGGTCTATTTTCAATTGCATTTTTAAGTTAAAAATCCTTTGGGGAATTCATTACAGGGAGAAAATTTATGCACATCCACTTCAAATCTCTCACTGAATTCACATCTGATTGCTGCCATTTAATTGTTTCTCCATCAGTTCTGTTCTTTCTCACTTTTATGGAAGAAATAGATGTTTGTTACTTTATTTAATCAAGGAAAAGGACAGCTTCAATCACTCAAACAACACTTTCTCTGCACTACATTTTATATAATGAAAATGATTTCCAATTATTATCNTATCGAGGCTTCTTGTTTTGTTTTATGTGTGCCTATAAATATAACACTTCAACAAGTATTATTATAAAGAATAATTTCATCTCTCTCATTAAACTGACAGTTTTTGTATGTGCCTATTAGAGAAGAATAGGTTTGTTAAGCCTTCATGCCAACTTAATCCTTGGCATTTGTTCTCAAACACACAGCAACATGACTTTCAATAGGTGTTAGATGTTGGAAGGTTGTTTTTGTGATAGACCCACCTATTTTCCATGAAACAGATTAAATCCATCAACCTGTTTTACATATGCTACATGATAATCTCATGTAGCCAAAATTCCTCTTTTTTTTCCATTATCCCTTATTAAGAATATGCTTTAAACAAGAAAAACCCCACAAGATATTTGAAAAATACTTTGGGATCATTAAATAAGAGAAAAAATAATGTTCTCTGAGTTCATTCTATATCAGTATTATAGCAGTATAGCACATTCTTGCTTTCATGCCAAGAGACTGCCTAAAGGAAAATAGCTGGATATTTTCCAGCACTCAGAAACACAGCCAAGTAAGCTTTAGTGTGTATTCATCACCTTAACATCAGTTTAAAATACCACTGAAATAAGGCAAAAAAAATATAGCAGGTAAGGCTTCATGAATAACCACGACACCAGCAAAATTGGAAAAAACCAATAATGTAAAGTTTTAATGTCTTTAAACAGAGGGACAGCAAACCAAGAGACTCAAACAGTTACTTTTGGGGGGGAACTACAACATATCATTCTTTTGATCGAACCACTGAAACTTAAAAACTAAACTCTTCACAATGCCACTGATTACATCAATCTAAATTTCCCTGAACACTTAAAAGAGGACTTTTAAACTAGGTAATGTTTGTTTTGTTTTGTTTTCATAGAGAACTAATTTATTCAATACTCACTGTTTTTAATTTTCATATCAACAAAAATATTCATGGTAATACTTCATCATTTTTCCTGGAGCACTCAAAAAATTGTTGGAGATGGCAGTGTAACTTTGTCCATGAGATTTCTTTCACCAAATACAACAGTGAGTAGGGAAATGTCTCTCTGGTTAGTGATTTATAAATAAGTAAATATTTTCCTTATCTCAAAACCCTTTTTTAATCAATTTACTATTTATGGGTTAATAACTTTCTATGTCTTTGAACCAATATGTGACATGAAAACCACAACTGAGAGATTGACTTTTCTCTAGAAAATTTACAAGCAGATAAAAAAAAGTCAGATCGTTGCACCCCATGTGTCTGAGTTTGAATAACTCATGCTTTTTTTAATGTGGATTTCTCAAAACCAGAAAAAGAACTTTCTTGACACATTTTCTACTTCAACTCTCACCAACATATTATGTTATACTGTTATACTGTCAGAATGCTAAACTGCACTTTATTGAAGTGAAAACTTGGCCA
>VWZD01013834.1:665995-752808 GCA_013396695.1 Sakesphorus luctuosus | reverse complement strand
TGGCCAGGTGGGGGTTGGTCTCTTCTCCCAGGCACTCAGCAATAGGACAAGGGGGCACGGGGGGCTCAAGCTCTGCCAGGGGAAATTGAAGTTGGAGATGGGAAAAAACTTCTTTGCAGAGAGAGTGCTGAGGGATTGGAATGGGCTGCCCAGAGAGGGGGTGGATTCCCCATCCCTGGAGGTTTTTAAAGTGAGCTTGGCCGTGGCACTGAGTGCCATGATGTGGTAAAGGGACTGGAGTTGGCCCAAGGGTTGGACTTGATGATCTTGGAGGTCTTTTCCAACCCAATCCATTCTGTGATTCTATGATTCTATATCCTGCCAGCTTTTAATAGTGAAGATCTGGTTATAAGACTTTTGTGATCAGTTTGTGAGGTACTTGCCTAGGTGTTGAAGACTGAATGGCAAGAGTTCTCAGCCTGTTGGTTCAGAGTATCTGTGAACAGCTGGAATTATTCGGGGGTGAGCTGGGTCTAGCTGAGCTCTGCAGATCGAGGGTGTCTGTGATTCCCAGAGGGGCACATTGCATTACATAAAAGTTCCATTTTATGGGCCACTCAGTTAACATGGATCAAAACGTACCTGAACACCCAAACATAAGTTTGCCAATTGCCAGAATACAGATTTTGAATCAGTACTGTTCTTTTCTGGTATAGATAAAGTAGAAAATGAGATTACTTTATACAGAGGATAATTTTATTACTCAATAGATAATTTTCCTTGTCTTTCAACAGAGCAGTAATAAATAATGGGTGACCATGACTGACTTACTAAGTCAAGAGGTTGAGAGTTTTCCAGAAAATTAACACTTTAATTTTCATGCTTTTCTAAATGTACTTCAGTTGTTGATAAACTCAAAACTGTGTTCTAAATGCACAAATAAATGTCATCTGCAGGGCTCGGGTCACAGTGCTCTGCACAGCCCTGCAATTCCCCATGGCTGACACAGAGTGGCACAGCAGAGCTGGGAATGCACCGAGCGTTCCAAGGGAACCCACAACACCAGGAGCAAGAGGTCAGAGCCAAATGCTAGAGAATGTTGAATAATTCTATTTCTTAACATCAGACAATTGCAAATATAAGCATTTTCTGACTGGAAAGCTTTACCAAAGAGAACAGGCTTGAAGGAACAATGCTCTGTTGCATGAATTTGTCCTGTGCATGGAAGGAATAAACTGTTACACAATTTTGGGGGGGTCTGACATATTTCACAATTAACCTTTAAATGTCATGAAATGTAACAGAATACAAAACAATAATTTTTAAATAGTCCATTTTACATATTACAAAATTATTTTCTAGTAATCAAAAAACCCCCACCAATTAGATGAAAAGTAACCCCCTTTCAAGTGGTTCAAGAAACAGCTTAGAAATAGTGGAATTTGAAAACATTAATTTGAATGTCTGTCTCCGTGGGATTGGATGTAGAGGCTGCATTTGTTTAGAATTCCTTCTTGCTTTTTTCTCCATATTGGAAGCTCTAATACCATTGTGGGATTCTTTTCCCCAACTTTATTTTGCCCTTTTTTGATGGTAAGGACTTCAGGCTGTATTTTTCCTCTGCTTTTCTAGTCCATACAAATAATTGGCTCCTGTCTTAGTCAGCTGTGATACAGAATTACAAGATCACCACATTATAGACTAACAGCTTTCAGATAGGTGGACAGGAAGCATGTCCTATTTTGCTTCACTTCTCATACTCCTATCACCACCTCTTTAAAGCCATTCCATTGTAATCAGTTGTCCCACTGCAGTGGCTGAGTTTCCTTGTCTTTGTATATCACGAGGAGCTACTGATCCAAAAGTGACCCTCCCCACAGTCTCTCTGTGTCCCTGTGTCCCCTGTCCCACATTCCCTGAGCCACTTCAGGTACAGCCCCACAATGCTGTAGTGGGTAGTTCTTAAGCAGACTTGCACTTCACATCTCCTGACACCCCTTCCCCACCCCCTCACTGGTGTTTTGTCTTTTTCTATCTCTGAACAAACACCTGGTTGTTGAAAAGAAGCCAAGGTCTAAGTCAGGTCTAAGTGAAGAACTTGTGTTTGGAATTCAGCTGGAGAAGTATAAAAAATACAAAGAACACACATCTTTCTAAGGGTCACACCAAAGCCCAGACCTTTGCCATTTCAAGGACAGAGCTATTACCTACATAGAATCATAGAATCATAGAATGGATTGGGTTGGAAAAGCCCTCCGAGATCATCAAGTCCAACCCTTGGGCCAACTCCAGTCCCTTTACCACATCATGGCACTCAGTGCCACGGCCAAGCTCAGGTTAAAAACCCCCAGGGATGGGGAATCCACCCCCTCTCTGGGCAGCCCATTCCAATGCCTGAGCACTCTCTCTGCAAAGATCTTTTTGCTGCTCTCCAACTTCAGTTTCCCCTGGTAGAGCTTGAGTCCATGCCCCCTTGTCCTATTGCTGAGTGCCTGGGAGAAGAGACCAACCCCCACCTGAGAATCTGTTCATCCTCTGTCCGTATGATTTTCTGGGGGTTTAATATATTTCTCTCTATCAGAGAGCACCACAGCCTGTTGGTATGAGGGAAAGCAAGAGCCAACTTGCTAGCCCTGAGAATCTCCATATCTGTGTTGGTGAGGGGGTGTCATGGTTATTTATTTCACAGCATTTATTGATTTTCTTCATTACTCTTTAAATAAGATTTCTGTATCTGCAAGTGAAAGGTACTAAATGCATTGCTATTCATGCCATATCTGCTAATTTCTTGCCCTCAAGAAAAGTGGATATTCATTTCACTTTGGCTGAAACTGAGGGATCTATTAACTGTGGGAATAATGTGGAAAAAAAACAGCAATAGGAGATCTCTTGCATCTGCCTCTTCCAGATAAGTACCATTAGACAATTCCAGTACACCAGTAGAACTGCAGACAAACAAATGGTTGTGCACTGTGAACTCACATCCCTTAATTTGCACTGGCAAGTCTGCCTGTCTCAGAAAAAGGGGGTAGTTACACATAAGTACAGATAACGTTTGTTTTCTGAGGTTATTTTTTACATAGTTATTTTTGCCATGGTAAACATTCTTGTCTTTCTGTGCCTTGCAAAAAAGGTCTGATCTTTGCCATTTGCTATATCAGATTAATGTCTATGACAATGCTGTAGTAATAATATAATTTTATCATATTGCAGTCTAAATCCAAATCAAGTGTGGATGAATCACACCAGGAAGGTATTTGTGCATATTTAAAAAATCTGCAGCTTCCTTCATATGAAAGAGTTGAGTTCTCCATTTGCATTTCTGTGTGCTCTGATGGTCAGGCTGTTATTCCTGCTTGCAATCAGTGATACTTGGTTCAGCTCACTTCTAACAGGTTCTGAAAATAAACCACAAACACATGAAGCACCCTGTTACATGGACAGAAGATATCTTTGCTGGTGGAGCTTGAGGGGAAAACTGGGTACAATTATATATTCTTTTAATTATTCATGACTTGGGTCTGAAGTGAATGTGTATACATTTTTCACTTATTCACTCTATATAATTCAAAACTAAGCCCAGAAGCAGTTTTATTCTTGGCAGCGTGACAAGTTTCCTCTCCTCAACAAACCAGTCAAAGGAATTGTTCCTCAGAGAGTTTGTCATGCTGGTGGATCCCAGAGAGGCAGCAGGGAAGCTGGAACTCATTACACCCCGTCACACAGATGTGTGTACACTCCCTCCCTCTCTGCCTATGACAACAAGCCCTTCTCAGAGGATTCTGTTTATATCTAGCATGTGGTTTCTTTCATTTGTGGACCTGATTTGCAGTTCACTAATGTAGAAAGCGTTGCCCAGTTCTGATAAGGACAATGCATCCATCCACATTCTGCTTATTCCACCTTCTATCCCTGATGCAGCACAGTTTAGAGAGAAGGAATTTGTGCTGTTTTGCAGAGCAACTACAGTTAAAGCAGCTCAGCAGCCAAAGCTGATGTAAACACGCACTAGGAAATTGTTTTGATCTGGCCTATCAGGCTGCTGGCAATGCATTGTGCTTCCTTGGGAGACATGCAAATTGATGGGACACAACTTGACATGATTAAGGCAATGCATACAGAAGAGGTAATTGCCCTTTGGCAAGAGAATGATGTCAAGAGCCAATGATTCTTTACATTCTTGGCAGTGCAGGTAGGATCATGAAATTAGGGGCCTCTTGGAGTTTCATTATAATTTAGGTGTTGGATTTGCTGTTGTTTAAAAATGTTTTCTCAACATTTATGGTTGTATTCCTATTAGTTGTTTGTCTTGCAGGGGAACATAAGCACAATGGTCAATTTGTTGTCTTCAAACCTTTATCTGTGTTTGCTGTTATGACAGCTTATGATAGCTTGTTGAGTTTGGAGACAACAACAACAACAACAAAGAGGAGTTAAAATAATGCCACAGGGAGACATCAACTTCTGCTGCTCACTCACAGCAGTGGGGTTCTTCACTTTGAAATTTAATTATCAGAGACACTGACACTCCTTGTTGGCAGACATGTGCTCACAACTCATCCAACACACCCAAACAGAGTCAGATTCTGTTTGTGTCAGGGTTAATGAGAAATTACTGATCACTACCTGGGAATCTGGGGGCCAGAATGGCTGAACTTGAGGTGAAAGACTCCATACCCTATTACTACTCCCCTGAGTCAGCCTAGCAAATAGCTAACTGTAATGTCTTAATTAGCTGTGTGTTAGAATCAGCCCTGTTCTCCCCTGCAAGCTGCAACATTGCTAATTACAGGGGGTGAGCACACAGGAGCACGAAGGAGGCAGGCTTTGGTGCTGGGCTGGGGCACACAGGTGCCCTCTGTGCTGCACAGCAAGGCTGGGGGCACTGGGAAGATGTTGAGATGTCACCCTTTTCTTTAATACAAACATAAGGAAAAAGGAAACAATACTCTTTGTATGCTGGAGAACATTTCTCTTCTAACCTGCTGGACAAGGCAGGCCCGACAGACAAAGGAAACTGTCTTTGACAAACTTAACAGGGGACAAGAATGCAAAGGAAGAAAGGAGAGCCCCAAGTGTGCAGCTCTGGGAGCTGTGCCCTTCCCTCCACCTGCTGCACAGGGAGCCTCTGCCACCCAGGTTTGCTGCTCTGGGTGCTCCTGGGGCTCAGCCTGGCCCTGCTGTGCTGGGCAGGCCGAGTGTGCTGCGTTCTGCCTGGAACAGCTGGCACAGGATCCTTCAGGGACTTGCACCATCTGCTGCAGATGAAAACCTCTCGTGTTACACAGTGCCTTTATCAGAAATACCAACTTGCAAGAACATCACAAAGCTGTGATTAGCTGCTAGTACAAGTCTGACGTTTGAACTACAGAATTACATTCTCTGGTTTGTCCAGTGCATAATTGATAAATACTTGGACAACTAAAACTGTGTCATTAAAAAAATGTCTAATTTCTTTGGGTTTTTAGATACAGTCCCAAAGTTCTTTTTAGAGCAAAAATGCTTCACATTTGCAGTTTTCCATTCCTTTCCATCAATACATGATGTCTTTGACATTTTCTGAACTGGTGCTTGTCATGTTCTTTAAATTCATTTTTGGCTCTCTATTGCTTTATGTATTAAATGCAATTTTTGGAAGTAATTCCTATCTAAGCTTTCTGCATCAGTCCCTGGCCATTCATGTCCAAGATTTTATTCAGGTAGAATACTTAGATTTTATCCCAGCCATTAATTTTAATTTTCAAACAGTTTTTTCTGAAGATTAGCTAAATTAAATCATTTTTGCAATTAGTGTCAAATTAATCCATAATGGAAGGTAGGGAACAGCAGAGATGAAGTCTCTTAGATTTTGACAGATACCCTCATTGGGTTTAATGTTTTGTATAATATCTCCTTAAGTGAGCAAAGAGCTTGCCTTGATGACTTTCTCACACCTAGGCTGCTATCCACACAGAATAATAAAACCCTTTTTCCATTTCTGGATTCTGAGAGGGTGTGTTGTTAACCCTGACTTTATTAAAGCCCTTTTTTGCCTTTATCAGATCTTAACTTAGTAGCTAATGGTTGCTGAAGCCCCAGGGATTGTAACATAGAGTCTAGCACAAAAAAAAAACAACCAACCAAAATCAAACCAAAGAAAAAACCCACCCCCCAAATCCCTCAAACTTGATTTCACAGGGATAAATGAAAAAGCAGCCAAATGATCAGTGTAACCAGTGGAAATGAAGGAATCAGCCTCCAGCAGGCAGACTAGTGGAGACAAGGAGGCTGGAAATGGATTAACAAAACCAATAATCTCGGGATCAGTTCCTGGATCAGCAAGTGTTGGGCCTGAACCTACCTGAAACTCATTTAATCATTTAGACTGATTAAAACAAAAGGAAGCAAAGCCATGGCACTTCCATTAGGCTCAGCAGAGTGCTTGGCTGCAGACACATCTGTGCCCAAAGTGCTTTAATTTGATGGGCCTGATCCTGAGCAGCCCTTCTGCTCTGACCTGGGAGGCAACTCAGCCTGAGTTTCTCCCAGGATTAAATGCTTACTCCTGGCTACTCACTTTCATTTCCTATTTTGTTTTGGTTTTAATAAGCAGGGACATTGGTGTAACGGTTCATTTATTCTGATATCATTTGGCATCACTTAATTTTAGGTGACTGGTATAAAGCAAAACTTCGTTTTGTGCCTGCTCTGGCCTACCTGACTTCAGTGGCAGTTTTGTTTGAAGTAGTAGGATGTTAAAAATTGCTGAGATTCAGGAATAGACAAAGAATTTCTAGAAAAGATCTGTGAGGTTTGAGAAGACAAGAAAGCAGTTCTGATGGGGTAAAATTAATTGTTTATCACTGTTTATTGGTTTTGGATGAACTTCTCTTAAATGTCCTTTGGGCTTGGTCATACTCCAATAGTGTGGCAAGATTCTCAGAGAATACTAATAGAGCTGGTGAACAAAAATCAATCAAACATTAAACCTCCAGAAACCACCCCATCTCCCCCCAAACTCCAAACATTACTCACTGTCATCACAGGGAAACACACAAACTTTGAGATCCAGGGTTAAACATGCAGAGTGTGGATAAAATTAAAGAACTGAAGTGCTTAAACTGGGGGTAGTGAGACCTCCAGCAAGCAAACAAGGTTTTGCCTTTCTGCACATCCAAGGTGGTGCCTGGTGGCTGCTGAAGCTCCCCAGCTCAGCTGCACCTTCCTGGCAGAGGATGCCAGGCTATGCCACAAGCTGCAGAACCAGATTGCCCACTTCTCTATCACAGCTTACAGTCCACCTTATCAGGACCAGCCGAAAGCTGTGGCAATTTAAATTAAATTACTACATTATTAGGTCAATGACTAAAAGCTGCCTTTGCTGGCTCTGCTATAGGAGCAGTAACAGAATAAGAGTTCCTAATAACCCCTCCTGAATTGGAGATAATGAATCAAAGCCTTTTGGATGCCTTTGAAATTAAGGCTGACATTTACAAAAATAATTTTCTGTGTAATTTTCAGTTCTTCTCTTTTCAGGACCTTGGCCAAGGAAGATCACAATCCAAGGTGTGGTTCCTTGTTGCCCCAATTCACAAACAATTCATGCAGACTATAAATTCTTCTGTGTAGGATGATGTTAAGCTGTTAGTTTTGCACAGTGAGGCCTTGGCTTTCTCTGGAGCTATTTAATGATACTGTAGCATCAACCAACAATGCCAAACTATTGATTTAGGGATCATTTAAATTCAGTGTTAATGATATTTGTTCAGCTATAGTCTGTGTATGAACATCACAAATGAGAAATGCTCCCAAGTCCTTGAAACTCCTTCTATGAATATACTCTGGAATATTTAAGCCTTTCAATTTACTTCATGTTGAGCTGAATGTGTGAACTCTGCAATGATTAATGAGATCTCTGAGAATGGTGATGTCTCCCTCCAACACTGTTGCCTTGGAAAGTTTGCACCAAGTGCTTCCAGAGACCTAATTATCATTTGTGGGTAATAGCCTGTTTTCTCAGAGTACTGTGGGTCTCCAATTCAATAGAAATAGGGGAGATAAGGAATGGAGCCAAAAGCACAGCATTTTGGAGCCAGGTGTTCACATAGAAAATGAAATCAATTCTACTTGTTGGTTAGAACATTCCCAAGGAGGAGTTTTTGCCTGAAAACAGAACTGAAAATCCTTTGCAAAATTCAAACCAACAGATTTGGCTAGAGGTGGGTTTTGTTGGATTCATGGGCAAGCAAAATGAGAAAAGTGCTGCCACACAGGACAGTCTTGGGGCATCATAAGCACCATGAGAAAATAAAAATAAAGAGACAGTAAGAGATGCATCTGTTATGTCAATTTATCCCCCAAATGTGCAAAAGAAATGAGCAAACCAGAAAGAGCCTGATATAATGGAGCAATCTAGAATATTGCCCTCCATATCCAATGCATTTACAAACTGCTGTTGCTAAATATGACTCATCAAGATTAAAAAAGGGAAATAATTTAGTCAGAGCTGTTGTCAAGTCAGTATTTAATGTTACTTTTGGTATTTGCTGTGATAAGCACTAAAATTTGCACACTCCTTGATAAATCATTGTTTAGCAATGTCTAGAGGGTCCAGTAAATGGTTGGAAATTGCCACAATGTAATAAATGGTTATTTGATAATGAATGAAAATGTTTGAAAATACTGTTAAAATGTCAAGTTTTAACATCTAGAACATTAGTCAAAAGGAGTGCAAACATGGAAACCATAGTGACAGTATAAATATACTGCACCAAATGCATTTATTTGTACAGGGCACATCGTAGGTGCTGTGTACAAACCAGTATAAATTGATATATGAAGTTAATTTCAATCTGTAAAAGTAATTGCATTGGTTTAACTTATTTAACTCTCCTTACAATAATATTTATAGCAGAGCGAGAAAGTAAAGAAATAAATGATGATAAATAGATAAAATACATAGGAAATGGGAATTGTTTTCCAGTTTAATTATGCTGTCACATAAAATTATCACAGAAATACACCATGCAGACAAGGAGAATACATTAAAATCCCATTATGCTGTGCAGAGTTGGCTAGTTTTTGTTGCTGTTTATTCCATAAATAGCTTTTCGTCTCTTCTACTCTCATGAAAAGTTATACTTTGTAAAAAAATGAATTGGTGCAAGAAGGACAACATGGGCTGTGTGTGGTTGGCAGAGCAGAGCTGGCAAGCAAGAATGTCAGACCTCTGCTTGAAGAATAAATCTGGTCACATCTTTAATTTGATGGAAAAATAAAATGCCCACTCAGAATAAGGAATTTCCCTTCTCGTGTTTTTCTCAGGCCCAGCTCTCACTGGAGGGGTTTTGTTTGCATGGCTGTGCTCTCCATCCAACAGGCTCATGGATGGGGAGAACATCATTGTAACTCCAGTAAACATTGCAAGGAAAGAGCATTTGTTTTCTTCTTCCAGCCAGATGTTTGTGGCTTCAAACTGAACTTCATCCCCTTTCTTTTCATGATGATTTAATGTGTGTGGTGGTTTTTATCCTTCTGCTTTCTGTGTCTTGGTCTGAACACAAGTTGCAGCCTCACCAGAGGCAGAAAGGTGCATGTGTTTCTTTTCTTCTTCTCTGCTTTTTTTCAGAACACTTGCACCTCAGTTTGTCTGCTATTATATAGGTAAAGAACATTATAATGCTGTAGTTAATTCTAATAATATGGCTTGTTATTTTGACCTCTCAATACCATAAATCTCACTGTGTTTTTAAATTTGCAGTTTCCAAAGCTGTGATTAAGTAGGAATTGGTGCTTTATTTGATTTAAAAAAATACTCTTTAGGGCTCCAATAAATATCTGGAAAAGAGGATTCTTCAGAGACTTCAAATTCAGAGCAAAGTTTTTAATAGATATGTCATTAATTTTTAGAACCTTTTTTATTTAAAACATACTAACTCAGAGGCACACTAAATCTTTAACCTCTGATTGATGGGTTTGATCAGTGAGGATAAGCAACACCCTGAGCAGAAAGGAAATCTCCAGAATATGAAGAGAATAAGAGGTGCAACACCCAGAAGGTGAGGCATCTTCTTGTGTGAGATGAGATTTAGGTCATCGAAGATACTCCCAGTACTTGTCATTTCTGTGTAAATGAAATAAATGGACTTGCTCCAAAACTTTATGCCAGCTCCTTAAGATGATGTGTATGCAGCAAGAATGATTTTTTCAAGCTGTCTGTTGCTCCCAAAGAATGGCAATAACTAAAATAAGCTCTCATTGGCCTTTGGAAAGGATCATTTATTATTCTCCAAACTGGCCTGTTATTTACAGTTCTTATTAAAAAAATCCAACGCGGGAGGCATTCAAATTTCAGCCAAGTTGGGCTACTGTTAAACTTGCCTTCTAACAGTAGCAAATGATATTTTGGCTCACAGGAGGGATTTATGGCCTTTCCACTGCCACATGAGCATTTCAAAGGGCAAAATCGAGAACATCATCTGGGTGTTCATGCAAATCAGAAACAAGGACCTTCATTCTCTTTGTATTTTCTGATCTTAATCCAGAGTCCCTTCACTGACACATACACAGTTATGAGTTTGGGGACTAACAGGGGTAACCCCCCCTATTTCTCTTGCAATATTTTTGTTTCCCAGAAAATTAAACTACAAATATACCAAATCAAGAATTCCTTGAAAGAAAAGTACTGCAGTGGTTGTGGTGGTTCTAGTTTTGAAAAATTGTTCCTGTAGGTTCTGCATGTGAAAAATTCAATGTGCTTTAAAGGTTTAGCCACATAAATGACCCAAACAGAGACATTTTGATCATGTGACTTATTAAAAAAAATTTTCATCCTCGTCTATCTGAAACTTTCACCACTGTATAACTATATACATTTACAGAATATACACATACAAAATATTGCAATTTTTGACACCTTCACTAGGTCATTTTCTTTGAATAGCAAAGCAGCAAAGAGGTTGCTAAACAAAAGGATAATGCAATTTTATTGCTAAAATTTGAAGTGAATTTAATGCCTCCTCCTACTTGTGAATAACTGCTATCTGAAAATATGCCTCTATTAATATTATTGAGCAGGTGACCACTCAGTGCTCAACAGGAACTAGCAATTAGTGTATGTAAATCAACTCAGACAGCAGCATCTCAGTTGCTGTTCTGCATAGAGGAATAGTTAATTTGCAGGAGTACATGTTTCCAGCCCAGATTTTAAAAAGTCACGTTTCCTATTGCTGAAAACCTCAATATCTACAATATTTGTTGTGCATTTTATGATTCTTCCTAATGCCCTTGCAAACACGTGTAATAAAATGCTAACAAACCATCATCCATTACTTAATTATGTTTATCCAGATGGATAAAGTTGAGGTGGGGGAAGCCTGTGGTAAAAATACTGTTTCCCATTTGGCAAACAGAGTCTATAGTTACAGCTTAATTATTCCTTGCTATGCTGTGGAGAGATTTTCCTGTTAATCATACTCAGGATCAGAGTTGATTAAAAAAAAGTTGTGGATTTTAATTTTTTTTATGGAGTGAGGTTTAAAAAGTGTGTTGACTCACAGTTAAATCCATGTCCTCTCCAGTAGGGGATTTAAATGTTTGGGAGGTCCTTGGGAACTTCACAGGGAGCTTTTCTGACAGTGATGAAACACCTTCCACAAGGCAAGACAAATATCTCAGAAAGCTATGCCACAGTTGCCTTCAGAAACTGCCTATGGAAAACAGCAGAATAATTCATCTTAATTAACAGAAATACTTCTATGTTTCAGCAACCAAGTGCAAGAAAAATAGAGGTCAGTTCTAGAAACCCTTTTTGATGAGGGTATGCCACTAAATTCCAAAAGATCACTTCTGTGCAGAATGATGGCCATGTAGTAAAGAATGCAATTTCTCTCTAGTTGTGTTTGTCAGTGCTCCATGAGACCTTTTCAATTTGAAATCTTGTTATGACTTTAGCTAGGTAGGCCTAAATTTAGGCTTTAAAACTCAGATTTAGGCTTGAAATTGTCAGCTGCCTTGAGCTGGGCCGGGCTAGCTGACAGCTGACTTCTTCTAGCTAATGATTTTGTATTCTACCTCATCTTACATCATCTCAATAAGAGTAAAATCTAGTGTGTGAGAGTGGCTTAAGCAGTTCCACTTTGGCTAGGGTACAGAGAAGGCACCGTGCTGTCTTAGGAGGGATGGGGAGGCCCAAGCCCACAGCACCAGCTCACCATCATGTTATCTTAGAGAAGTAAAATGTTTGTTCTTAGTTCTTCTCTTTGCTTAAGTTTGTCTTTGAAGACTTGACTTTTTTTAAAATGATTTGTAGTCAGAATAGTAAAATCTGTGCTTATTAAGGAGTAGGAAGTTATTTCTTGTTATATATAACTTGTGTGAGAGTGTGTTATGTTGTAGTTTTCTCTTAATTTTCTCTTTTCTGTATAAATACATGTAGTAAGTTTCAGCACAAACCTAGTTTAAGGTTTTTTTCCCTCTCCCTCTTCTTTCTCCCTTTAGCTAGTTAGGGGGAGGAAGAACCTTTTCTCTGTACTTGGGCAGTTAGCGCTTTGCCAGCTCAACCCAAGACAAATCTTTAAAGAGTGTTTTTCCAAAGCCCAAGCTAAGCCAAACACCTCAGAGCACAAGACATTAAAAGCAAACCCAGAAATAGTCTTGTGGTACAGATGATTTTGGCTGCAAAGGTAGCCCAGGAAGTGCTCACTGAGAACCATCAGCCAAACTTCATAAATATATTCTTCAGCAGTTACTGGGCAAAAATGAATATATTAAAACCAGTCACATTGAATTTGTGGAGTAAGCCATGAAAACACCTCCTTGTAATGCTGAAGCTTTTCATCTTCACAGTCATGAGGTAAATCCCTGCATCACTTTGCTGCATTTAAAAGGACAGGTGGGCAGAGGATTGTTTGGCATGTGTGTCTTGGCTCCAGCCAGCTGGGATCTGATTAACTTCTGTGTTAACTAGCTAAGAAATTGCTACCTGCTATGTATTTGGAAATATATACCATGAACAGTTACTGAGTTCCCTTCCCATCCTGGCACAAAGCCTGCCCTTGTTGCATGAACACAAAAAAAATCACACCAGTGTTTTAAAGGCTGTCTGAATTCTGGGGATCCATTCCTGAAGTCACCCTGAGATCAGCTCAGTTGGTTCAAACATGGTTGTAATAACTCCAAGGTCATGGGTTCAATCCCCTCTGTGGGCCATTGACTTAAGAGTTGGACATGATGATCCTTGTGGGTCCTTCCAACTCAGAATAGTCTGGGATTCTGTAAGTACTTTTTCTTTTTTTCTCCCCCACATGGGAATAAGCTGGAGGTTGGTATGCACTGGTAAGAAAAATTATAATATACTTTATGTACAAGGGTTGAAAATATATTCAGTGAAGGTGTAAGTAGAAAAGGCTTAACCCAGAAACCCACACAGATATTGTTCAGATCTCATTTATCAGCCTAACTAAAATGTTGAATTAATCATTCTTGCATAGATTTGAACTTTTACTACCAGATCATTTGTGTAAACTTAGGAATTTACTACTTGATTTGATTATTTACCTTCAATTTTCTGGACATCAGTGTAGTTCTTGGGTAGCCTACTATGAAATAATAAGCAATTCCAGTAGGAGTTTTAACAATTAGATTAGTAGTTAAAGAATAATATTAGTAGTTCTTGAAGACATCTTTGTATTAGAAAAGACTGTACTTTAAGAAAAACAGATGGAAAATTTTTTATTCTTCAAAAACAATTGATTAGAAAAAATGCAAGTATTTATTTCCATGCCTTTCTACACATCCTCATGTGGCAATGAAGAATCTGCAGCAGCACAGGAGGAATAACCAGCTCTGACCACTCTCACAGGGGAGGGACAGAAAAGTTGGGATTTGGTATTTTTCTGATACCAGGCCAGCAAAAGTCTTGGCATACATGAAAACACAGTCATGTAAAAGGTGCTTTTAAAGACTTTGAAGGATTTGTGTTCATGAGACTTTGTTGTATCAGTGTAAAAAAAATCATACTGATCCCTTTCCACATCAAGAAAACTTTTTTACTTTTCATTTAATCATTATAAAGTAGCAGGAGCTTTTCAATTTTTTTTTTAAACTTAGAGGCATCCTAAATGAGATCTTTTTCATATCTGAATTGTTTTATTGTTGTTGTTTTTTTCTTTAAATTGACAGGAAAAAAAAGAAAAGGAAAAAATTAAATATGAAAAATCAGCTTTTACGAGAANAGAAAAAGAAATAGAAACTTAATATAACTACTGCAAAACACAGAAGCAATTGCACAGCCTTAAAAGCATTGCTAAAGGAGAGCCAAGTCTCAGCAAGACAAGAAGGATCAAACTCATTACTGCTCACATGTTCCTTCAGACAAGAGCCTTTCCAGACACTGATCAAATATTAAGCAGAAGAACAGTCAGAATTGGCCAGGAGTAAAATCTCTAATAGAAAATTCAGATACCTGCAACTTCCTGCTTTTTAGGCTTGACTAAGAGGGGAAGAGGAGTTAAAATACATCAATCCCTGCCCAACTGCTCAAAAATAGCTCAAAATACCTTTCCTTGTCTGAAGGAACTTAGGCCATTAAACGAGGAAAATACAAACCTTTAATATGTTAATTGGAGAGGCTGAATCTGTGTTCCCCAAATGGGGTCTGTGCACACACAGCCCACCTTGTTTAAGGCAGAAGAGGATAATTGGGGTCACTGTTCAGGAAAGCTCTTGATCATGTTCTTACAGGAGCTGATAGCCTGAAAAACCCACCTAAGCAGTTCCCTGGCACAGGGGAGAGTTAACATATGATGAGCACATGGAAAGGCTGACTAATTTCATGCCTACTTAGAGTTCAGGCAACATGAACTCTCATTTCTTACTCAGTTTTCACATGGGAAGGATTTCATTTAACTGTGGGATTCCTGGTAATAGTTGGAATTTTTCAGCTGATGACATTTGTATCGTGAAGCTTAAGAAGCACCACTCACTGCATGTGATGTCTTAGGAAACCTTCCCTCAAAGGCCAGATCATTAGAGCATCTTCTTTAAAAGAAAGTCAGATATTAGGAAAAATGTGAAAAGTTTGTGAATATAGACTAGTTAATACCATCTAAGAGGCAAAAAAAAAACCTTCTTCAACATTTCAGAGTCTCATAAAAAATGGCCCGGCAGATTTAAAAGGTGAAATCTGTTATGTTTATATTGACATTATAGTAATTTTCTGTTAGGGCCTGGATCAGATTTCAGCAAATATAAACAGATGTCATATGAATATAACAGTTTCTGACTTACTCATTGAATGCAATAACTGTAAAACACCTTAGCAAAACAACAGCAACAAAGGTTAATATTGAAAGCCTCATGTACAATCAACTTGTCAACATCATCTATCTGCAAGTCTAGACATTACCTGGTTTTTTTTCCACTCTTGGTCTTTATTCAGACAAATTTTCCATTAATTCAATTGACATTTGACAATTAAAACACAAAATACAAAATGTTTCTACATTTTCTCATTCTGCAGAGGTAATGCTGAATAACAGCAAGAGCAGAGGCACAGTGGGACCTTCTGCTTCTCTTAACAATCCAATTTGTGGTATAAAAATGCTATTGAGAGCCTTACTCAGCTGAATTTAATGTCTAATGTCACACTACAGTAGTGGAAAGTGTGATCCAATATTTGCAAATAGATACAAAGTCCTTAGCAGTAAGCTTAAGTGAAAACTTAAATATCATTATCAGAAGGAAGATGGAAAAAAGTATTTAAGTCTGTAGGAAGATTTTAAAATAAGGTTTTCATTCATAGCACTGTAAGTCTAGAATGTCTCAGGACTTTGCTCCTGAGAGAGAGTTCACATTGTCACTCCCAGGACTGAAATGACGTTTGGATTTTCCAGTACTTGGAATTCTGAGGTTTCCTTACTTTTGAATTTGGTCCATATCACACAATCACAGAATTATAGAATGGATTGGGTTGGAAAAGACCTCCCAGATCATCAAGTCCAACCCTTGGGCCAACTCCAGTCCCTTTACCACATCATGGCACTCAGTGCCACGGCCAAGCTCAGCTGAAAAACCTCCAGGGATGGGGAATCCACCCCCTCTCTGGGCAGCCCATTCCAATCCCTGAGCACTCTCTCTGCAAAGAAGTTTTTTCTGCTCTCCAACTTCAATTTCCCCTGGCAGAGCTTGAGCCCCCCGTGCCCCCTTGTCCTATTGCTGAGTNAAAAAAGAAAAGGAAAAAATTAAATATGAAAAATCAGCTTTTACGAGAACTGCTTATGATAAATATAGTTAGAAAAAGATGAATTAAAGATAAATGAGAAAACATTTACATAAAGCAGGCCATGTATGGACATAAAGCTTTTGAAAGTCAATATAAACTANCAACTTCCTGCTTTTTAGGCTTGACTAAGAGGGGAAGAGGAGTTAAAATACATCAATCCCTGCCCAACTGCTCAAAAATAGCTCAAAATACCTTTCCTTGTCTGAAGGAACTTAGGCCATTAAACGAGGAAAATACAAACCTTTAATATGTTAATTGGAGAGGCTGAATCTGTGTTCCCCAAATGGGGTCTGTGCACACACAGCCCACCTTGTTTAAGGCAGAAGAGGATAATTGGGGTCACTGTTCAGGAAAGCTCTTGATCATGTTCTTACAGGAGCTGATAGCCTGAAAAACCCACCTAAGCAGTTCCCTGGCACAGGGGAGAGTTAACATATGATGAGCACATGGAAAGGCTGACTAATTTCATGCCTACTTAGAGTTCAGGCAACATGAACTCTCATTTCTTACTCAGTTTTCACATGGGAAGGATTTCATTTAACTGTGGGATTCCTGGTAATAGTTGGAATTTTTCAGCTGATGACATTTGTATCGTGAAGCTTAAGAAGCACCACTCACTGCATGTGATGTCTTAGGAAACCTTCCCTCAAAGGCCAGATCATTAGAGCATCTTCTTTAAAAGAAAGTCAGATATTAGGAAAAATGTGAAAAGTTTGTGAATATAGACTAGTTAATACCATCTAAGAGGCAAAAAAAAAACCTTCTTCAACATTTCAGAGTCTCATAAAAAATGGCCCGGCAGATTTAAAAGGTGAAATCTGTTATGTTTATATTGACATTATAGTAATTTTCTGTTAGGGCCTGGATCAGATTTCAGCAAATATAAACAGATGTCATATGAATATAACAGTTTCTGACTTACTCATTGAATGCAATAACTGTAAAACACCTTAGCAAAACAACAGCAACAAAGGTTAATATTGAAAGCCTCATGTACAATCAACTTGTCAACATCATCTATCTGCAAGTCTAGACATTACCTGGTTTTTTTTCCACTCTTGGTCTTTATTCAGACAAATTTTCCATTAATTCAATTGACATTTGACAATTAAAACACAAAATACAAAATGTTTCTACATTTTCTCATTCTGCAGAGGTAATGCTGAATAACAGCAAGAGCAGAGGCACAGTGGGACCTTCTGCTTCTCTTAACAATCCAATTTGTGGTATAAAAATGCTATTGAGAGCCTTACTCAGCTGAATTTAATGTCTAATGTCACACTACAGTAGTGGAAAGTGTGATCCAATATTTGCAAATAGATACAAAGTCCTTAGCAGTAAGCTTAAGTGAAAACTTAAATATCATTATCAGAAGGAAGATGGAAAAAAGTATTTAAGTCTGTAGGAAGATTTTAAAATAAGGTTTTCATTCATAGCACTGTAAGTCTAGAATGTCTCAGGACTTTGCTCCTGAGAGAGAGTTCACATTGTCACTCCCAGGACTGAAATGACGTTTGGATTTTCCAGTACTTGGAATTCTGAGGTTTCCTTACTTTTGAATTTGGTCCATATCACACAATCACAGAATTATAGAATGGATTGGGTTGGAAAAGACCTCCCAGATCATCAAGTCCAACCCTTGGGCCAACTCCAGTCCCTTTACCACATCATGGCACTCAGTGCCACGGCCAAGCTCAGCTGAAAAACCTCCAGGGATGGGGAATCCACCCCCTCTCTGGGCAGCCCATTCCAATCCCTGAGCACTCTCTCTGCAAAGAAGTTTTTTCTGCTCTCCAACTTCAATTTCCCCTGGCAGAGCTTGAGCCCCCCGTGCCCCCTTGTCCTATTGCTGAGTGCCATATGTGAGAGGGTGAACACAATACAGAGGACAGGTGACCACAGCAGTGCTTATAAACTGGAATGTTGAACTTTGCTCTGGCCACAGCTCTGCACAGAAGACCAAATGTAACTGGTCACTGCAGGTAGAGACAAATTTAGAATCAAGACAAGGAAAAAAATCATCTGCATTCAAGTCATATGCACAAAACCTAACAGAGAAAAAGTGCCCCATCACTGTCAGATGAATATTCTATCAAAGCTGCAGTCACATGCTGTTCTATTGAGATTAACTTTACCTGCTGAATGCTGTGAAATTTATTTCGGTGGCCCATGACCACCATCTATCAGCCCCCGACCCCTCTCTATATAAAACAATAAGCATGATCTTAAGGCTGTCTTAAAGGCTGTCTGAGAGATGTATATTTACTGACATATAACCTGACTAAAGCCAAACATCATTACCCCTGTGACTGATTGGAGGGCAGTCATAACTTAACAGTTTTATTTCCCTTCTACAGCTGAGCTCCTTGTCCACGGTGGCTGAGCTGACATGGCATTTCAAGTCTTGTTACCAGCTCAGTGGTTCTCTTATTTAGGAAAAAAAAAAAAGGGGGATGGGGAGCAGGGGGAAGCTGGAAAAGAAAAAGAAAAGGCACCTCTTCATTTAGCCTCTCCATCTTGATCATTGCAGATGGGCTATCAATAATTTCAACTTGGTTAAGCAGCTGGCTGAAGGTTAAATAAATTCTGCCTGTTGTTTGCATGATCACACACCTGAATTCAAGAATTTTAATCTGAGGTGGGTTTTATTTTGGTTGCTCCTTTTGAAGTTCTTATGAAGAAAAAGATAGTCTAGAAAAGAAGTATTTTTGTGGAGAAGCACAAGAATCAGATTAAAGTCAATGGGGCAAAGCAACTACACTTTGAAATCTCTGAAAGAAAATCTCTAAGTATGGTAATTTAATTGTTGAAATCTAAGAACAGCTTCCACTGATTCATAAATGAGTCATGATTTCAGAGGAAAACAAAGTAGATCAGGCCATTTTGCCTGCAATGGGTTCAGTTATCTGGTGCACTGCTATTTATGACATCCAGGACATTATTTACAGCACAACCACCTCCGTGTCTCAGGCAATGTGGGCACTGATATGCTGTTAATAATGCATTCTGTGGACTCAGCATTCCTCTTACTTGCATCAGCTTTATTGTTTATTTAAATACTTACTTCCTGGGAGTATTCCTGTTTCATTTCAGTACCAGAAGCTCCAAGCTCACTATGAATCAAATACTTAGCTGTAGTGGGGTGATTTTGGAACTAACATGCTCCTTGTTACTGAGACACAAGGAAAATGCACACTGAAATTTGTCCAAAATAATCAGAATAGTTAGTGACTTAGAGAGCAGGTGGTGTCCTCTTAAAGGAGGAGGAGAGTTATGGTTATGTTTTGGAGACTCCTCCAGCTGCTTTGCCTCACACAGGTTTAAGTGTACAGGCCACTTTTACACACGAGGTGATTTTTCATAATCACATTCCCTGCATTTTCAGTAGTTTGCTGCTCAAGGGCAGGGAGCTTGTTCAGAGAGAGGAGTCAGACTCAGGTCACAAATCTCGAGTGCAAGAGCACACACACTCACAGCTAAGGCACACAGTGAGTGCCTTGGCTTGCTTCCTTCAGCTTGCCCTGCTGGAGACAGAGAATTCCTACAAACAAACATCTGAAGTTAGAGACAGACACGTGGTGTTCCTCAGGGGCCAGTGCTGGCACCAGCAGGGTTTGACATCTCTGCCTGTGCCATGGGCAGTAGGACTGAGGCACCCTCAGGGAGTTCTCTGCCAACACTGAGCTGTGTGGAACAGGTGACAGCCTGGAGGGAAGGGATCCATCCAGAGGGACAGAGCTGGACCTGTGGGAACATCATCAAGTTCAACAAGGCCAGGTCGAGGTTCTGAGCTCCACCTGGAGTGCTGCATCCATCTCTGGGGCCCCAGGTGTGTGAAGGACATGGACCTGCACTTGCCTTTGTTGAACTTCAGAAGGTTCTTCTCCACCCACCTCCAGCCTGCTGAGGTTGTTCTGAAGAAGGGCTGCCCAGCCCCCTGGGGTGTCAGCCACTCCTCCTGTCTCTGTGTCACCAGGGAACTTCTGAAAGGATTCAGAGAGATTATACTGGATTAGGAAAATATATTCCTCTAAGATGATGACCACTTTGAAATTAAATTCTGTGATATGAGAGTTTTCAAAACACTTTATTAATTACAGATATGACCCACAATTTTCATTTTTTCTTTTTTAAACATAAAGTTTAAAAACTATTTAGTGATACAATTGATTGATGTGTCTATAGACAGTTTCTCTTTTCTGACTGAATGTTGTCTCTCTGGGTACTGATACCACATAAAACATTGTAGAGGTTGTTAGCAAGAAAAAACCATAGTAGATGATGTACTTCTCTTTCTTTCCCTGCCCAGAGATCCTTTGCCAGGGAAGATGCTCCAATTCTCACCTGTCTCAAAATCAGCAATACATCCTGCAAAATCTCTACATGTAACGAAAACTGTTAACCCAGGAGGCATAAATCAGATTTGCTGCTAGAAATGCTGTTTCTTTACTAAATTCCAGTTCTCTAAGTCTCTCAGCTGTCAGCTGGATGATGCTGTTTGATTCTGCACTCACTTACCTGTTCCAATCCACATCGTGTTCATCTCTTAGTCCAGGGATAGAATTTGTCTCCTTAGGCAACAAATCTGGGGACCAGGATTTATCCACCAATAGATTTTATTCCACTGAAGGGTAAATTAAGGTGGATTTGTAATGTCTTTGTTTATCTTAAAAATTTAAATATATTGAAAGAACTTGAAAGCAGATTTAATTTAAAAGAAAAGTAAGGGCATTATATAAACAGCAGCAGATCTCATCCAGAATATGTCACATAAATATCATACTATCAAACAAGAAATGTAAATTATCATACATACTCTATAATTGAAAAGTGTATTATACATTAGTGAAGTCACCCATTTATCTAATCATAATCAGTTCCAATAAAATCTCATTTAGGAAAGTTGAATGTAGTTCAGGGTGGATGGTTATGAGGATATCACTCATGTGAGTGTGCACAGAAACAGTTTTGAAAGATAGTTCTTGTCTGTAGAAATGTAATTATTGCATACCTCATCTGCAAGAGCTTCCACTGAGAGGGGCTGGCTCAGGGGCATTCAGAACAGGACAGAAGCCAAGCAAGTCTATCAAATAACTCTGCCTTGAATGATATTTCAAGAAAACTTTTACTCAAGACATTTGCAAGAAACCATCACAAAAATGATATGATGTTCAATGTGAGTAAGGGGTGGCTCAAAAGCAGAGGAAAAGTCCTGATACATCACTTGAAGGTTCTGATGATGTGCAACAGCTTGGAACAAAACCTCCCATGGCTTTATAAATCCAACCTTTTGGTAGAAGAAGTTCTGATTGAGGAAACATATGCAGGTCTGTTACAAAGGGTGGTAAAGAACAACAGTTTTCTATCACTGCTGCCCTTCTGCTGGAGCATTTCAGATGAAATGGCCTCCAGACATGAACAATGAGTGGTTTTGTTGAGCTTGTTGACATAATAAGACACAAAAAGACTAATTTTGCCATTCCTAAATTCCAAATGACTTAATCCAGCAGTAAAGTAATGTGAATAAAATGTCCATTGTGGCTGCAGTGGAAGCAGTTCATGGTGAGCATGTAATTTGGTACCATTATCTCTTCTGAAATTATCATTCATGTTTTTCCTTCTGTTTCTCCATTTATTGTGCACAGCTGCTCACTAATCACTTGCAGAAACTTACCTTAACCTATGGAGTATTTATGATACACCTCTCACTCTTCCAAAATTGGTACCTAAGCTGTACTAATTTTATTTCTTCTGTGTGTTCCACAGTTCTCATTTTCTACACAGCTGGTCCCCATTCCATTGTGAATACTCCCCCACATCCATATTGATGGCAATATTTACATGCAGGTGGATTCAAATCCCTTTTGAATCAATCAGTAACATGGAGAGTCACAGCTCAAATGTCTACATGATCTTCATTAAAATGGGGTATAAGAAGATAAAACCCACATTTGACAAAAAGAATATCCCCATATCCTCTAATGTTTTTGCTACTTACTGTGCTCCAGGTGTCAGTATCCACCAATACCCATCAAATAATGTAGTTCCAGTTTCTTATATTGTGATATGTTTGTTTCTTCAAAAATTCTGTGGATTCTCAACAGAAGGAGCTTCTTCTTCAGAAACTCCTGGGGAAAAATAACCATTTTGACTCTCCTGATTTTTGCAGCTGCAGCCAGCCCTGATTTGCTCTGCTCTGCCTGGCTAGAGGTACAACCCCACAGACATGCAATTTGTCCAGTTTTAATAATTTACTACAGACTAGGGCACTTGGAACATAACCATGATAATCTACAGGAGTGATCAGGATACTTTACTCCCATTTTTATGTTCTGTTGCAATATTTAAAAGTAGGAGAGAGCTAATTTGCAAGTATATAGGCTGTTTTTAGTACAAAGGAGTGGTAAACCAAATGGAGATGGAAACCAGACTGAACATTATACTTGCAAACATTTAATGTTAGAATTGGCACCTGGGTAGATGTAGGCCATCTTCCCACCTCATTGTACCTCTTAAAGGAGCTGAGAAGATATAGGCCATCTTCCCACCTCATTGTACCCCTTAAAGGAGATGAGAAGATATAGGCCATCTTCCCACCTCATTGTACCCCTTAAAGGAGATGAGAAGATGTAGGCCACCTTCCCACCTCATTGTACCCCTTAAAGCAGATGAGAAGATATAGACCACCTTCCCACCTCATTGTACCTCTTAAAGGAGATGAGATGTAGGCAGGTCCAAAGCTCCATGTGCAGCTCTGCAAGAAGCCACTGCAGTGTCATTCATTTCCATTCCTAAGCAGGCTTGTTTGTGACTCAACTGACCTGATCCAAATGATCTGCTGATCTCACGCTCCAGCCTTGAGAAGATCTCCATTGTGTGGCCCTTCTGGGAAGTGTCCTTCACACCAGCCAGTCTGCAATCAAACCCCAGTGAAGGCAAGAAATGCTGTGTGACTTTATGGATTTCACTTCAGAAATCCATCATCGCCTCCTCTCATTATCAGCTGGATATTCTCCTTGCTGTCTTCCTTTTCAAACTGTGGGAGCACAGACCATGGGAGGAGGCGTGACATGCTCAGCATTTCCAAATCCTGCCTGTAAAGCCCCTGAATTAACACAGGCCAGTGCTGGAGTTGGAACTCAACACACACACACACACCTGGCAAAACTAGTCTTACCCAGCTCCACTGCACAGGAGCAGCATTGAAACATCTCAGGCACAGCCACATAACTCTAATCACAAAACACAGTACAGAAAAGAGATCTAACTGATCTCCACAGAAGAAGATGATACATTACTGTTGTAGAAAGGCCAAATAGCATAAAGAGCTAGATGGGTTCAGGGCAGGAATTTAAAGAGAAGATCAAACCCTGCAAGCACAAAGACTTTCACTGCTGGAGAACTTGGAGTTGTTTAGACTGGAGAAGAGGAGGCTCAGAGGTGACCTCAGCACTGTCTAGAAGTGCCTGAAGGGAAGTTGTGGCCAGGTGGGGGTTGGTCTCTTCTCCCAGGCACTCAGCAATAGGACAAGGGGGCACGGGGGGCTCAAGCTCTGCCAGGGCAAATTGAAGTTGGATATCAGGAAAAAGTTCTTTGCAGAGAGAGTGCTCAGGGATTGGAATGGACTGCCCAGAGAGGGGGTGGATTCCCCATCCCTGCAGGTTTTTAACCTGAGCCTGGCCGTGGCACTGAGTGCCATGATGTGGTAAAGGGACTGGAGTTGGCCCAAGGGTTGGACTTGATGATCTCGGAGGTCTTTCCCAACCCAATCCATTCTGTGATTCTGTGAACTGTGTCTATGGAGATCAAGAGGTGACAAGATGCAGAAGGAGTGCTATACTTAATATTCTGTACCTACAATTAATTCCATTCTCTGACTGTCCCAACAGCTTTAAGAGATCATTATCATCTCAGCCTGTAAACAAAAGTACTACTAGTTATACCAACTCCTGTAACAATATTTTGAAAATTCACTGTTTAATATCTTGGTCTCAGTCCTGAAAGATTCAGCTTTTCAAAGGGCATGACAGACCTCACTTAAAATCTGTAGGTATTGTTAATGATGAGAACTGTAATACCCTCACACTCCTTACAGAACACTTTTTGCAGTCCCAGCACAATGTGGGAACTTTCAAGCATTTAATTTAAGAAAAATAACTCTACAGTAGAAAAAATTCTGTGAAGTTACACAGAAAGGTAAAACCTGCTTACTGTTCTCCTTCCCACTTCATACCATGTAGCTTAAACCAGCAGTGAACCACTCTGGAATATGCTGGGCCTTAGCCAGCAGTTTAAATGAGTATATGTGATTTAGTTCGTATTTCCAGGCCTCTTTATTAAATACCTCCCAGTTCCATCTTGCCTAATATTTGATCCAGCAAGTTTAATGACCATTCCTTCATTAAACATTACAAGCTTTTTAAGACCTTGACAGTGCTGCATTTCATTCAATAACCTAGTGCTGCTACAAAGTCAACACTGTGTGCCAAGTTAATCCCTCGTGTCCACTAATTACGGCCAGTGCTGCAGCTCCTTGGGTGAGCCCGAATCGCTGGGGAAGAGCAGCATTTCCAGGCCAATGGATTCAGAGCTCCAGCCATATCTCATGTCTTGACACTAGATGTCAGCGAAGGGTAATTGTTGTCTCAATTTAGAGGCCAGCCCAGGTAGCTGCTAGCAACCTCTGTTAATGTTTTATAGCAAAGGTGAAGTATAGCTTAATACAAGCATCTGACATATATTACAATAAAAAAAGATATAGTTGTCTAGTGTTTTTAAAGTCGTCATAAAAGATGAATAATGATGCAGTTTAAAGCTAAAAGACAGCTGCCAAGCTGAATGGCCATGATGGATGGCTGAACACCCAGTGTAGAGAAAACCTGTTCCCTAGAGACCACCATCCAAAAAATTAATTACTACGATTCAGCATCTTTAAATGTGCCACTTAATATACTGCCACCATAATTAAATTTCCAGCCCTGTGACCTTGAGACCATTTCCTGAGATAATAAATGAGATCAAGGTTTAATCGATGCAGATGCAAGTGGAAACTGTCCGAGGAAGCACAAAACCATCACAACGTAGTCAAGGTCAGGAAAGAAAAACCAAGTGAAGCTGCGAATCAACACTAATTGCTTCCTTATGATAAAAGATGTTTATTTTAATTTGCTTTGTTTGCAAACAGTTCCATTGTATACTCTCTGACAGCAGCTTTTAGACTCCAGCCACAGCTGAAGTCAGTAGAGGGCATATTTGTCTCCTTGTAGAGAAGCACTTGCTGTAGGAGTGGAGCCACATTCAGCAGCACACTGAGATCTGATAACCGAGCTCATCACACATCAAACAATACAGAGACAAGAAGCAACCCACTGCCTCAGGTACACTCCTTCCTCTCTGAAGCAAGAAACCAAACAAAAAAGAGGAGACTTTGGGCAGAGATGTGGAGATGTGAAGGCTATTTTATGTCCTTTTGAAGTCTGAGTGTCACTAAGTGTGGTCTGACTTCCACTGCTGGACTTTATTGAAGAGCTAAATCAGATACAACATATATAAATACATATATATATACACACACACACACACACATATATACATATATATATATATGGTGTCTGATCAATATATAAATATCTACATATATGAGACCACCTTAAATACATAATAACACATTGTAGAGGAGCTATTATTTTAGCAGAAGTAAATATTATTGGGACTCTTATGCACACGATGAGTTGAAGTGAGTCTGTCTCTGCAGCTAAGTGAAGTCTCCTTAATTGTGTGCTGCTAGAGAAATTAGAACTAGCTGATGGGGAAGGATATACACTAAAAAAATAAATCCAACTTTTTGAGACCAGCCCTGTGTAGTGTTAGGCTTCCTCACATTCCAATAAGCCTAGAGGGAAAACAAGCACATGTTCTGACACCTAAACATCCAGAATTTTATAAAACCATGGAAACCAGCAGTGAGAAGACAGAGAGGTGAGGGTGTAAAACGATGCAGATGATGGATCTTTACATAATAGTACTTAGATTGTTTTGTAAAATAGGTATTAACCAACAGTATCAATCCTGTTGGCATCAAATAGAGTCAATTATGAGCCACTGTAAATTCTGGGGTGAAAATGCACCTGATAAAGTAGAAATAACATCCATAAATATCTCATGCAAACCAAGGGGGCTGGGGTGGTACAGAACCCCAGGGGGGTCAGGGAACTCTCAAATCTCTCCACACCACTAAAGCCAAAGCACAAAAACTTGTCCCAAGCCCAAATTCCACTCCCCATGAGGGATTAGAGACTGCCACGTGAGCCACAGGACTGTGCCATCACCTGTCTCACAGTCGTGGTGATCCTGCAAGGATGTGCAAGTGAACATCCTGAAGGTGCACTGAGGAGGATTAACACAAATATGTCCTGGTCAAAAAGTCCCAGTACCACTGAGAAGGGGAAAGTGTTGGTGAAACAGCTCTCATGTCTATAGAGCCATGCAACAAAATCACCTTGAGGACTCAGTCGGGCTGTAGCTCTGAAAGATGGGTAGGAGAAGCCTAGAAAAACAAATTATTAACTAACCAACCAACCAAAACTCCAAGGTATTACTGTCTCAGAACAAAATCTTCTGGAGGATGGAGATAAACAGTAGAATTTGACTTGGTTCAGGTTGAGACAACACCACACTGAAAAATAAACTCAACATTAGCTGAAACTTGTACCTCTTTCCCTTTCAGTCTAATGCAGTTAAATTTGGATCCAAAATATCTACTGAAGTTGACACTTTCAAAATTTCCACAGACTTTTGTCTACCTTGGTGTGTTGGTAGGTCAGCTGGGAAATCCATTCTGCCTGTCGTGAAACTTCCTCCTGTCACTCTGTATGTACCAGTAAGGCCTTTAGAGAATGAAAGTGAGGGGAAACAAAGTCTTTACTCTTATGTGACAGGCCAGCGTTGTAAATAATGCACTGTTCTAACACCATTCTCAGGAGGTCTCATTGCATGACAAATGCCACAGCCTGCCAACACTGGCAGTTCCCATCTTTTCCTATTGAAAGATCCATTTAGATGTGTCAAGACAACCTGAAGGCTACTTCTGATAAGAACAATGGGCAGATTCAAAGGAGAACAGGCAACATTTCAGTTACAAATTTCTATTTTATTTTTAGCCTAATTTGGTCTCTTTGTTATCAACAAGATGTTTTACATATGCCTAGTAGTAATAATTGATAGTTCATGCTTCTGTGTGTTATACTTGTTAAAATATTTGCATTTAAAAGCAAAGTTGGACTTCTAGCTCTAGGCTATGTATGTGTCTTTCCTAAGGAGTCTCAACTAGAAGAAACATTTTGAATTATAATTGTCTTCCAAATCTCAAATTAAGAGAGACAGAGCACTGTTAACCCCTCACTTAGATCACTTATCTATGTGAAAACAAATTGTGATTTGGAAAAGTTGAGTAGAGACCCAGCAGATAGTCTGGACTCACCTGACTCCTCCTGTATTCCATCACCGAGATTAGACAGATGAGTACAGATTATTTAGGCTGCCAAGGGCTGGAAGATCAGGCCTCAGGTAATTACAGCATTAGAACATATGTACTTTATGAGGAGATCAATTTTACAGTTAAAAGCTTTATAGCTTGGTTCAGAAAAGCCAATTGCTTGAAACTTTGCAGCAAGTAGTAATAGATTATGGAAAAAGAGATCCTGTGTTCACAACACCTGCTGAAATCCTCACACAAGCATTTATTCCCTTCAGAAAGCTGTGTTGTATAGAACGTATGTGGGACTGAGGAAACTTTACATTGCATGCACTACAGAAATATGAACTAGATATGCACATAAAATGTTTTTAACTGAGGCATCTGTAAGAAAGAATATGATGTTTGAAGGCTGTGATTTTCAAAAGTGCCTTGTTACTTTTCCATGTCTCTCTTTGGTGATGTGCATCATGAAAGAGCAGGAGTGCTCCTCCTCAGGGGGCAGAGGAGACACAAACATCTGTCTCTGCTGCCCCTCAGGGGAGGACTCCCCACACTATTCCCCTGCTCCAGCACGGGGTCCCTCCCATGGGAGACAGCCCTCCACAAACTTCTCCAACATGAGCCCAATCCCACAGGCTGCAGTTCTTCACAGCCTGCCCACAGCATGCAGTCCTTCAGGGACAGTTTGCTCCAGCATGAATGCCCTCACAGGGTCAGAAGTCCTGCCAGCAAACCTGCTCCAGCACTGGCTTCTCTCTCCACAGATCCTGCCAGCATCCTGCTCCAGGCAGAACTCCTGCAGGGTCACAGCTCCTTCAGGCATCCTCCTGCTCAGGCAAGGGACTCCTCCACAGGCTGCAGGTGAGTCTGTGCTCCTCCCTGGACCTTCATGGGCTCATAAGGCACAGCTGCTTCACCATGGGCTGCAGATGGATCTGTTCTCTATGGGCTTGTGGGGCTGCAGGTGGATCTCTGCTCCATGGGCTCGTGGGGCTGCAGGTGGATCTCTGCTCCATGGGTTTCATGGGCTGCAGGTGGATCTCTGCTCCACGGGCTCCTGGAGCTGCAGGTGGATCTCTGCTCCATGGGCTCCTGGGGCACAGATCCCTCTCCATGGGCTGCAGGTGGATCTCTGCTCCATGGGCTCCTGGGGCTGCAGGTGGGTCTCTGCTCCATGAGTTTCATGGGCTGCAGGTGGGTTTCTGCTCCTTGGGCTCCTGGGGCAGAGCTACAGTTGCTGCTGTGCAGGTTCCTGCCTTGGAGAATCAGTTAGCCCAAAGGTATATCCCATCTACCATGGCTGAGGGGCTCAGTACTGGCCAGCAGGGCCCTCCTCAGTGCCAGCTGGCATTGGCTCCAGCACAGCCAGGGAAGCTCCTGGCTGCTCCTCACAGAAGCCAGCCCTGTAGCTCCTCCACTCCCAAAGCCTTGCCCTCAAACCCAGTTTGTTGCTAAATCTGACAGAACTTTGCAGCTGCAGCAGAGCTGGCTCTCACTATTCCCTCCCAGAGCTAGGCATTCTTGCAACAGATTTTGTGCCAAATCCAACCTTATTTTCATCTTCTTGTTTACTGCCTCTTGCTCAGTAAAAATGCTGTAAAAAGGGAAGGAGGCAGGTACACTGGCTGGGGTACTGCCTTCCTCCCAAGGGACTCCTCTTCAGAGGTGAGCAGAGGCAAGCAGAGGCTTAGCTCTTGCAGTCCTGGAGAAGTGGATGCCTTGGGTTGTGGGCTGACCATGATCAGCTTCACAATCAGCTGCACATGCTTTATGTCAGTCTAGGCAGCCTTAGAGTTAGGGGAACTGCACCCAAAGCCCAGCAAAGAGAGGCTTTGTGTTCCTGCACTGATGTCATTCTATCCTATCATTCATTCTGCAGATAGAGGGGGATTTGCCTTACTAGTTCATGTTTGCTTTTCCACTAGAACTTTGCTGTTATTACTGTTAGATGGCAAATGAAGCCTGTGATAGTAAAGTAATGTCAAGGAAGAGCAGAGTCCAATACAGTCAGTAAATGCATCATCTAGAGAAAGAAATTAAAATGAAGTAACAGCTTGGCAGTACCAAGGTGCCAATTCCTTACTCCTGCAGCCACTGAAGGACATGTTGTTTTGTAACACCATTCTGAGGTACGCTAGGGAAAAATAGAGTAGACTACATCACTTGCAATGTTCTTCTTTGGAAAAAGAATATCAGGCTTTATATCAGGTACTATAACCAGCTGAGAGAGTCACCCACAGCATCCCAATCTAAAAAAATGAAGTTTTAATTAGCTTTGAAATACTTAACTGTCCTTGACAAATATGGGCACCAACATGTTTTGCTGGAATAAGAGACTTTTTCTTAATAGATTCCTTTTCCACAGTCCACCCTGAAGATGAGAGAACTAAGTGCTTACACTGAAACAGTAGGGAGGCTTATTAAATCAATACACATCTGTTAGATAATGGGCTCTAAGTCAAGAATGTTATTCTGAAAACCTCTCAGCAAAATGTTGCTTGTTTGGCAGAGTTTTCCTGCAGCTATTCCCTGGCTGAAGGATCCCCTCCAGAGCTGACCATCTATTTTGTAGTGTTCAGTTCCTAACAAGCATGTCCAAACATCTCTGCCAAACTGAGAGGATTCTCCTAAAATCTCTGACAATATTCTCAATTATGCCAGCAAGTGACAACAAGATGCTGTGAAGTTTAAATCTCTTCATCCCCTAACAGAAAGTTAAGGCCTTAGGAACACTAAGGAAAAAAATAGGAGCCAAAAATCCCCTATACTAGTTGCAATGTACTAACAACAATTTGTAATGACATCTGAAATACTAGAAAATTATACACAGATATATATCAATACACAAGTATAAAATACATTAATGTATTAAATATGTTTTATTACACACACACAAGACAATTGGGACCTGCAGCCCTTTGGTGTGACCTCACAGCTCAGTGAGCAGCTCCTGAGTGTTCCCCTCTCCCTTACAAAGCCTCTCTCTCCCACTGAGTCTCTTCCCAGTCTCTGCACTCCCATCTTTTGTCTGCCTTGCTTATTTTTGCTACAAACTGTGTGAGGCAAAAGTTACCCCTTGTAGTATCTATGAAGTGTTCAGCAATTTCCCTCAGAGTCCCTGGGCACTACTGCAATAAATCTGAGTAAAATAATATTTACCCAATTAGAAATGGGTAAACATCTTACCTTTATCATCCCAGAGTAAACACACAGCTCCATTCTTAACGAGTGTGTCTATATTATTTCAGAATGGAACAATAAAGAAACTTAAAAATTAACATATATTTAATAAATGCAATGAATAGGAGCCTGTGCAAATACAGCAAGATGCTCTGAAAAGATGGTGGGGAATGCAGAGAGATCAGCTTATGCTTATGAAACTTCACTCACTCATGTTATTTCCATTTGGCTACTTCGGTAATGTTTGAATTCATGTTTTAAAGGCATGCAAATATTTTTGCTGTAGTGGAAAACATAAATGAAAAATATACATGTAAGGCTGTCATCTCCTGACTCACCAGGGCAATTCCCCAGACAGGGGCACCACTGGGCATGTGCAGAGAGAACAAGGCTGGTGATGTTTGCACACTAAACAGTGTGAATCACAACACGAGATCAATATTCATCTACCTCTTATAAAATCTTAAGGCCTTTTCATTTAATGAATAACATGCTGCACAACAATAATCTGCACTTTTCCAAATTAGCCACAAACCATCTGGTTTCTCTCCAATTACTTCATTTTTTTTTCTATATCTCTAAATGTTACTGACCTAAAAAAGATTTCATCAAAGGCAGTAGGAATCCTAACCCCTCTAGCAACTATTAAATTGGTCCACTCTGTGTCCTGTGCTGACAAATCATTATACTCCAGAGCCTTACAGTCCGTCGTAGTATCTCAATTAGAGATAAAGATGAAGCAACAGTGTTCCAAATTCATCCATCCATCTACATTTATTCTTAAATAAAACAAAAAAAATCAATATACAGTGATCCCCGGTCAGCCATTGCCAAGTTCACCAATAACAGGATACTGTTTCTGCAGTAAACAAATCAAGTGGTTTCAAATCAACAGTTTAAAGTTATGTGAAGTGTCCTACCCGAGTTTAACAACATTGGAAACAGCAAACTCTTCCTTTTTCTTGTGTTTTGTTCCCTTTTGCATTAAACAAACTGGATTTGCACATAGCTTTTAATTTAGAGTTTGCCTTGGCAAGTGCTCTGCTTAGTCAGAGAGGACTGGTTCCCAGAGGTAACACATTCTGAAATTCAGGACATCCAGAAGATAACAGTGAAAGGACTCAAAAATACATCTCCTGAATGTTATTAATTTCTTCCTTTTTTTAACTGATCATCCTAGTACAGAGAGAAGGGTCCATCTTAGCCCTTCCATCTCCAATAAAGCTATTCCCAAACATGTCCTAAGGACCACAGAATTTATAACCTTTGGTACTGAAATACCAGTATCATGTGCCAGCAGTTCAAGAGATTTCAAGTAAGCTCAGAAATGAAATGAGAAATGGTTTTTGTCTTCTAATAGGCAAATACTGTGCATAGGTCTGGGCTGTGGTGCCCAGTGCTGAACAAGGATGCCCAAACAATGGGAACCAGTCTACTTTCTGTGGATCTTGTAAGCTCTAAATGCTGCATGGATGCTGAAAGTAGGCTCTTGTGTCTGCAGGAATGGAGCATTGTTTATGCCACTTCTGTAATGCCACTTTCCTGATTTTATAAATCCAGTCTCTCAGAGGCAGCAGCCACTAAATGGCAGAAACTACTTCATCCTCAATTAAGAGAAGTAAGCAAGCTCATTTCTCCTCAGAACAGCACTTGAGTCTTCTCTGTAATCAAAAAAAAAAAAAAACAAACCAAAACCAAAACCAAACCAACCTAAAAATCCCTGTGCCATTAGCCCAACTAATCTGTGCAGTTACAATGATCACTTCCAACCCACTATAGATTTTCCAGTCTGGGGTGCAGTGAAACTTTTTCCCCTGTGGGACAATTCAGAGGATGTTAAATACAGCCATATTCCACTACTAAGTCATTTGGCACCTACAGGAACCATCAGGAGACTCTCTGGCAGACTTTTTATTCTCCTTTTTATGAGAGCATGAGAACTTGGACTACAGCAAGTTCTCCTTTAGGCACCCAACATTCCAAGTTGTCCATGTATTTGGGGTGCTGCAGCCAACCAATGGAAAGCAGTTTGCAATGACAGCTGTCCCACATGGCCTGGCATCATCAGCCCCCACTGGTCCAGTCTCAGATAATCATGATTTTAAACCCAGAGTGGCTCCCTGGATGGTTCCACAGACAACTAGATCCCATAACTCCCCGCATACTTCGGTCTTGTTGAGGTGCTCAGTATGTTTTGCCAGACTTAGATTTTGTTTTGGTGAATCAGGAGAGAATGTGGAAAATGTCTTAAAAGATTTATATCTTCATGAGGTCAAATTCTTACAATAAAGCCTTTAATTCAAATGCTTATAATGAAGCCTTTGATTCGTCTTTTTTTCCTTATCTTACAGATGCCTCAATGAACTCATCTATTGCAAATTAAATTTGAAACACCAGCAGTCTGTCAGCCCATGGTGAGAGTTTACTGCTTATGTTCTAGCAGTATCTTCAGTTTGGTCATCCATGTTTTTCTTTCAAAGAACTCAGTGAACCCACGGGCCATTGCATGCATTTCAAGGCAGGATGACTTTTAGGCACCAGAGTGGTCCCCTCTGTCACACCTGAGAGGGAGCCACTAAACTGAGAGTGCCGTGGCTGGCAAGGGAGACAATTTTTACCTTCAGCAAAGGATTGCTTTAGCTGTTAGACAAACATTCATTAATTAATGTGGTTGTTCCAAAGTAAAGTACAAGCCAGACACATACATTAATGCTGAGAGTTCATCCAGTTGGGGACAGTGCAGCTTTAATGCTTTACCTGCAGCTTTAATGCTTTACCTGGAGATGTGGTTGCTCTCTGTTCCTGTGTCATTACTTGTTCTCTTAAAAGAAAAGCTATCATTTTAATACTGGAATTTTTATTTTGTCCTGAATAAGCTTTTCTTAGTCAATGCAGTGTCCTATGTATTGGTGGGTCAAATTCCATAACTAATTTGAAGTTATCTTCCTAATAGATCTGTGCAATTAAATGCTCCACTGTAGTCCAGTGCTGTCTAACAGGAACTCTCTGAAGGCAGCTCTTCATCTTTGGATAAGTTCAGTTTTTTTATTCTAAGATCATTAAGCTGTTTTTTCCCCTCTGGAGTTTAGAACTAATTCTTCTCATGGCAACACTGCATTTTACTGCTATTGATATGGGAGCAGTGAATATTTACATTGTGGGTGTAAAGTATTGTAAACAGATCTCTGTGGCATAACAACCCTCACCAACTTCAAAGGCCTTTGGAAGAAGCCCTGATTCTGACTACAAAATTCATTTGCATTACATCACTATCTGTAAGGAAACAGCATGATGCCTACTGTGAAATGGATATTCCTGCCATATCAATCTTCTTTAAATTTAGTATTTTAATATGACCCATGACTTAATTCACCTTTTGTACTGCTCTGTTTGATTATAATTTTATCTATTAATCAAGTTAATCCAATAGAATCTGATTTAATCAAATGCAAGTCAGTTACTTCATCAAATTATATTCTTAATGAAAGACATTTTTTAAGATTGAATACCAATTAGGGATGTGTTTAGAGAAGTGTGGCTTTCTTTAGACCATGGGAACATTTAACTCTCCCTGAGAAGGTAATTTTCATATCCACTTCCAGGTCAAGTAGTCTGAAGAACACCCCTGAGCAGACACTGAACTCACAGCACAGTTGGTGCCTGTGCACACAGGCAGTGCCCCTCCTGTCTGGTCACAGGGAGGGTTTAGGCTGGGCAGATTCTAAAGAACAGACCATGTCTGGCCACAGGAGAATTAAAAGCAAGACTGCACTGGCCAGTGATTGTAAACCTGGAATATGACAGTCAAATGTATCAGCCTCAGAGATTCCTGAGTATTCAGATCCCAAACCCACAACTTGTTAGCTCAGAAGAGCTTCCCTGACCATAACAGCAAATTTGTTATCTTTTTCACTCCCCTACAGCTAAAACTTAAAAGAACAATCTCTGTATTTCATAAGTTCAATTTGCCCCCATTTGACCAACTTCCACTAAATCATAAACAAAAATTCAAGCTCTGGAACATTATGAAATAATTAGTCATGTTTTGTTTTTGTTTTATCAAATGATCCCTCCTGACAGCAGAGAGCAATTGATCTGATAGTGGAGGGCTGCTAATAACTGATCAACATGGCCAATCCAGCCTTCTCAATTTCATGAGTGAAAACCTCATCTTCACCTTTCTTTCTATTTTATTCACATCTCTTCAGCTCTGCTTTGCTTGGGTGTCCTGGAGCCTCCTGCAGTCCAGACCTGCTTTCCTGGCAGCTCTGAGAGCAAAGGCTTATTCTGCAGGCAGGTCTATGGACCAGCCTTTGCAGTGGAATCTGGGCATTCACCCCAATAGCCCTTCCCTTGTTCTTTCCAGAGTATAAAACAGTCTGTCTGCTAAATAAGACACCTCTACCTTAAGTCATATTTCTGTGCCACTGAGGTCTTAGTGGTGCCACTGCACACAAGGGGCACTGCACTTGGCAATGAGTTGTTCTGTCACAGCTGCAGAGTCAGCACAAGGGGCACATTTATCAGTGTATAACCCACTTACAACCAAGGAACTGGGAAGAATAAAGGTAAACAGACTTCCCTGGCAGTCCAAACCAACCCAACATCAGCAAACCTGTTAGACTGGTGAGAGACTCCAAGCACCTCAGTATTGTGAGCAGACTGGTGGAGAGTTTGGGACAAACACAGTCTCAGAGAAAGTTTTCATTTACACTTAATATTTTGGAGGATTAATATTTTTTAGTTTTTCTTTTTTTCCCTTTTTTCCTTTTTCTGTTGGTTTCATTTTCCAGGAGAGGCACTTGGTCAATCTCACTAGTCCTTGAATTAGGCAGTGGCCAGTAGGAAACCTGTGAGGCTCTAAAAAAGTACCACAACTGACTGCAGGAGGCTGCAGGAAGGACAGACCAGCTTCACTCCTGTTCCTCTCTACTTTACATCTCATGTTTCCTTCTTAATGGGATGTGTCAACCTGGTCCTTGGTCCTGTCTTAAAAGTGCAAACATTTGACAAATGATGCAATTATTCTGTTGTGTAAATGGAGGATGTCCCTTAACTAAGGTCATTGAACACAGAGAGCTTTAAGTGGCATATCCTAAGTCCTAAGAAGGTGGTGCTTTCTTTCTAGGCTGAATTTTAAATCTCTTGGCTTCAATGTTTGTGCTACACAGCTGACCAGAAGGGAGTCTGATTGGAGAGTGGGGCTGCTTTTATCCCTCTGGTTATATACAGAGCACTTGGAAGGCAACAGCCTTTCAAACTTCGAATTTACATAGCAAAGCAAACCCTGAGAATGTCAAAGACTTGGCCCAGTACTGAGAATACCAAGTGCCATAAAACACAAACCACGTTTTGTCTGCAGATACACTGCAAACACAAAGAGGGGTATTTCAAAGAAACTAACCTTGATAAATTTAATTTGATCTTTTGCATTAATACTGACAGATAATAATACCTTACAAAAGAAGTAATCTCCAGTTACATTGCTGATCTCCAATTTGAGTAATAAACAATGCTATACACATTGATTGGGCAAGGCTTTCCTGCACCAACTCTGTGCTTATCTTAAAAGCACCATGTCCATTTAATTGCTATGATTAGAAGTAAAATAATTTGAGATATAAAACCGTTCTAATGTTCTACATTCTTTTACATAAACAAATTAATTGTTTTAATTTGCTGCTAATCTAATCTAAATAAATACTAAGCAACAGAGACACTTGGGGCTTTTGAGAGAAATGCTGCCAGTCAGCCAGAGATCCAGTTTTCCCACAGAACTGATTGATGGCGTGTAATGTAGTAAACAATCTATTTTCTAGCTCCTAACAGCTCCATAATGTCCTTGTTTCCTACAGTAACTGGATTGCCAATACAATATTGACAAAGCAGTGCCAGGCTGGGTCCAGCTGACCTCAGGGCACTGCTGTTCTCTCTGGGCACATCCCACAGGGGCAGCATGGCCAGAGCTGCAGCTGCCCAAGGGCAAAGCTCCCAGTGCCCGGGCACACCACACCTGCACTGCCTGGAGAGAAAGGGAACTTAAATATCAGGCTGCTCTGTGTCATTATTCACTGTGAAACCAGGTATTGTCCTCATATCTGCACACACACTTATGAGTTTGGACTGAAATGCCCAAGGGTTACCCAAGCACTGCCAGGCACCTTTTGCCATCTGTTGGACATTGTGAGAAATCATAAAGCTTTGCAAAATTTCTGAACCAAACTGATTCCTTTCTCCAAGCTCCAAACCAGACACATACATTAATGCTGAGAGTTCATCCAGTTGGGGACAGTGCAGCTTTAATGCTTTACCTGCAGCTTTGCAGTTACCTGAGGATGTGGTTGTTGTCTGTTGCTGTGTCATTGCTTGTTCACTTAAAAGAAAAACTATCATTTTAATATTGGAATTCTTATTTTGTTCTGAATAAGCTTTTCTTAGTCAATGAAGTGTCCTATGTATTGGTGGGTCAAATTTCAGAACTAATTTGAAAATCCTTATGGCCCAACACTAAATACCAAATCCTGGTTAGCACAAAGCAGGGCAAGATAAAATTATCCAAAATATCTGCAGTAGCTTCAGAATTCTATAGAATCTAAATATTCTGAATGTTTTTTGTGGAGGTTACACAACTCATCCTCTGAAAATATGCATACAGAAAGAAGTAAAAAATGCTGTATATACGTTAACTCACGGTATATACATTATGTATATACATTTGTATATACATAATGTATATACATTAACTCTGTTTTGGAACACATAGCAAAGCCTCGTGGAGCTCCCCTTCAAAGAAAACTAAATTTGTAAACATTCTTCAACTGAGTAGCATGGCAATTTCTGTTTATTTTGCAAGTGTGCAATCTATCAGTGTTTCAATCCTTTGCCAGAACTGTTCAACCAGAATTACAGGCTTTTTGAAGCAGTAACCACTGATCCAACTGAAGATTAACATGCACTTATGTTTTTTGTCAAATAATATACTGAACAGATTTATATAGAAAATAAAGGCTATTACAGTGTATCATTAATAAAAATATTCTTAAGGCTTGACTGTCCAATACAGTGACTAAACAATGAAGTCATGTTTTAATTAGCCATGTTAGTGCTGTTAGAATTGGGCACAAATTTCTGCAGTGTTATCACACCAAATCCACACCAAATTCCCATTTTATTAATCAGTTTTTCGTTCTGATGAACATTCCACCCTACTCCCACCCCCCAAGTTCTTAACAATTATATTCTTATTTTGGAAAGCCTTTTTCTGTCAGCTCCAGTGACTGGGGGGTGCTGGCAGCTGCCTGGCCATTTTAGCAGCTCTGGGATAAAGCAACTTTGTCACTCAGTGCTGTAGAATTTGTAGCCACACTCCTTAATCCTTCTGCTCACCTATTGTCCTGATTTTATCACAGGATCCAGTTCTAGATTTGTTCTAGTTCATATAGCTCTGGGATTTCCCCCACCTTTCCCCCTTTCCAGCACCCCTTTGGTTTGGGGACATGCAGCCAATTGATATCACAGGTCATTGGTACACATGAAAAATGAAAAGTCTGCTTAATTATTGCCTCTTAGTACTGCAGCTCTTTAAGTCTCCCCAAATGATCCCTACTCTCATTTACATGACCTAGTTAATTTTCCCCTCAATGCTTTCAAACAGAAAGACATCACTAAATTTGAATGAACCATCTCAGCCTCATCCTGGGCTTGCATTAATACCCCAAAGTCAGAACTGCCATGCACAAACCCTCACCTGTGCTGGCTCCCTGGAGCTGGGCTTTGTGCCATTGCAGAGGGCACCTGGGTGCCTTTCTCTGGCACAAGAGGAGACTTCCAGCCCTCTTTAACCCTGGCTGAAGGTAATTCAACTGCTCATTCTCTGCAGTGATTCAGCACAGGAGTTGTGCCTTTGCACCCACCCTGCTGGAGGAGCCGAGTGCCTGCCCGATGTTGTGCATGGCAGTAGCCGAGTGTCTGAGCAGTTCCTGTACAACAGCCAGGCTCTTACATGCTTAGCATTAATTACACATTTAAGACAGATTTGCCAGTGACTACCATTAATTACAACTGCAGTGATTTCGGTCCTTCTATGAGAGTCAGCATAAGTGTATATTCCTTCTTTATAAAAGTTTCTGAAATAATATCAACTCCAAACATAAGGGAAAATGACAAGTTAAAAGAATGCTGTATATTTATCATGGGTCTTCTGTAGCAAATTTAACTAGGACTGTTCACAATATGACCTCTTCCTTTGATTTCTGCAAAGGGCTATCTTTATTCAGCAAATGTGTGTGGTGGAGCCAGACTGAGATGGAGAGACAAGGAAGGAAAAGCAGAGCTAATAATGATATAAAGAGATTTAGACTTTTAAGAGTCAAGTCAATTTTCGTCCTGATTGATCATAACCAAATACAATAATTGCCAGTTAAAATACCCTCCAAGAGGGCTCAGTGCTGTAAGGCAGCACCAGAAAAGCTCAGCTTCAGCCAGTGTCTGCTAGGAGGGCTCCTTTCACAAAGCTGTGCTCTGCAGGAAATGGCCCTAAACTGGGTCCAGCAAATCTGGAAGCAGGAACTGCTTTCTTAGGACAGTCCTGCATTGTACAGCCCATCCTTTCCTGATAGCCCCTTGCTGAGGGCACAGGCACTCTGAGAACTAGGGAAATACTGAGGTTTCATTTTAGTAAACCCTTCAGAGAAGGTGCCAGTGTTGCTTTCCTTCAGTGTTGCTGTTCCTTTGAGCCTGATTCCCTGTCACGACACAGCCACGTTGGTTGTGATGATTTGTTAGTGCTGTTCAGGCAGGTTTTATCCTGGCACTTAAAACTGATCAAACACAGAGCTCAGGGGAAGAAGGAGAACATTGCACCTGTTTTTTCAGGTTCTTTCCACATCTGTTTTCTTTTGCCATAAAAAAAAATGTGGTAAAAAATTATAAAAAATGTATAGCTGGAAATTCAGAACATTTCAAACCTTCATTTCACACACCCTGACACAGACTTTAGACATGTTTTGGTGTAACTAGCTACAAAATTATAGTTATTGATTCACTAATCTGCTACACCAAAGCCACATAACATGCTTGGAGCTGGTAGTTGTTCATCAGGAGAAGGAAAACCTTCTCCAGTGCCTTATCCAAACTTAACAAGCAGATTCTTTTTAGAACAGCAATGAAAATTATCAGTTCAGCTCACATGGTACTGAAATGATGAAGATACAAGTTTATATTGTGAAAAATTTGTATCTATACAATAAATACTATCATAACTTTCCTCTGATAGCTAATGATTATCTAAAACATCCTTATCCCCAGTCACAATTTCTAAAATAAATTCCAACCAATATTTTCTATTTGCCTAGTTTATGTTTAACTTGCCATTTTATCAATTAGAACACTATTGAAAAATTTTCTTCTGTTTTTAAGCTTTGACAATGAAAATGCATCTTTCTAATGACTATATGAAAAATTAAAAATAATTACATATATTAATTTATAGCTATTTATCCATAATTAAATCTGTATCTAAGTGTCTCTCTGTGTAGCTAAAAGACACAAGGAAATGAGAAATGTATAGTTTATCTATACACATAATAAAGGCAAAATAAATACAGGCTAGTCATTTTATATTATCCTTTTGATCTCAGGCTACCAGTGGAAGACATAATCTTTTATTTATATTATGTGAGGTAAAATTTTGAAACAGGATTTTCTGTGCCTATCTTCCTGCTCACTCCATAATTAAGCCTGTAGGGCTGCATGGTTTAGTTTTTAATGCTGTACTTGTCAATTGCTGTTACCACTAATTTAAAGTTCACAGCTCCATAGATCATAAAAATATGAGGGCGCACCAATTTATATCTATATAAAAAAACCAATAAATAAAAAGACCCCAATGTTTTGAGTTGAGGGGGTGGATAAGTTTTCCTGTGTTCTCTTGATGATTTCATTTCAAACAGTGCTGATTTATAGAGAGCACAAAGCTCTAGTGACATGTACTTTCCTCCATATCTTCTGTCTGTCTGTCTGTCTGTCTATCTATCTATCTATATCTATCTAATCTATCTGTCTATCTATCTATCTATCCATATCTATTTAATCTATCTATCTATCTATCTCTATTTAATCTATCTCTAATCTATCTATCTATCTCTGTTTAATCTATCTATCTATCTAATTAAGATAAAATTATTACCTTCATTTGTATGGTAGCCTTTTTAATTTAGCTCCCAACTTGCTAACACGGTCAGTCTTACCAAGATCAGAGCTGACTCTCACTATGAAGAAAAAGCATCTCTTACTTTACACAAAACATTACAAGGTCAGATCAGTGCCTTTCATCTCTTCCCGCCTTCACCAGACTGAACAATAGGCAGCAACAATCCTGTGATATCCACAACTAATTTATCCCACAAGCAGACAGGTAGCACTGCTGCCTGCATAGGTGCAGTAAATAAGCAGCTTAATGGTAGCCTTTCAGGCAGGAGGGCAACATATCACAGCATGGCATTTTTATAATCTTCTTGGCATGCCTAGAGCCAGGAGCCAGAGTTGGGCGTGTGTTCCCTCTGCTGTCGGGCTCGGGATGCACGGAATCGTTAGATTGTGACACATTGTGCCTTTAAGCAAGTTTAACTGTTTTATATCCCCTCTGATCTGCAGCTTTGTACATCTGTTAAGTTGTCTCTTAAACTTCAGTCAGCACATCTGTGGGGCTGATCTCTCTGAAGCTCCTTGCGTGGCTCGGGTTGTGCACGGGGGTTCTTTGGAGCTGGCCAGTGTTTATTTGCAAGGAATGCCTTTTGTATTAGTGTGCTTGCTGAGCTGGAGCAAGAGACCAGCCTTAAATCCTTACAGGACATCTTCATCTGGCAAAACCTGAATGGGACATTAGGAACGTGTTCCAATAATTTGAATTATAAATTGGTGAAGCAAGTAGGTCCCTTTTCTTTATGTCCCTGAGAAGAGGAAACATCTCCCCACCCAAAAGATGTTTTGCTCTAGAGACATGGAAGAGCCACTTACTGGACTTCTCTGACAGTGTCTCCCAGGAATGCTGATGAAATGGCCCCAATTATGAATAGATGCACTAATCTGCAGGTGCACTGACTAATCTCTTAACCTCCCAATGATGCTGGCAGGATTTCAGACACTGTTGCCTGTCCACTTGCCTCTCTGGCAGGAGGCAGCTCTTACCAGCCAGAGCCTCCCAAACTGCTGCACAGAGCATGATGCAGGGAGGGCTACAAGGAGGACTGAGCCAGCAAAGCAGAAATCCCTTTGAATCCCACAAACAGTTGCAGGAGTCCCCTGCAAAGGAGTGTGTGTCAGCCAGAATGGCAGCCTGAGGAGCTCTGCAGAGAGGCTGAGACCACATTTATTTCATGCAGCTGTGTTATTGTGGCACACTCTGCATCAAGAGCCTTTATAGAAACTGCAGGCATGTGGAAAGAATACCTGAGTGGTGGCCAGTACAGCAGGTTTGGATAATGCAGAGACTGAGTGATGGCATTTAAAGATTCCTGTAAGCATAAACTCAAAGTCAGAAGGGTGTCACAACTTGTACCACACCAAAATGCAAAGATCCTACAGTAAACCTCAGGCTAAAATAATTCTCTCTGCATGCACTTGTCAGCTTGCTTTTCACATTTTTTTTTCCTTGGGAAGCTTTTCCAAGTGAGGAAATAGTGCAAATAAATAATGCAGAAGGTTATGAGTGTTTAGATTTATTTCTACCTTGTACTGAAAGGTATGAACTATTATTTTGTCAGTGAAAAGTTATAAATGGCCCCTTATAAACTGGCAACAGAAGCCTTTATTCAGCCAACACCAGTAGCAGATGTGTGCAAGTAGTTTTGTCTACACTGATGTGAATGGCAGAACTCCCCATTATCTTTTCAATAAGTAAGAGAAACTCAGGCACTCAATACCTGCCTTACTGCAGGATGGATTCTTTTGAGGTACTACCCAGATCTAGGCACAGCTTTTAGTACATTCTACCAAGATATCAGTGGAGATCACATAACTATTCAGCTAAAACAAAACTCCAGAAAATTATATTTAGCCACAGAAACTGCTTTTATATTATTCTCACAGTTGGGATTTCAAGCACTCTTATAAAAATATCTCCACTTCAAACCTAGAGGCCCAAGAGCTGGAATAGAAGCCTGCAGGTTAGACAAGATCAAAGGAGCCCAAAAGCAGGTCTGTGAGAAGTGTGAGTTTCTCAGAATTACTCTGATGCAACAGTTCATGAGCTGAAGGTGGCAGATGCTGCTGGACAGAGGGATAAAGGAAAGGAGAGGTTTCTGCCCAGGTTTGCTCACCAGGATCCTTCCATACCCTTTGCCATTGTGACAAAGGCTGGGCACAGAGTGGCTGGAGAGCAGCCAGGCAGAAAGGGACCTGGGGGGACTGAGGGACAGGAAGCTCAACAGGAGCCAAGAGTGTGGCCAGGTGGCCAAGAAGGCCAATGGCATCCTGGCCTGGATCCAAAGTAGCGTGGCCAGCAGGCCCAGGGCAGTGAGCCTTCCCCTGGCCTCTGCCTTGGGGAGGCCACACCTTGAGTGTTGTGTTGAGTTCTGGGCCCCTGAGTTGAGGCAAGAGATTGAGGGGCTGGAGCGGGGCCAGAGAAGAGCAACGAGGCTGGAGAAGGGAGTGGAGCACAAGTGCTGTGGGGAGAGGCTGAGGGAGCTGGGGGTGTTTGTGCTGGAGAAGAGGAGGCTGAGAGGTGACCTCAGCACTGTCTGGAAGTGCCAGAAGGGAAGTTGTGGCCAGGTGGGGGTTGGTCTCTTCTCCCAGGCACTCAGCAATAGGACAAGGGGGCACGGGGGGCTCAAGCTCTGCCAGGGCAAATTGAAGTTGGAGAGCAGAAAAAACTTCTTTGCAGAGAGAGTGCTCAGGGATTGGAATGGGCTGCCCAGAGAGGGGGTGGATTCCCCATCCCTGGAGGTTTTGAACCTGAGCTTGGCCGTGGCACTGAGTGCCATGATCTGGTAAAGGGACTGGAGTTGGCCCAAGGGTTGGACTTGATGATCTTGGAGGTCTTTTCCAACCCAATCCATTCTATGATTCTGTGATTCTATGAAACAAGAACATCTGATCTACTAATGTTGCCTGATTGCCAGGAGGTGCCACCATTCCATCCCAACATGGACCTTCAGCTGCCAAGTTGGGCTCTTTTAGCAACTCTTGTGCAGTTGTAGTTGCCCAGACGAGTTTCCTCTCCCCAAAATAATACCCTCTGTTTATAGATATGATGAATTTTCCAGAGCAGTGAGAACAGACTTCTTAGTGCAGCATCATTACCCCTTTGCTTGGCACAGAAGTAGCAAAGAGCTTGTCTGAGCTGGCAACCATCAAGCTTTACAGTCTAACAAGTTCCACGACTATAATGAAAATCCAAAGACCTGGAAACAATATACAGAGCTTCCCTGACTAATTTTATTATGCAGACACATTTAATAGCTCCTGTTACAATCACATTTATAGCAGGAAAACAGTATTGGATTGGGACTATCACACTAAATCGACATGGATTATCAGTCATTAAAAAGGAGCAAAATTAGCTGCAAGCAGTAATATTTTACACTTATCAAATCTACAGCTGGTCAAGGTTCATTACAATACTGTGCAATAAAGTCAGGAAGCATTGGCTCATTCTACAGAACATTTAAATCTCTATTGTATTTGTGTAGGATATAATTTCTGATAGCAATAAAGCCTAATAAAAGTTACACCCCGATGAATAAAGTGTTAATAAATTGACCCAGGACATTTAAATGGCTAATTATGTTTGAGATAAAGGAGGATTCACTTGTTTCTATAGATTGTCTGAAGCTGTACTCTAACCAACTACAAAATTATTTTATATAAATATATCTGTGATATAAAATATTAATAATTCTAGCTCCTTTTTCAATAGATTAATAATTTATCAGAATTTCCTAACACATTTCCTATTCATCAAATGACTCATACCTCTCTTTAAATCGTCCAAGCTTTGCATAACTTAACTTTAACTATTCCCTAGATTTTACTTTATTTAAAACTATTTACACCAACTATGTTTAGCTTTTCCAAAGTAAAGTAATAGAGGTTTGGAAACCTTTGGTGATTTGCTCCTCCAAACCACATCAGATACAACAGTTAAAGTAGGAATTGCCCAGCAATGTCACTGGTTTCCAGGGTGCTGAGTTCTTGGCTGGAGGAATAGTGATTTTCATGTGGAAAAGGACTGGGGTGGTAAAAAAGGGAGGCAAAATGACAAAGTCTTGTCTTAAGAAAAAGAGAAAAAGGAAAATTACAGGAATTACTAAAATCAAGGTGCCAGGTTTGCATTGTTTTGGGTTTTTTTTTTCCATTTTATGTTTTTTGGGGGTTGTTTTGTTTTTTTTTTAAAGAAGTTGGGAGGAATTTTACATGTGAAAGTGAAGCAAACCCTCTTGAAACACAACATTTCCCACACTGCAAAATTAAAATGCTTGTCTTTTTGCTAACATGTACTTAATCCTTTTGTTCCATTTGGGAGGCAGCTGCCCAGGGATTACAGTTCCTTATGACATGGAGATTTTCATTTTGGAGCAGCTTAGTCTTCTCTTGTGCTGAGTTAGAACTGAAATCTACTATTGCTAATCATGTCACCTGACAGGGGAGAGAAGGGGACATTCCTCCCAACAGCTTAGAATCATAGAATGGATTGGGTTGGAAAAGACCTCCCAGATCATCAAGTCCAACCCTTGGGCCAACTCCAGTCCCTTTACCACATCATGGCACTCAGTGCCACGGCCAAGCTCAGCTGAAAAACCTGCAGGGATGGGGAATCCACCCCCTCTCTGGGCAGCCCATTCCAATGCCTGAGCACTCTCTCTGCAAAGAAGTTTTTTCCCATCTCCAACTTCAATTTCCCCTGGCAGAGCTTGAGCCCCCCGTGCCCCCTTGTCCTATTGCTGAGTGCCTGGGAGAAGAGACCAACCCCCACCTGGCCACAACTTCCCTTCAGGCACTTCCAGACAGTGCTGAGGTCACCTCTCAGCCTCCTCTTCTCCAGCACAAACACCCCCAGCTCCCTCAGCCTCTCCCCACAGCACTTGTGCTCCACTCCCTTCTCCAGCCTCGTTGCTCTTCTCTGGCCCCGCTCCAGCCCCTCAATCTCTTGCCTCAACTCAGGGGCCCAGAACTCAACACAACACTCAAGGTGTGGCCTCCCCAAGACAGAGGCCAGGGGAAGGCTCACTGCCCTGGGCCTGCTGGCCACGCTACTTTGGATCCAGGCCAGGATGCCATTGGCCTTCTTGGCCACCTGGGCACACTCTTGGCTCCTCTTGAGCTTCCTGTCCCTCAGTCCCCCCAGGTCCCTTTCTGCCTGGCTGCTCTCCAGCCACTCTGTGCCCAGCCTGGAGCGCTGCAGGGCTTGGGGTGGCCAAAGGGCAGGACCTGCACTTGGCCTTGTTGAACTTCATCCCATTGGAATGGGTTGTTAGGTTTCTTCTCTAGGAGTGCTGAAGGGAGTCTCCTTACCTGGCTGACCCATTTTGAAGATCAGGTTATGTGTAGATACGATTTTTATTTGGCGAGAAGACTAATTAGGAACATATTGGACATACTGAACTGAGCCACTGCTGAAAGACACCCTGAAGAACATAAGAGAAAAAATTCTAATCCCTTCTTTTGCAATATTATAATTAAATCCTAGTAGTTGGAGTGACATCATAACTGTAGACATCCAATGAGATGTAAATATTTGAGTCAAGGCATAAAAAGTAACTTCATGTGTGTTTCTTACTGAGCTGGTATGTTCTCCTGATGGACTGCAGTAGGATGAAAGCCCATCTTTGTGGCTGTGTTAGATCAGTGTTCCACACAGACAGAATTCCATCCATCCATCTGTACACTGCATTTTCTAATGCTTGGAAACATCAGCCTGTGTCCTTTGGTGGGAGCAATCATGTGTGGAAGGGAAATGACTTTAGGTAAAGCCACTAAGAGCCAAATAGGGCATTTATGTGAGGAAAATGCTTTCCTCACTTAAACCTGTATAACCCCCTACATTGTTAACCTTGTCAAATTGCTTTAGTAGATACAAAATCTTTCACTAGTGATCAGGATGAAAAACACCTGATCATATTTACCATTAAAAAACCCCTAACTTATATTCTTTTAAGGTATGAACACATGTATCACAGGTGGCTAAAGTTTCATTTGCTACATTGCACTTACACAAACATGCAGAGGTAAAAACACTTCAGAGAAGGCATTTGGCACTCTAAGCCTAGGTTGGCTCACCAGCTCTGAGTGCAATTCCTGGAGTTCCTGGGTCACCTCACCAGCTTTGACTGCAGTTCCTGGAGTTCCTGGGTCACCTCACCAGCTTTGACTGCAGTTCCTGGAGTTCCTGGGTCAGCTCACCAGCTTTGACTGCAATTCCTGGAGTTCCTGGGTCACCTCACCAGCTTTGACTGCAGTTCCTGGAGTTCCTGGGTCACCTCACCAGCTTTGACTGCAGTTCCTGGAGTTCCTGGGTCAGCTCACCAGCTGTGACTGCAATTCCTGGAGTTCCTGGGTCACCTCACCAGTTTTGACTGCAGTTCCTGGAGTTCCTGGGTCAGACACCTCCTGTGTCTGAGATCCAAGGCAAACATCCTGAAACTACAGTTCCTGCTGNGTTCCTGGGTCAGCTCACCAGCTGTGACTGCAATTCCTGGAGTTCCTGGGTCACCTCACCAGTTTTGACTGCAGTTCCTGGAGTTCCTGGGTCAGACACCTCCTGTGTCTGAGATCCAAGGCAAACATCCTGAAACTACAGTTCCTGCTGCTGAAACAACACCAACCTCCCTGAATTTTCTGCAATTCAGTGCAAAAATTCTGATTCTATGCTCAAGAACAAACGCTCATCTTGGAAGGAAATCACACTGTGTGAAACATGCAATTGATATTGCTGTTGTTAAATAGAATTTGAAGTGTCAATAGCTGCAAACCCAGTATTTACTTTTCCCCCTTTGATGTTTTTTGAAAATTCTGTACTAAAATCCCAAAAGCCTAAGGGTGTTTGTTCTTATTCAAAATAGCTTCAGTCTCATCAATGCACTACCTTAGTTCTTTGCATGCTCAATTTCCTTCTTAAAAGAAATGTGCATTGTGTGTTTTTGAAATGGATTCCCAGGCAGGTGTTGGGTTTGAAATGCAGTCCTAGGCAGGGAGCAGCAAGGGAGCCTCCCTGGCCCCATCCTGTGTGCTGGGAATGCCCTGGCAGGCAGGAGTGGGCTCCATGTGGAAGCTGCAGAGGTGTCTCAGGTCACTCTTGGTCAGAGCTGAGCACAAACAGGATTTAGCACAGGTGGCATCGCTCTGCTTCCCATTGCCCATCTCCCCTGCACCTCAGAATCCCTCCCATTTGTTCTGTTAGAGTATAAAATGCAAAAGAAAAGTAGTTTGGGGGATCACAGAGAGGGTTTGGGACTTTCTGAGTTACATATAAGTGGAAAAATCCTTGCACTTTCCCTCAGGGCATGTAGACCTGAAAACTGCCCCATGCCAATGTCCTCCAGTGCCCAGCTCTCCTGGGAAGCCTGGAGGGGTTAGACATCTGTCTTCTCTAACTTTCAGGAAGCATCTTTAGCTTCTCCAGCAGTATTAAACCATTTGACTTATAAACTACATTGCAGATGGTCTGTATTATCCAGGTTCATCCCACCCACACATTAAGGATCTCCATTTTCCCCCATAGGAGCCTCTGTAAATAAGCAGCATGAGATCTTGGCCTAATTTATTTCAAATATTGTGTATTTCCCTGTTTTCCTTAATCAATGGCAGAGTTTCACAGGTTGCTCCACTTCTCTATCTATTCAAGGAAGGTGTTCTATAGAGGTTGAGGCTTCTCTTGTCACATTAACCCTGCCCCAGAGAGCACAACCCCAGGACTGCAAACAGCACTTAAACCCGACACACTCTTGAACATGCAATTAATGGAAAGTCACCGTGACTGTTCCAAAGGTTTGCAACAAAAGGTTGTCCAACCTGTCCTCTCTTTAACAAGCCATTCAAGAGCCATCAGACTAGAGCATTAGAGTAAACAAAAATCATGTTCTAGAAACCAACCTACAGACATGAAGGGAGAGTCCCATGGGAGAGGAGGAATCGTCTCTGGGAAGACAGATCAGTTAAGTCCCTGAAAGGCAAAATGCAATCACATTTATTCAAAGATGACTTTGATCTTTTCAGCTGAAGTGTTGTGAAGTTTGAAATCTCTTCCTGAATATCAAAATATTTTCATTACAGCCTGGTTCCTTGGACTCCTGCTTATGGAGACCTGTGGGTACTAGAATTTCAAACCACCAACTTGCACTTAAGTCAGTCCCTGGCAAATTCCAGGAGTTCTGGATGCTCAATTTATCTCAGCTTTAGTTTATTTGTTTGTTTATTTATTTATTTATTGTAGCTAGCTTTTCTCACCAAATGTACAACATACCCATACTGAAAATATAAAATTAATGATGGATATTTATGGTCTAAATTAATCATCCAGAGGTTTTCTTAAGCAACCATAGGGAGAGGGGGAAAAAATAATAAAAAAGCATCTTCAAAAGTATGGCAGCAGCACTAGATGAAATGCAGAGAGAAGCACAATTAGACGTGAGGAAACTGCTCTCAGTGGAAAAGAGGAGCCAGCCTGAACTGTCTTCAAACATAACCTGCTCTAATCTTCACTGAAAGCAGAAATACTTGTCTACTGAAACCACCTCAATGCAATCTTTAGCCCAATTTTGTGTCTGTAACGGGGCCTGTGTGGCTTTCTCTGTTTATGGGCAACCCACTCCTGACCTCTGGAAGAGAGAGGGACTTGCAGGAGAGTGTCAGATGGTAGAAAGCAGCTCTATCTGCTGGCTTAGAAAGGTGTGCTCAGCCATGCAAGGCTTTGGCAGAAATTGCCAGGGAAAAAACACAGCCAGCCCTCAAAAGTGAAGCCCAGCAAGGGCAGGGGAGGTCCTCCCCATGTGGAAGTGCTGCCCTGCAGCAGAGCCATGGAAGATTCCAGAAGGAACGCACTGCAGCCAAGGGCACTCAACTTGGACCTTCCGAAAGAACAGCCCAAGCTGTGGCCACCCTGAGGGACCTCACTGCTCAAAAGAATGTCTGCCCAGAGTTTCTGCCAGAAAACTCCTCAATGAAAAGTAACTCATTTCAGAGAGGGTAGTTTGTGGTGAGCCAGAGCTATGTGTTGTGGAGCTGCACAGAGGCACCACCAGCACCAGGTGTGCTCCTCCAAAGGGCACAGAACAGCACACAGAACACGCTGTCACCAGGATGGACCTGCTCCACTGACAGTGGGAATGTCACAAAGCACCCCAAACTCCTCACAGCCTTTGAACTGCAGGATGTCAAGGGGGACATTGAAAAGAATTCAGTGCCAGCTGGGACTGAACACACATGACTTGCTTCTAACTTGCTTTAACTCTGGAGTAGAGAAATATAGAGTAGAAAAACAAACAAACAAAAAAGAAAGCAGGAACAAAGAGACTAGTGAAAAACAAAAGGAAAATGGAATGAATCAGAAAAATGCATGACACCTGAATGACCAAACACTGACCTGGTCAGGAATTGAATAAGAGCAAATTAAAAAAAAAAAATCATTAATGAAAAGTGCACCAGCTTGGCAAAAATCTCCTTCAAATTATAATGGAGTTAGAGGAGAAGATACACAGGGAACAAAGTACAGGTTCAAATGGAAAGAGGTTTATGCAGATGAACTATTGCAACAGCCACTTTCCATCGGTCCCACCCACCCCACCTCTCCCAGGTTCTATCACATCACCCTGGGATTCAAACCCTGACTTGCACAGATCTGTCTCAGGTGTAATGCTGGTGCACACTGCAAGAATATATTAAAATCTAGTGACAGCTTTGAGGACATTATTCCTGCAAGTTACTGCTGGGAAATGGAAAAAATTGTAGTAATATAATTACAAACCATTATAATAATTGCAGAATATTTGGAATAGCAGAATATCAGCTGAGAAGAGTTTATTCCACATTGGAAAGTTTGCTGTTTCTGACACAGCCTTTCAGTAAGGAAGGAGAAGTTGACATTTTCCAGGGCACACACCACATGGCTATTTGTGTAATCAACAGAACAAACCCCTCTGAAAGCCTGCATGAGGACAGGGCAGAACACCATTAGCACTCCTTACAGTGCTGCTTTGTAAATATTGAAACAATGAGTAGGAAAGTCGCACCATCTCATCAGCAAGTTTCCAAGTAAAGTAACTCTCCTAATACTTTCCTAATTAATGTCCATCTCAGTAAAAGGAAGGCTTTGCTCAGTGTCTCTTTGGCACCTCACTCACAGTTTTCCTTGGGCCTCTGAGCAGGAAGCAGACTGTGCAGAGACAGAGATGACTTACTGAATTCTCAAGGACAGACAATTCTCCCAGATTAAACAACATTCACTCTCTGTCAAAAGCTCAGCTTCCAAATTGCCAAAGCATGAGCAGAATGAGGTGCTGCTCAGGCCTTTCTGTGCATGGCAAGATAAAACAAAACACTTCTCTGCCTAAAGGAATCCAGATAATGAAATAATCTTTAATCTTTGTCCCTTCAAGGCACCCTCAACACCTGTTATCCTTGATACTGTCATAGGCAAAAAAGTGTGTGGATTCATCTCAAGCCTGGTAATTATTTCAGCTAATTACTCTCATTTGGATGTGGTGTGATTACCAACACTCCTTCAGGTGCAACAGTGGCCACTTTTATTCTGGCTGATGCTTCACAAAGCAGGAGAGTTGCTGTTCCCCCCAGCCTGGCCAGCTGGTTAAACCCAAATCCTCAGCCCTTCATTTCAGAGTCAAACATTCCTGAATTCACTCAACCTTATTACAAACAGCAACAGCTCAGTGTTTGGTGTCTTTACACAGGAGTTTTTTTGTTTTCCAGCCCACCCTTTTCTCCTTTATCTGTGTAAATGAGACCTCTAACTAATGTGTTTTCATGTGACTTTTTTCCTAAATCAAAGGTGGTTGCAAATCACAAACCCTTGTGATGAACAGACATGCTGCAATCAGGCATTTTGGTGCAGCTCTGCAAAGGCCCAATATGGGAGAAGTTCAGTTTTATGAGCACACAGGTGCCTTCTCTTTGTAACTTCAAAAATCCTTCAGACAAAAAGTCCTTTCCAGGCCCTTCTTGGACCACATGTTAAACAGCCCAAGTTGTTTCCTTGGGCTGATGAAGAGCTCAGGCTGCTTCTCCTCCACGATGTCTTCAGGAAGTGCTTCACCTCCCCCTGCCCAGGCAAACACCAACCAAAGTTTCTCAGGCTCCAGCCAGGGGGAAATTCTGTGTCCAGTGTGGAGGCTGCTCATTCCTTTCAGCTCCTGGTTCCTAATGCACAGCCATTCAGGGCAGATCTCTGGAGCATTGTTATAGTTTAAGCTGGCAAAATGCCAACTGCCTGGTACCCAGTCAAAAGGTCCACTCCCAGAGAAGGAGAGTGAGGGGAAAAAAAACAGAAATGAGGCTTTGGACATGGTGAAGTTCTTATATTTATATAGAGAAGTGGAAAGCTTAACACCAACTATGAAATAGCACAGAGTGACAGGAAACAACAACAGGCTCACCGAGGTCGCCCCAGCTAACAAGCAGAATTCTGAACCAACCAAACCTCCTCCCCAAAGGAAACTTCCCAGCAAGAGGGAAAAAGGAATTAACAGGAATATGCTCACTTCCCCAGGTAAACAGCCACGCAGACCAGCAGCAGGGCCTGATATCAGCAGTCAGGGAGCAGGAACCCTCCTGGTCCGAAGCATGGACAGAAAAGACAGAAACTCCTCCCCCCTGGCTTGTTATACTCCTCGACGCTTCCTAATGCTGTCAGATGATATGAAATACCTCTTTGGCTGCTTAAGTCAGATGATACCTGTCCCCTCTAGTCTGCGTCACGTCCTTTGAGGCCTGCTGAAAACTGAGGCCTAAATGGGGACCTATGCTGGCTAGAGCCAAAACTACTACAAGCCTTCAGCTCTGCAGATATTCAAACCTTGACTGGACAAGGCCATGAGCGATGCCATCCAGGTCTGAAATGAGCCCTGCATCCAAAAATTCCTCTGCACTTCAATTATTATGTGGTGTTTTATGTTTATTGGAGGAACTGGTATCACTGGGGGTGCACTTGCCTTTTCTTAAGGCATGGCTAGAAATAAGCTGGTCCTTTGAAGGTCATGAGTCCTTTTGCAGAGTGGAACTGCTGTGGGGAGAGGGAGAGGGCAGGAATACCCAGAGCCCAGGCAGGGAAACTACTCAACAACCAGCTCCTGTGACAGCACACAGCTAATATTGGAGGCAGCAAAGGCAGCAGCCCCAGTGGTTCTGCTCAGCTTGACTTTCCATTCATGTGTCTGTACAAACAGCAGCACAGGTCCTTCAGCACTGCTTTTCTCCACAGTAGGCCAAGCCTTTTCAAATTTATACCTCATAAAAAGAAAGGAATAGCACATTGCTCATTTCTGAGAGAAATCTCCTTAAGGATTTCTCCAAAATAATAATCAAAATATTTTTTACGTGGAAATGGGCAAAACCAGGTTATTTTGATTTATTTAATTGTCTTTAGTTTTCTAAATGTTAAATTACATAAAAATACAGTGCCATAAACCAATCATTTTAAAGCACAATATAGCACATTGCTTTGATTTTCCTTTTAATGCTCACCACTCGGAGACTGCTTCGGGTTCTTAAATAATTGGGAAGACAATTGTAGCCCTCAGATTCCAGTGGTCATTAACAGCTAAAGATCCTAAAGAGCTGCACTGCTCCAAGCACCAGAGTGGTTTTATACTCCTAAAGAGGCAATTAATACTTCTGTATTGTTTTGTTCTCATCAGGCTGAGGATTGCCTGTGCCTTGGCAGAGGGCATTATTTATGGCCTCGTTTGCTGCTGCCTGGGAGTCTTTGCTGCCCGATTGATGTTTCCTGACAGGTCTTACACAGTACAGGAAAGAGAAAAGTAGTAAATTGTCCATCCTTGAGTCCCCAGTCAGCAGCACAATCCCTGACCATCAGCAGTGCCACATTCTCTACAGCACCTGCTTTGGCCTGGAAGGTAAATGGGCAAGGGTGGGATTTTTTATACTATATTTAGGCAATTAATATTATATCTATATATTATATCTATACTATATATGTGTGTGTCTCTTCAGGACACAGTCTCAAAAATGAGCTCTGCTCTCTCTCCACTGCAGCTTCTGACAACACAGGAACTGCTCTGATGTTCTGCTTGCTTTGTACAGTGCAGTCCCTGCCCTTTGATCCTCTGCTGTTCCCACAGTGCTGAACACACCCAGCTCACTGCTCTTCTTCATCTGTTGGCTGCTCCAGCTGCACTGAACTGTGCCCACTGCCACCCATATCTGACCCTTTCCTCAGGAAATTCTCTCCCACCTACAGTGCCCAGAGTATTCCCAGGGACCCTTGCTCTCTGCCTTTCATTGTAATTCTTATTCTGGTCCACTCTCTGCTCCTCTGCCCCCTGAGGAAGTACCTTGAGATGCACAAAGGAAAGGCCTATTCACCCCTTGCCAGGAGAGCTGCTTTCTCTCTTCTGATCTCACACATTCAGACACCACAGCCAAGGAAAGCCAAAACTTATCGAGTGAAAGAAAAGTTTAAGTAAAGTAACCTAAGGAAAAAAGAAGTAGAAAAAATACCTAGAAATTACCTGGAAAAGAGCTGAAGTGCTCTTTGATACCTGGTGAGGATGAGCCAGAATTCACAAACAGCATTTGTGGGAATGTACAGCAGAGGATCTGTCCTGCTCCCCCTGAATTCTGCTGTGCTACTGGCAGTTTCCTTACCAAAAATAAAAAAAAATCTAAGAATAAAAAGAATGAAAAAGGACAGTTTTCAGCTTCCTTTTAAAGTCCACCACTATTTAAGTTGGAGATCAGAAAAAACTTCTTTGCAGAGAGAGTGCTCAGGCATTGGAATGGGCTGCCCAGAGAGGGGGTGGATTCCCCATCCCTGGAGGTTTTTAACCTGAGCTTGGCCGTGGCACTGAGTACCATGATGTGGTAAAGGGAGTGGAGTTGGCCCAAGGGTTGGACTTGATGATCTCAGAGGTCTTTTCCAACCCAATCCATTCTGTGATTCTATGATTTTAAAGGTTAGGTGTATCTCACCAGGCTTGCTCTCCTAACACGGCAAAAGGCATCCTTGGAATTAGGTGAATCCTCAAATGAGTAAAAATGAGGGGTTTGCCCCATTTTTTGGCTCATAAAAGACTTTTCAAAGTCTTGACAAGACTCCAAGAAGACGAGGGTTCTCATCTCAGACAAGTCTTTACTTTGGAAGCTGAACCAGCAGCCCCCAGTTGAAGGCACCTCTGACCCCCTGAGAGCCACAGAGCACTGGAACATGAGGACTGGAGGCAAAAGCTGGCCCCTCTTTGCTCATCCAGCCAAGTCATAACCACACTCTGGTGGTTCCACAGGAATGGTTTGAACAACAGACATCCTCCATTCCTGCTTGGCCCAGTTCTTACAGGGACACAGAGATGTGTTGTGATGGTGTTAATAGTTCAGAACTATTTGCACTAACAAGCAGAGTAAGATGAGTTAAGCAGATTTCATGGGGCTCATTTTACTCAAACTGTCATGCTTTTGTAATTCAAACTTGCAGCTTGCCCAGCTCAGATACTTTTTTTTCTCTTCATAAAGCAAGACAGTCTTTTTGTCCCTGGGTATATTTGTTCCCCTCACCATCTTTCACTTCAACCTTTTCTTTTTCTGACCAGCACATAAACAAAATATTGAGCTGCTGGATGAACAGTGAGACAATTTATACTCCTTTGCTGCCTTCTATGGAATGACTTAAACATGGAGACAACTCTAAGATCATCATTTCACAGCAGCAACAATAAAAGAGCCAGTGCCTGAACTGACTGCATTACTTGGACTCGCCAAATAATATTCTCTAACTTGCTAATGCTTTGAAACCAAAGTTTGCTGTTGGTGACTGCCAAACTCTGAACCCAGAAGGGAAGTGCCCATGTAAAAACATCCACGTGTGCACCTCTGTAAGTGAGAAAACTGAGAGCCTCTTGCCCTGCAACTGGTTAATGCACTGCCCTGGAACTACAGATGGAAACTACTTGGACAGGTCTAATGTGTCCTTTTCCAGGGTAATGACTTGGTGCATAAAAATGAATGTTTTCCTCCAACATGATCCCTCAGCTCCTTACTGGAGATTTCAACTCATTTTACAACACATGATGAAGCATCTTCCTTGTTATAATGTGACAATGGCACTACTGAGCACAACAATTTGAGCCTGAATGTGCCACTGCAAGGCAGAAAAAATCTGAAGAGGCAATTCCACCTAGCACTGTACAGCAAATGCATAAGAAAGGGGAAGAAGAATGATTAAGGATGCATTAGCACAGTCTGCAAAACAACGCTCTCCACAAAAGAACCCTCGGCACATCTGGTAAAAGGGGAACAGCACAGAGATTGTCTGAACGAGAGACAGCCAAGGAATCTGAGCCATTCTGACAGAGTCTCACTGAAACACTTGAGATGTAAATGTGTCTGCTCAGAAAAAGTCAATTCTAAACAATCTCCCTAGAAAATATTCACTTCTGAAAAGGTTTTAAATTTTAAAAAGAAGAATCTTCCTAATTAACCAGCTCAAGTATTAAATTTGGCATGTGCAATAACCAAGAAGATGTGGAGTGTAACCCAGATACTTTTATTTCTAATAAATTAACACACCACAAACTGGTTCATTGCCTTGTGCCACCTCATAACACAGCACTTCTCCTGCAACTTGTTTGTTTGCTCTCAACTCCTGATCAGAAAAAAACCCAACCTTGAAAACCAGTCTCCCAGTCTCAAAATTAAATTAAAACTTACTAAGAACCAACTTGTGAAAGACACCTGCTTTAAAAAGATAATCCAGTAAAACATAATCCAGTGAGTTTCTATAAAGATCTAAAATTAAAAAGATTTTAAAAGCACACATTTTACATCTGATTTGAGGTTTGCAAATTGCCCACATTAAGCTCTCACTAGTTTTGCACAGTGAATGGAGCCTTCAGAAGGGTAAAACCCACTTGCACACACAGGGATGGATTCCTTCTATTTTAAACAGAATTCTTTCAGCTTTGGTAAACCTGAGAATTACAATCTGTGCTGAACTTTGCACACAGAGGAGCAGAACACGCAGATTCCCAGCCCCATTCATTAGGAAGTTCTGCATCAGTTACTTGTGTTTCCTACAGAATTAGTTGGCAAAAAAAGTGTGGGAGATTCCAGGAATGATGAACTGTCACAGCTCCCTGGTCCTGTGCAGGGAGTGCCTGCCCAGCACCCGCTGTGTCTCCCAGGACTGCTCAGCCCAACTGATGGGGAGATCCCTCGGGGAGCTCTTCATTAAATCCTACCCATTTATAACACTAACTCATTACAAGAAATAATTACCATGGCAACCACTGCACACCATGCATTTGCCAACAGCACCAACAGTGTGTCTTCTTTGGGGAGGAAAGGGGGGAAACAAGTCACAACAAAAACTTGTAGGAAGGTTTGGCATAGTCAGTCACAACCAGATTATGTTTCCCTGTGTTTTATTTTCAGCAAAAGACCATTTCCTGTATTAAGTGTATTGTTTCAAACAAGCAGCAAACATTTTATAACTTAGAAATACGACGTAGTATGCCAACATTTCACAAGGCATTGTACCAAAGCCCTTTGGTAAAATAGCACTTCCCATACTCCAGTCATAGAATCACAGAGTCCTAGAATGGATTGGGTTGGAAAAGACCTCTGAGATCATCAAGTCCAACCCTTGGGCCAACTCCAGTCCCTTTACCAGATCATGGCACTCAGTGCCACGGCCAAGCTCAGCTGAAAAACCTCCAGGGATGGGGAATCCACCCCCTCTCTGGGCAGCCCATTCCAATGCCTGAGCACTCTCTCTGCAAAGAAGTTTTTTCTGCTCTCCAACTTCAATTTCCCCTGGCAGAGCTTGAGCCCCCCGTGCCCCCTTGTCCTATTGCTGAGTGCCTGGGAGAAGAGACCAACCCCCAGCTGGCCACAACTTCCCTTCAGGCACTTCCAGACAGTGCTGAGGTCACCTCTCAGCCTCCTCTTCTCCAGCACAAACACCTCCAGCTCCCTCAGCCTCTCCCCACAGCACTTGTGCTCCACTCCCTTCTCCAGCCTCGTTGCTCTTCTCTGGCCCCGCTCCAGCCCCTCAATCTCTTGCCTCAACTCAGGGGCCCAGAACTCAACACAACACTCAAGGTGTGGCCTCCCCAAGGCAGAGTCCAGGGGAAGGCTCACTGCCCTGGGCCTGCTGGCCATGCTACTTTGGATCCAGGCCAGGATGCCATTGGCCTTCTTGGCCACCTGGGCACACCCTTGGCTCCTCTTGAGCTTCCTGTCAATTACTCCCTCTGGTTTCACTCAGGGTGCCAAGGCTGAAGATGTGAGGAACCTGGTTTTGCTTGGCTTTCTCCCTGTCCCTGCTCTGTGTCAGAACACTCTGCAATTCCCATTTCTACCCAGACACTCAGACACATTTAGATGGCCAAGCCCAGTACCTTGGAGGACCCAACCACAGAAAACAAACCATGATTTCTCACCCATAAAAATGGAAGTGCCACTGCTCTAACTGCTTCCCAGCAAACATACCCCAGACTGCAACGTGCTCAGAGTGGAGCAATCACACAACAGCATCATAAGGGTGGATGTACAACAGGGCCATGAGAGTTGCAGAAAACACAGACTGGAGGAGGTCAGATCTAGGCAAGTCATGCTCAGGAAGGTGAAAATCAGGAGTAGAGATGAACTGGGAATAGCTCAGTTGTCTTAGCCAGCATCACCAGAGAACCCTCTGAGTTCCCATGGGACTCACCAAGAGCTTTGTTTATCTCCTAAGGCCCAAATCTGTTTCCAGTGGTGAAGATTTCACAGACTGCACGACCAACTGTGAAAGGCCAGGCTCCAACACCTTGTGAGATATTTCAAGTGTCCAAAGAAACCTAAGACAATTTCAGGGAGCCAGTTGAGCTTCCAACTGTTGTTTTTAGAAGGGATAATAAGGCCCAGTACCTGTGAGGATGGTGTTGGTCACCTGCACAGAGAACTGCTCAGCTGAAGGTTGCCCAGCCAGTTCCAGCACATTCTTACACTTTACAGTTGAGGCTTAGTTTGCAAAATAACCTCAGTTTGCCTCTGAAGGCCTGGAAAAGCATATTTCATCAGGAAGTTTTATAATATCAATTATGGATTTCAAAGAGCAGTAAAGGAAAGGGTTCTGCCCCCTTCCGAACTCCTCCCACTTGTTAAGCTTTCCCTTCCTTTCCTAGCTAAAAAATCACTGTTATTTTACTTTATAGGATTAAAAAAACCCAAGGAAGTGAAACCCTGGGGGCCAGGAGATTTGGACTTTAAAAGACTCTGTAATGAACTATTTCATAGCAGTTAATCACTTTAATCATGCTCCTTTTCCTCAGTACAAGTTTCCCTGTCTGTACTGTCCAAGTGATCTCCAGGCCTTCTCCAACACAATGCCCAAGGGGCAGAGTGTGTTCCACCACTGGAACATTGGCCTGAGCAAAGGGCAAAACCCCTCACTCCTCTGCCTGAGTTTTTCCTGAGTACATTTCAGCATCACCAGCACATTTAACTGCACTTCCAACAGGATCTTACTGCACTGCTTTTCAGCCATTAGCCTTCTACCTGGGTTTTACAGGTAAATGCTACAAATGCATTCTTTTTTACAAACTTTGGATGAAAACTGGGATTTTTTCATGGCTGTAACTTTTTATTTTGGAAAAAAAATGCTTGGGATAAAAAGACAGAAATAAGGATTTGAGACCCACTCCACTGGTTTGGGGAAAGGGGAGAAAGAAAGGAGAAAATGTCTTATGAGTTTTGGTCTTTCTGTCTCACTGACAAAAGAGATGAGGTTCCCAGTTAGCTGCTGTGTGCACCCACCCAAATCTGACCATCAGGAATGGGAAGGGAGGATTCCTGACAGCAGTGGGGACTCACTGACCCCTTGGCACCTGCCTGGCTCCCCTTCTGCAGTGCTTGCCTTGTGCACAGTTACAAAGGGTGAGCTCTCAAGCACTGCTCAGTACTAACAAACGATGAACACCCTGTTTGTAAGTCAGTGATTATCTGAGGGGTTGCTGTTTTCAGAAGGTGTTTCTTTTAAACTATGCCTGTCTTTGGTCCTATTCTGAATACAACCTTTAGTTTATTATCCCATTGGAATAAGTGCATCTATTGACTGTGTTGGAAAGAAGTCCTTTCCCTCCAAACCCTGTTAAATAACTGTTCCCACAGAAATAAACACAAACTTACAGCAATGTCTGCTGTCTCCACATTTGCTTCTTGACAACTACTCCTTCCTCCCTTCACATTTGCTTCTTGACAACTACTAACAATAAATGTAAAAGTAATCCTAGTTTTTATTTGAAGCTATCTCAGCTTTAAAAGAACCTTCCAAAAATGATTGAGGCTCTGATTTAAACCCACAGGTAACCCCTGAAATCTGCTTTGAATAGCAACAAATGCCTGACAATATCTTGAGCGCTCGTAGCGAAGAAATCTAATCTCTGAACTCCTAAAGGTCAAGATTTCCTGCCTGGGAACATGGCTCAAGTGTAAATGCTCTGTAATGCTGCACTGGGTGATTGCTTTGCTCTCCAGACAATGTCAATTTTGCCCAAGTAGCAGCAGATGTGTCTGGCATTAAGTCAGAATGGTGTCAAGGGCCCTTCTTCAGCAGCTCTGCTTCTCAGAGAAACTGGTCCTAAAGCCCTGGTCTATTAAGACCATACCCAAAAGACAGACATTTAAAACTCAAAGGATGCTGGAGAATCAAGGTGCTTTAGACCTCTAAAGTTTCACAGTCAGAAATCCTGGGAGAAAAAATTCTCTTGTTATACAAAGGCACATCCTCACATCGCACGAGTCTGGCAGTGTAGCTAAAGTGACTTACACAGAAAAGTATTTAGCTCCAAATGCTCTTCATTCCAAACTTCTTCCTCCTGAATTTCCTCAGCAAGCTGCTGCCAGGTGTCACATTTTGCAGCCTCCTCCAACACAGGGCACTGCTGCACCCCTGGCTCCCTCACCCAGGGGTCATTTGCTGATGACACCAAGTTGGGAGGGAGTGTCGACCCGCTGGAAGGCAGGAGGGCTCTGCAGAGGGATCTGGAGAGACTGGAGAGATGGGCTGATTGCAATGGGCTGGAGTTCAACAAGGCCAAGTGCAGGTCCTGCCCTTTGGCCACCCCAAGCCCTGCAGCGCTCCAGGCTGGGCACAGAGTGGCTGGAGAGCAGCCAGGCAGAAAGGGACCTGGGGGGACTGAGGGACAGGAAGCTCAAGAGGAGCCAAGAGTGTGCCCAGGTGGCCAAGAAGGCCAATGGCATCCTGGCCTGGATCCAAAGTAGCGTGGCCAGCAGGCCCAGGGCAGTGAGCCTTCCCCTGGACTCTGCCTTGGGGAGGCCACACCTTGAGTGTTGTGTTGAGTTCTGGGCCCCTGAGTTGAGGCAAGAGATTGAGGGGCTGGAGCGGGGCCAGAGAAGAGCAACGAGGCTGGAGAAGGGAGTGGAGCACAAGTGCTGTGGGGAGAGGCTGAGGGAGCTGGGGGTGTTTGTGCTGGAGAAGAGGAGGCTGAGAGGTGACCTCAGCACTGTCTGGAAGTGCCTGAAGGGAAGTTGTGGCCAGGTGGGGGTTGGTCTCTTCTCCCAGGCACTCAGCAATAGGACAAGGGGGCACGGGGGGCTCAAGCTCTGCCAGGGGAAATTGAAGTTGGAGAGCAGAAAAAACTTCTTTGCAGAGAGAGTGCTCAGGGATTGGAATGGGCTGCCCAGAGAGGGGGTGGATTCCCCATCCCTGGAGGTTTTTCAGCTGAGCTTGGCCGTGGCACTGAGTGCCATGATCTGGTAAAGGGACTGGAGTTGGCCCAAGGGTTGGACTTGATGATCTGGGAGGTCTTTTCCAACCCAATCCATTCTTTGATTCTATCATTCTAAGCCCAAAAATAAGAAGTCAGGGAAAGCAGATCCCATTTGCAAATACTTGTACTTGGGTTGACCAACACAGAAATTGTTGGCTGCTGAAACAGAACTTGGTCTGCTGAGCAGAAACTTAAGTGGAATAGTCTCTGCTTGTTACAGAGATTTAGTTGCCTGGATAACTTGAATTTTTCTTTTTTTTTTTCCTCCAAAAACATTTAGAGAAGGTTTTCAAAGGATTCACACATGATTAGTAAGTGTTTTGACAGCTGTATAATTACACCATGTGTATTCTGACAAATCAATTACCCCATTCTCCAATTTCACTCAGCTGAAAACTCTTGCACTTCACCATAACACAGCTTCTTGGAAGGAGCTGCCTGTGTTGCAATTCCTGCCTGGGCTGCTTTGTGCTGACTTGGCATACACACACTTCACACCTGCAACATGTACCTGTAGGTATTCAAGACATCTTATAGGCTTTTACACACCAGCATACCTGAAAATCAGCGTTACAGTGACTGAGGTCCTCACAGAACCATTGTTTCTGCAAGCCTGACACTGGTATTTCAGCTTCCCAAGAGCAGGAAAGAGTCTCTCTCTCAAATTACACTTTGGATGGAGGGCAGTGAGCAGCCTGTTGAAAAAGGTCTGACAGAATCAGACTCTGCTGATGTGCAGAAGTCACACTGGGACAACCTAAAAAAGCAATGTACAACCCTAGTGCAAACAACAGAGTTTAAAATTAATTACATTGGCTGAGTTCCTGCCTTTAAATCATACACCTAATTTCACTAGTGCTACTGGAGTAGGCAGTTGCTGCCAGCCCTCACTGTGAGCTCTCTCACCTCTATCATGTGGAGCAATCCTGTGCCAGCCTTATTTCTGGGGGTGTGAAGGGCATGATGCCCCCCAGCCCCTCGCTGGGCACGCTATCATTAAGCACTGAATGGCAGCAAATGCAATTGCACTCCTCTGAACAGCATCATCTGGAATAGTCCCAGGAAAGCCTGGCATAAAACTAATTTCCAGCAGCATCAGATATGTAAGTATTTACAGAGCTCTTTGTAAACATAACGCAATTAAAAACATTTAATAGAGAGCAAACCCACTTTACCATATGGCAAATCATCTTCAGTTAAGGCAAGAGAGCCTTAGTGTCTGACAAAGAGGGCAAGGGAGACAGCCTGTAAATCCCAAAGACTTGACAGAAAAGGGGCCCCCAAAATAGCTTCTCTATGTTGGAATTGGGACAATGACATAGAAAAAGGAGCCCCAGGCCTCAAATCTTTGCCATGGGATACAAAGACACCTGTAAAAATCCCTGCGTAGGACCAACATATCTTACATGAAAAATAATTGCTTCAAACAGCAGGAAGTATGAGGTGCAGCATTACCCTGAACATCACAACCTGTTAGTGCTGTCAAGAGCTGCATCAGGAGATTTATCTCCATCTATATGAGGCTTTCTCTCAAGTTAAAAACTCACCTGCCAAGTCAACATGGAGGGAAAGGGCTGACACTGGAATGGAAAAGACACCTGATTCCTGCAGCAAAACTCTTGGAGCCCTCCTTCAGGAGCCTTTTGGTACAAGGGGAAGCAAAGATGACTCAGAAGATTTAACCAAACTCTTGAAATTGCTCAGAAGCACAGGTTTTTCCAAACTAAGTATAGATTTGATTTTTTAAAAATATAGAAATTAGATATGGTGGCTTAAAGAAAGTAAATATTCCTCTTAATTTGTTACCAAGTTGTTTTCTGGGGTCTCCAGCTGTCTGCAGAGTCCTCAGGTGACCCCAGCTTTTTAAATCACATCTCATACAAGTTAAACAGAGAGGAGGTTTTCAAGGAAAGGGTGGGATATTTGTCATTCCCTGAAAACTGCTAATGAACAGCAACATCTAGAAAGACAACAGTCCTAGCTCTTTGATTCCCACAGGCTTGTGAACCAAGGTAAATGCACCTGGAACCAGCTCTCCCTCTGTGCCAGGGAAACAAACATCTGATGCCCAGGAAGATGCCCCAGGACTGACAGGATCCAGCCAAGGTCTGGAACTACCTGCACAAAGGGATGATGAGCTGGGTGAGACTCAATGGACTGGCAATGCTGGCACAGAGAGCCCTGGAAAGTACAACAGAGAACAGTCAGAACCAGCCTCCTTGGCACAGGCAGGGCAGGAGCCAACAGGGGCAGGAGCTGCCTCACCTCAGGCACAGGCCAGTCGTGGAGTCTGTAAATCAGCAGGGAAGCACATCCCAACACACTCTGAGGGAGCCCTGGCACAGCAGAGAACACACCTCCAGGAGCTGAGAACCTGCAGTGAGCAGAGATCAGAGTGTCTGCAGAGTCCACTTCTCATGGAGCTCTTACAGGATGTCAAACACTAGAGCTGTCAAATGGCTCAGAAACACCTGTAGCCTTCAGTGGGTTAAAGGATTTCAGAACAGGCTGAAGCTGAATAATATTTTTAAGGTTCAGTTTGTCTGAAGTGAACCAACATGCAGAACTAATGAGATCACCAATTTTTGCCCCAGTTAGTGTGCCAGGTGGAGGGTGTAGGGCAGGGACAGGCAGGGAGAGGAGAGGCTGCCCCAAATCACCAACCTGATGAAATTATTTAATCTCCAACAAAGAGTAAGGCCCATAAAAGCAGAGACATTATTCCCCAGGATACAGTATCCCGCAGAGGATCATAGAATGGATTGGATTGGAAAAGACCTCCGAGATCATCAAGTCCAACCCTTGGGCCAACTCCACTCCCTTTACCACATCATGGCACTCAGTGCCACGGCCAAGCTCAGCTGAAAAACCTCCAGGGATGGGGAATCCACCCCCTCTCTGGGCAGCCCATTCCAATGCCTGAGCACTCTCTCTGCAAAGAAGTTTTTTCTCATCTCCAACTTCAATTTGCCCTGGCAGAGCTTGAGCCCCCCGTGCCCCCTTGTCCTATTGCTGAGTGCCTGGGAGAAGAGACCAACCCCCACCTGGCCACAACTTCCCTTCAGGCACTTCCAGACAGTGCTGAGGTCACCTCTCAGCCTCCTCTTCTCCAGCACAAACACCCCCAGCTCCCTCAGCCTCTCCCCACAGCACTTGTGCTCCACTCCCTTCTCCAGCCTCGTTGCTCTTCTCTGGCCCTTCTCCAGCCCCTCAATCTCTTTCCTCAACTGAGGGGCCCAGGAACTCAACACAACACTCAAGGATGGCTTTGCCCTGCCTGCCCAGGCTGACTCAGAGCTTTTAAAGTCATAGGAAGACACTGAAACACAAGGCTGTTGACAAGAAAGCCACAGCCTTTTTTAGTTTTTTCTTTTTTTGGTAAGGATCAGTAAAATAACGTGCTGCTGTCACAACCCAATAACTGCAATTTTCTCCAAGTATCACTTTGTAAAACCATAGGGATGGCACAGCAATGGCTGTGACCACGTGAGGTCTGACAAGCTACACATGGATTGTTACTCCTACAGCCCCCAACTGCAGCCAGCAAAATGCAGAGAGCATCAGAGCAGTGAAGCAACATGATCTCATGCCTTATATCCGCTAGAAATACCACACACAACAGACAGAGGACAGTGGGGAAGGAACCCATTCAGAGTGCAAGGCTTCAGCTTAACTTATTAATTTCACTAATCACATTTATCAAAGCAGCAGACCATCTCTCTGCCAGAATTCTTGGGGTTTTTACTTTTTAATCAACAAGGTCTGTGTGCCTCAGATTCCTAATAAAGGCAGAGAAAGGAAATCCCACCAGCTGCCCTGCAATCCCAGAGCACGGGAAACCAGAACATCCCACACTGTCATGAATTCTGGTAAACGGAATACAGCAAGATTCTCAAAATATAAGTCCCAGCCTCTGTGTCCCAAATCCTACTTTATCTTTTAAAATACCCACAACATTTGGACTTTTTGCAGTGGAGTTGGTTTTCTGAGGGTTACATTGAAGAGTGCAAGGTCCTCAGCCTTCAACAGTATGGGCAAAGTTCCTAAGGGACAAAGTTGAGGCAATAATGTTAAGGAAACAAGACCTTCCAGGAGGTAAAGCTGGAATACACATAGTGCTAGTTGATGAATGGTATTTGTTAGCCTTCACTTCCCCCATCACCAAACACATACGATTTCACAAATCACCTCAAACATAACTTTTGTCTGATAATGCCCAAATTCTCCCATTCCCCACCTGCAAATCATCTGTTTGCCTTGTGCTGTGCACCGCTGGCTATTAAGGATGAAAAGGAGACCAACCTATTTCTATGATATCCTTGGATTTGAATCATAGAAGTGTTATAACTCCCAGCATGGAACCACAACTGAAATGAGCTAGTCCTTAATTAAACAGAGGTTGAAGCTCATTGTTTAATTAAACAGATGTAAGTGCCTAATCATTCAACTATTCCAAGCATACACTGCGTATCATTTAATCTCACCACCCACATGATGAAGGCACAGCTCTAAGACTTCACTGCAATCAAACTATTTCAAACAAGCCACCCCTGTGCTTTTAACAGAGAATTGTTTCCAGTGGCTGGGTGAGTCTAAAAGAAGAGTGAATGTGAATTTTCTGAGAGAGCCATTCCCACTAAAGTGTGAGTGAAATGAGAACCTCTCTGCAGGGCAGGACACGGCTCTGCAGTGCACCCACAACACCCTTTGCTGTCATGCTCTGAAAGGCTTTGTGAGGCCACCTGTGCCCTTCAAACACCACTCTGCAACCTGCAGGATACTGTGCAGATCCTTCTGTGGGCAAAGAGAGGGAATTTTACTCAGAAACCCTTCAGAAAGCCTGAGCTCAGTGTACATACAGCCAGCAATTCAACAATCTATAAGATGAACCTACTTACAGGGCCACAGACTCTGGCCTGGATGTTCTGAGGTCCCTCCCACCAGAGGAGGACAATATTTTTCTGTATATCCATTGTGTGTAGCAGTCATGAGGTTGCTGCTTTCTGGAGTAAAAGAGTTGATCTGAAAGGATTTTGCTGCCTGAAGGGAAAATGCAGACTGGGAGGTTGGGCAGCCAGCTTTTTACCCGTATCTGACAGATCCAACTGTTTGTGAGGAGAGCAGAGGCAAAGACATTGACAGATTTCTCCAGGATTCCTCAAAAACCAGGATGGATTCGAACAAAGATTAAAAAATATGTATTTGGCTGAAAACAACTCCCTTACCACAGAATTAAAGTCCCTGGCCTAGAATCATAGAATCATAGAATGGATTGGGTTGGAAGATCATCAAGTCCAACCCTTGGGCCAACTCCAGTCCCTTTACCACATCATGGCACTCAGTGCCACGGCCAAGCTCAGCTGAAAAACCTCCAGGGATGGGGAATCCCCCCCCTCTCTGGGCAGCCCATTCCAATGCCTGAGCACTCTCTCTGCAAACAAGTTTTTCTGCTCTCCAACTTCAATTTCCCCTGGCAGAGCTTGAGCTCGTGCCCCCTTGTCCTATTGCTGAGTGCCTGGGAGAAGAGACCAACCCCCAGCTGGCCACAACTTCCCTTCAGGCACTTCCAGACAGTGCTGAGGTCACCTCTCAGCCTCCTCTTCTCCAGCACAAACACCCCCAGCTCCCTCAGCCTCTCCCCACAGCACTTGTGCTCCACTCCCTTCTCCAGCCTCGTTGCTCTTCTCTGGCCCCGCTCCAGCCCCTCAATCTCTTGCCTCAACTCAGGGGCCCACAACTCAACACAACACTCAAGGTGTGGCCTCCCCAAGGCAGAGTCCAGGGGAAGGGTCACTGCCCTGGGCCTGCTGGCCACACTATTCTTGATCCAGGACAAAACACCAGGAAAGCACAGGAAAGGTGAAAAGAGGAGAAAGATGTTAGCAATGGGGCTGATTTTTTGGTTTTGTAAGATAAATCCATGCAGACTTAAGAATGCACATCAAATTGTTCTTATTGTTTTTATCTTATTTTAAACAGCAGTTAATTTTTAGTGATTCAGAAGTGAACAGTTGGGTTATTTTCTGCAGAGGACAGAGACAGCAGCCTCACCATGGCAAGAGTGGAAGAGCAAGAACTTCTCAGATGAGCTTCACCAAATGCTTCCTAATGCAGACTGGCCTGTGCCCACCACTCACTGACACCTTGACCTGAAGACTTGGGTATTTGTGGCCAGAAAAACTTTGATTTTTAAAAATGAGATAAATGTGGAGACTGTTGGCTGTTTTCTTACAGGGGAGGCTGGACCACACCTTTCCAAGGGAACAGAAGTCACTTCCTTGGGAGGTACCAGGGCAGGAACCTAAACCACAGGCTGGGGATGTGCAGAGAGCCCAGCAGGAAGCAGAGCAGAGAGTCCCACACAGAGGGGAACGTGCAGGGATTGATCCCAGCAGGAAGGAGGGAATGCCTTGAGCTCCTATTGCCCAGCCAAACAGTCCAGGCTTCAGCAAATGGTCTGACCCTTCCCAGAGAGCCAGCTATGAAGTCAGTGATTGAAAAAGCACGGGACACACTTGCAGCAACTAATTTTCTGAAGCCACACATCAGGTGGGAACAAAAATCTGGAAACTGTTCCAAGATGGAGAATCAGAAACGTTTGAAAAGAAGTTCTAGCTCAGCGTTCCTGTTCCTGGATGGCAGCACAGTCACTCCTGCCAACAGGAGTCTTTCCACAAGAGACCAAATCATTCTGAAGAGGTTTCTATGTGAAGACTACGATGAAATTAGGTTGGTTTTTCCCCCCATATGTATAGCTTTCGTAGGGGAAAAAAGTGCCAGGTAAGAATTACTGCACAATGGTAAATTTGCAGTGTTAGTGTTGGGGGGGGGTTGCCAACTGTGAAGTAAAATCAGGAATTTAAACGTCCCCTCAGCCACTGGCAACAAATTGCCAGTAATGTGACAAGGTGCCAGGGGTCCTGTTGTTAACCTGATGAGCAGCAGCATCACAGAGGAGCACAGAACAACCAGGAACTTTCCACAAAGACAGTTTCCTTCCCATAGATCTCCATACATAACCTTTACTGGTCTCAGTAGGATCATTACATCCATTAGACTGTGGACTCAGCACTGCTTTAGCTCTTAATACAACTGAGACTTTTTTTTTTTACTTTCCTATTGGGAAGTAGCATGTGCAATTTTAGTGATTTCTTAGATCATTCCATAAGTAAATCAAATATTCTTTCAAGCCTAGTTATCAAAATTGTGTCCTTTGATACTACATCCTCCATCAAACTGCAGTAATCCAGATCAACACATTTTAAACCTCCACCATCTCTCCTAATATCATTCTAGCAGATAGAGTAATTAAATTTGTACATTTTTTTTAAGTCCTACTCAATAAATCTGAATAAATTAACAACGCATTACTAAGGCTGCTACATTAAATTTGCATAGTGCATTTAATGAATATGCAACTGCAAGTGAAAAGGTCTGCTACTGTGAACCTTCCACATTAGCATAACTACTTCCAGCATGTTTCTTAAATAATGCACTCATTTGCACATCACTGACTTGGCTAATTCTGACTTCAGTCAGGGTAGCCTTGTAATTAAGACTCTTGCTTTAATTTTTAATGAAGTTTATGTTACATCAATCCTGACAGTAATGAGGGGACATGGAAACAAAAAGGCTGCTAATAATTAAATTCACAAACCAGTTTGAGGGATAATAATTCCTGAGGAGAAATTACATGACTAATTATTAATTAAATATTCATACTATTGCAGGGCCATCTCCCTTAACTGCTCCTTCTTGTTGGTAATAATGCTGAGATGTGGATGCCTTCCTGCAACCATCCTGATTTTAAGGTCTTTGGTTAATTTTAGTGCACCATTAATCAATATGACAGAAAAAATAAAATTGCTTTAATTGGTATCATTTTATTGTTTCTAAATATTACTACAGTTGGTTTAGTTGTGTAGAATTAATCTGGTTAGTCGGTGCCCATTTTATGGGAACATAAATCCAGTTTATATCCATAAACTTCTAATGGCAGGACAACTTGACCTTTTTTTGTAACATTACTGTTTACAGATAATTACACCAACTCTTTAAAAGGTTGTTTAATAGCTTTGCATTCATCATAGTAAAATGAAAAACATGCATATTATTTAACTCCGGACTGTTCTAAGAAGGTCTCAAAGACCCTAATTTACCCCTGCTGAAAAGTAAGCAATATTAATTTGTGTATTTTTAAGGAATCTATGAGAGCCTTTCCTCAAATGCACACAAACAGATCGAAAGTGCTTGTGTGTGGATCTCTGCTCATCTTTCACACCACTCAGATTCCATGTGGAACAGAAATAACAGCCCTGCAGTGACATCTTTCACAGGAAGAAAGATGTCAGTGTGTGGCTGTTGCCACCACCCAGGTCTTGAATTGATAGTTTTCCAATCTCTCATACACAAATACCATAAACTCACGGAGGAATTGGACTGATTAATCCTAATTTATGTCGACATTTATACCAGCCAGGATTCTGCCTACTGAAAGTGTCATAACAAACCTTTAGGATTACATGTTTACAAAAGAAGTCCAGTTTGTAGGGAAGTTCAGCAAGATGAAAGAAATCCTTTAAATGAAGCTTATTAGTCACCAAACTCAGTTGCACTATGAATTTGTTTTAAAGTGTTACTGCTTTAAAGAGAGAATATTTTGCATAGCACAAAATTGATTCTCAAATTATTAAAAAGACATAATGCATGTCCTTTTATCCTGAAGGGGCATTTGGAAATTCTGAACCAGGGCAAACATTTCATTTTTCTAATAATTCAAACCAGTTGCTTCATCAAAGTGAAACAAGTCCATCACCATACATGGGGCAATGATTCCCTTTGGCAAGCACTTGTCACATTACTACAATCTGACAGGTTTGTAGGGCATTATTACTAGCTCTGATTTGTACCAATCTATCCCTTTTACTAAATCTTAAAAATCTTTTTAACTTTTCTTTTTTCCTCTACTCTCTTAAACTAACACCTGAAGGCAATTTAAATATACCACTCCATAATGAAATACCACTTTCATTCTCTCTAGAATTAAGATGTCATTATCAACCATCTGTTCCTGGTCCTGCTCTCTATTTCTTCCATCAAAGAAATAATTCCAGGCATGAAACACCTCATTGGAGCAACAATCACCTGGACCTGCTGGAGTGCTGCATCTCAGGGTGGGCCTGGCTTGCTGGGGAACAGCAAGTGAAGAAACTTTTTATTCAGGTAACTTGACATCACTGCATGCAGCAGGCAAGGAGAATTCCTGCTTTGCCTGCTCCCCATTCCCTGTCTCTGGAATCAGCTCTGTCTGTGCTCCCTAAAGTACAACAGGACAGAAAGCACCTGAACGTTCTCAGGTTAAGGATCAAAGTCCCAGTTTAAGGGCCAAAGGTACAGGGCTGATGTGACACATCCCAGTGAAGTTCTGTGGAGCTGAACTTGGATGTGATACCAGAGTCAGGAAAGCACCACCCCAGGTGTGCAGCTCTGAAATCACAGCACCCAGTCTGTGATTCCTGCCCACACCTCCAATGCTGTGCAGAGCCTGTTCTGAGCAGCAGCACAGAGAGGGGCTGCAGGTGCTGCAGAAGGAGGAGGTGGGGACAAGGAGCACAGGCTGTCCCTGCAGGGCCCACAGGTGGCAATCACCAGGCAGCCCATCGTCCCACTGGGCAGCACAGTGTCCCACCAGGCAGCACACCATCCCACCGGGCAGCCCACCAACCCAGCAGGCAACACACCATCCCATCAGGCAGCACATCATCCCACCAGGCTGCACATCACCCCATTGGGCAGCACACCATCCCACCGGGAAGCACATCACCCCACCAGGCAGTACATCACCTTACCGGACAGCACATCAACCCACCAGGCAGCACATCACCCCAGCAGGCAGCACATTGTCCCACCGGGCAGCCCACCATCCCACCGGGCAGCACACCATCCCACCAGGCAGCGCACCGTCCCACTGGGCTGCACATCACCCCACCGGGCAGCACACCGTCCCACCAGGCAGCGCACCATCCCACCGGGCTGCACATCACCCCACCGGGCAGCACATCGTCCCACCGGGCAGCATATCGTCCTACCGGGCAGCATATCGTCCTACCGGGCAGCATATCGTCCTACCGGGCAGCATATCGACCCACCGGGCAGCACACCGACCCACCAGGCAGCGCACCATCCCACTGGGCTGCACATCACCCCACCAGGCAGCACATTGTCCCACCGGGCTGCACATCACCCCACCGGGCAGCACACCGTCCCACCAGGCAGCGCACCATCCCACCGGGCAGCATATTGACCCAGCGGGCAGCACATCCCCCCACCAGGCAGCACATTCTCTCACCGGGCAGCACATTCCCCCACCTGGCAGCACATCACCCCACCGGGCAGCACATTGTCCCACCGGGCAGCACATCACCCCATCGGGCAGCACATCCCCAGAGCTGTTGGGTCTCCAGAGCTTGGAGCAGTTTCCCAGGCAGGGACATGAGTGCACATGTTGTGTGAGCATACACAGCAAACCAGCTGCACCTGACTCACAAAATGCAGTGGACCTTTGTGTCTGCTTAGATGATCTTGGCTCAGGCAGTCAGATGGGGAGTGTCCCACTGCAGCAGGACACATGTGGGGCACAAATGGAGCGATGCTGTGTGGTGGGTCTGGTGCAGGGGACACACCAGGCCTGTGCACACCTGCTCATGGCCAGGCCAAGGGACTATAGAGCCTAGGGCGAACTGTCCTGTTGTCCCAGCTGGATAAAAAGATGTCTAGAAATCCTAAAATAAAATGTCTAAATTGCTGAAGTTCTACCAGCATAAAATTTCCAGGAAGTAAAACAGGGTTTGTCTGGTAAAACCTGGCCAGTCCTATTAAATAATAAGCACCAGATTAAACTAAACCCAAATTTACTGGAAGGTTAACTTAACTTTTTTGTTTATCCTCAGATGTGTTGGCATGTTATGTATATTTTCACTTCCCTTGCTCTGTGGTGCTGCCACACCATACCATGAGTTTCCCTTCACTTGACTCCCTGTGCCTCCCTGTTACAGCTTCTGTTGCCCAACAGGAGTGTGTTTTATCAGTTTGGGAAACTTCCTGATGAACCTTCTGGCAACACTACTACACCCACTTAATATCTGGCAGTCCCCATTTTTCTGTGGAATTACTGACAGTGACACATCACTGCTGAATTTTACTTGTTCTCAAATACAAAGATAATAAAAATAATTTTATTGGAATATTAGAAACTGCTCCATCAAAGTCTAAAGTTACAATAAAGGAGAAGGGATGAGCACACACAGCTACTGTATTACAAAGGGCAACTCTGGGAATTACAGAGCAGCTTGCCTTGCTTTGCTGCTTAAGAATCAAAGCAGCAGATAAGCACCAGAAAACAACAGGGCAATGCTGGGCCAATTTGACATGATTTGCTTTCACAAATCTAACATCCTTCTGCAACAGGATTACCAGTCTCGTGGGTAAAGAGAAGGGATGGTTTAGGCCTTGCCCTTGATAAGGTGCATCATCTCTCCTGAGCGTTGCCATGGGCTCACTCTGGTCAGCACCCACACCCCACAAAGCCACTCCTCACCCACCCTCCACTCCCACCCAGGGCAGAGAGAAGCAAAAAGAAAAGGCAAAATTCATGGCCTGAGATAAGAATGGTTTCATAACTAAAACAGGATATGATAATAATAACAAAAAGGAGTGAGAGGAGTAAAACCCAAGAAAAGAGCTGATGCACAGTACAATTGCTCCCCACCCACTGACTGATGTCTCCAAGCAGCAGCTGGCACTGCCCAGCCAACTGCCCAGTTTATACCCTGAGTGTGACATTCCATGCTGTGGAACATCCCTTGGGCCAGTTTGGGGCAGCTCTCCTGGCTGTGCCCCACCCCCAGCTTCTCTTGCCCCTGCTCACTGGCAGAGCATGAGACACTGCAAAGGCTGGGTTTAGGGTTAGCTACAACTTAAACATCACTGTGTTATCATCAGTATTCTCCTGCTAAATCCAAAGCCCAGCACTGTACCAGCTACTAAGACAAAAATTAATTGTATCCCAACCAGAACCAAGACAAGTGTGAGCTCTAAATGAACAGAAGATCACATTAGAGTGTACTACCAGTGTTCCAGTGTCAAACTGGGAAGTTGTCAGGTTGGGTCCTGCAGGGTTCAACCTGCATCAGTGCCAAGCAGTTCTTCCACTGCTGACCTGAAGGAGAACAAAGCATGCCTATAAATTTATTGCAAGGTGGGAAGGATTATGAATATTCTCAAGGAATCAAATTCCAAGTAATCCTTCCAGATAAGAAACATGGAGACTAAATGGAGATAAGGCCAGAGGAGGACAACCAGAGAGAACAGAATTTTACAGCAAGCAAATGCCATGAGAGGAAACTGAAATAACTGGGATTGTTTTGTCCCTTAGAAGAGGTTTCTCATAGGAGAGAAATAAAGGCTACTTTTAAGGAAATTATTTTCCACTACATCATGATCATGGTAAGAAGGAAAACTGGTCATGTACTTCAGCAGGAAAATTAAATATTAACATTAGTGCTGGAATAAGTTGTACATCTTAATTATCCAGGTTTAAGAACAGAAATCAGTCAGGAATGACTTCTGTAGGGCTGATCCAGCCTCAGGAGAGAAGAGAACCTACATGTCCTCTTCATGTTATCTCAATACTGAACCTGGAATGAGTGCAATTTTATGCAAACTGTGTTGTGTGTGTGCCTGTGCATCACCTGTACAAATGAGTCAGTGCCACTAAATAACCATTAATGGAAACTCAAGGTCAGTTTTTGGGATTCAGAGGAATTACACTGTTTAAATGAGACATTCAGCTCCTTAAGAAGATAAAATTGTGGGTGCTGAGCAGAAGAATGTAGGTCACTCCCATTAGACATGAAAGTGCAAAGGATGTGAAGCAAGTTGGAATTGAGGGAAGGGACTGAGGGGCACTGGGAAGTAAAAGTTTCCGTGTGAACAGGACACTAAGAGGGCTCAGGATTTATTGGTGTCTCTGTTCCTCCTCTTTTCTTTCTGTGCTGTTCATGCCCGAAAATGCATCTCCAGAGCTGAACTAAAATTCCAAGGAGCTCCCCTGGTGCATTGCCAAAGCTCAAGTGCAGGCTCTGGTGGCCCAGCCCTCCCAGGACACAAAACACCTCTGCATGGGCCCCAAGACAGACCTTCAAACCCAGCCTTGACCTCTGCACCCCAGCTCTGACTCCCAAGCCCTGGGCTCCAGCCTCTTTGCTGAGTTTGCCAACAGCAATCCTGACTGAGATGACACTATTGAGCTCCACCAGCCTGTCCCCTCCTCTCCCCCCTATCCCCAAATGCCACTTGTACTGGGTTTGTCTGGAAGAGAGCTCATTTTCTTCAAGCAGCCCATGTGGTGCTGTTCTGACTTTGTGGCCAGAGCAGTGTTGACACCACACAGATGTTTCAATGCTCCCACAGCATCCAGGCTGTGTCCATCCTCCCTCTGCCCCTGCAGTGAAGGGGCTGGGAGGGGACACAGCCAGGACAGCTGCCCCCAGCTGACCAAAGGGATGTGCCAGGCTGTACAACACCATGTCAACAGCAAAACTAGGCCAAAGAAGGAAGCAGAGAGGACTTCCAGAGTGATGGCAGTGCCTTCCCAAGTGACAGTCCCATGTGAGGACACCCTGCTTTCCTGGGAACAGCTCAGCGTGTGCCTGCTGATGGGAAGTAGTAAATGAACGCTTTGTTTTGCTTTGCTTGCTTGTGCAGCTTCTGCTTTACCTGTTAAACTGTCTTTACCTCAACCCATGAGGTCTCTCACTGTTACCCCTCTGGTACCCTCCCCACCCAGCTGGGGGTTCAAGCTGCCTGCTGGGACTGAACCACAGCACCAGGCACACAAAGCAGCACATCTGGTTTTGGTCTGGGACAAGCCCACATTTAGGCTGCTGGTTTGAGAGCTGTGCAGCAGAGCTGGCTGGGGAAATTACTGAGTCTGCATTTGCAAGAACTACAGTCCATCCTTCCATGCAAAACTGTCAAGACTTTTAACCCCAAATACACCAATTTTGGATTGCACTGCCTATTTCTCCCAGTTTCTGGCACAAAATCCCAGCCTTGCAGCAGTTCACTCTCTCACCCTACAGAACAGTGTGGAAGGCAGAGGATGTCCCAATCTCCTCCTCTGCCAGAATTTGTGCCCTTTGTAAGAATGTAATAATACTCTCCAACACCACTCACCCCAGACTCTGACAGTGTAATAACGATAATCCAGTTTCTACTTATAACTAACTCCACAGTACTGTCAGGATCTAACAGTTTAAACACCCAATGACAATGAATGCAGATTTACTTGTGTAGTCTCTTACTATTGCTTAAAATCTGCAATTTCAGTGAGCATTCCTGGCATTTATTTCTCAAAATTGGAATAAATAAACCATCCCAGGGTCAAATGCAACGACAGCTCTAAAACCATACAAGGAACTCCAGAGGATCTACATTAGTAGAGAAACCCATTTGTAGCCTGCAAGATGCAGATACTATTTCATAAAGGTAGTTTGATTTCTACTGTTTCAACCAGCAAAGCAGAATTTTCTTCATCCTTTATATGAGCTCAATATGAGTTTTGTTTTTTACAAATACAGTAACAACGCAATGATGGGAATTTCTTTTACCCTTCAACATCACCAACTACTCAGATGAGAACTTTGTATTGCATAATACATGATGCCCTGCCTTACATGTGATATGCTTCACAAAAATCTTAGTCTAATTGTGCAAGACTACTGTTACAAAACATTCTCATCACTGGCGTGTTTAATTGAGCTCCTGAGAGGCAGCATCAGTAAGACTTAGGGATAAATAACCGGTAGTCCCATTGGTCTCACCAAGAATCCATTGATGTTTCATAAATCCTAGTCAGTACAAATCTAATTGAGTTACCATGCTGAATTAGCTTACATCTAAATGGCATTCATGTCTACAAATGGAATAATTAGAGTCTAGAAAATGGGATATATGAAGTGCTATCCCAAGTGACAACAGCGAGACATTTGTATTCATTCAATCAACTGCTTGAAAAAAGCAGATGCAATTCTTGATTTGGGGTTGATGACGAGACGGTGTTATTGAGCCTAGCGATGATATCAGACAGAGAATATTAACTATTTCTTCATGTCTATCTATTTATATTTATTCTAAGAGATCCTTCGCTTTGATTCGTTCAGATTTTGCTGTAGGATACAAAGTCATTACATGAGTACCGTGACTACATCCTCCCTACTTTCTATCTGGGGTAATGAAATCAGCTACACTCATTAGCACTCTCCTTCCCACCACTAGAATTCTAAGATGAAGAGAAAATAAATCAATAAATAACAGGGCTTCAAACAGAACTTTCAAAGCTACTAATATTTTTAGCCTCAGTACTGAAGGAGGCTTTTGAGGTAGAATAAAGCAAACAGGACTGTTCATTCTGTCACCTTGCTCAGCCACTTTGTTCTGTGCACTAAATTAAACAGGACCCTGTTCCAGTCCCCCTGGGCTCCAGTGTCACCCTGGCAGTGACACCCTGCCTTACAGACTGACATTTAGCAGGTGCCACTAGTTGGCTGGTTCAGGTTTAGTTAAATACCATCTGTTTTTTTCAGGACAAACATAAAACATGGCTATCTCAAACTGTATATAAAACCTATTAAATTAGGATGAATCTTTGCAATGCTGGATAACAAATTCCTTTAATTCAGAAAGTAGTCTAATTTGCATGCATATTTTATTTATTGCACCAATTAAGTTTTGCAAATAGTTTGCAATGAGGTCCCTATGACCTAATAATTCACAATTACTCCTGGGATATCCTGCCCACTTTAGCACGTTTTGAATAATATTGCCATCTCCTTGAGAAAAAGAATGCATTTGTTACATGATGGATTTATTAAGAGTGTGCACACCTCTTTCTTAACCAATTTTACTCTAGACAGGGTGACTGGAACTACTTCACAGCCCTTTGTCGTGTTGGTTAATGAATGCTTCCCTTCAGCTTCCTCTCCTTTCAGATACTTGTCTTCTGAGCTCTTGTGGAAATCCCACACAGATACAATCTAGATGAGCACTCCAGGTGGTAACACAATATAAATGAATAATAACCATTGGAAGCTGTCAGGAAGATATTCTGCTTCTGCTCTAGCATTAAATAATGGAGAATAGTTGAAAATGGACATTGTGGAGCAAACTTATGGCAGCCAAACCTACTCCAGATTGGTAAACTTGCTTCAGATTTATCCTGCAGAATTCAACTTCCAAAAAACTGCATCAGAAAAATCAAAATTTGACAGTCAGTTGCATCAATTCAAATAATGACAAGTTACACTGACTTATTTTATAAAACCAAACTACCATTTGGTTTGGTTTGCTTTAAAGAGCATTATAAGGAATTTTAAATGAGCTCAGAGTATGAGAAAATGCTTTATTTTGGCACAGTGTTCAAGCAAGCATTGGAGTTTCCTTGCACTTCACGTGTGCAGCTTCTTCCCTTGAAGCATTCAGCTAGTAATCTGCATTTTTATCTTTGTAATTCCATTACAAACAAACCAAACTCTTTTTTATAAGAAAGAAAAATTGTGGCTTGCAAAGACAGAGAAGATGATACATTTGCTAAAAAATTAGAACAAAAAAATCAGACATATATTTTCACATATAGGCTTGAATATCTGACTGTTTTTGGAGAAGGTGGTTCCTGTGGGAGTACAAATCTGCAAGGGAATGTAATTTTCTTTTTAAACTATCTGTACACAGTAGGATGGATTATCTTGCTATTCCTACATCTTATCTCAGAAAACATACTTGAGCACACTCAGACAAAACCCTAAAACTGGTATGTCACGGTGGAAACTCCACCTTCCTGCGTCCTTTCAGTACTTTTGTTCCAGATGTGCTTTCCAACGTCACCCAGAGCCCACGAGGAGCAGGAGGAGCCCCTGTTCCCTGTGCCCACCCTGCAGGCTGGAAGCCCCTGCCCAGCCCCTGCCCACGGCTCCCAGCACTGCCCAGGAGGCCCCTGGCTGAGGGAACCTCCCTGCTCATTCCCTTTCCTTGGTTTCTGTGCTCTGCCATTTCACTCTGCTCAAGCACAACGCTGAACAAGCACTGTTCTTTCCCAGTGCCATGGGCTACTGAATATTTGTGATAACAGGTTCAGCTCTCATCTTTTGTCAAGGTTCACTCACCTCATCCCTTCCACTGCAGGTCAGAGTTCTCTCCCTGCAGCCAGCCTGGAGCTTTGCATCCCTTTAGTGCTTTCTCATTTCCTCCTGGCATTTGATAACAAAGCGCCAAGCACTGCCCTCCATGCAGAGCCAGATCCTGCCTTCAGACAGAAAAGCCATCCCTTGTTCCCTGTGCACACAGAGGGCAACTCCTGCCCACTGGAACACAGCACAGCCTGGCCAAAGCTGACTGGAATCCTTCCTCCTGCTCACTCCCATCTCAAGTCCATTGGAACACAGCACAGCCTGGCCAAAGCTGACTGGAATCCTTCCTCCTGCTCACTCCTATCTCAAGCCCATTGGAACACAGCACAGCCTGGCCAAAGCTGATGGAATCCTTCTTCCTGCTCACTCCCATCTCTAGGCCATTGGAATACACCACACTCTGGGCAAAGCTGACTGGAATCCTTGCTCACTCCCATCTCTAGTCCACTGGAACACAGCACAGCCTGGGCAAAGCTCACTGGAATCCTTGCTCACTTCCATCTCTAGTCCACTGGAACACAGCACAGCCTGGCCAAAGCTGACTGGAATCCTTCCTCCTGCTCACTCCCATCTCTAGCTCACACTGAGCCCCTGCAGTGGCCTACCAGGTGTCCTGTCCCATCACCCACCCATGGCTAATCATCACTGTTTCCTCAGCCATTCCCAAAGTAAATCTCATTTCAGATTATATACCCCAGCCAATCTGATCCCTTTTTGCCCATCAAAGGGTCTACCTTTACTAATACCTTTAGATTTAGCTCCTTTTCATGCATGTCAGAATTTCCCCTTGATAAAACACACCTAATCAATGTAAATAATACAATAAAAAATAAAATTAACAATTCCCAATCAGGCAACTACAGGGAAAAATTATTATACTTTAAATTAATTTTTTTTTTTTAAAAAGTAGCTGTTTCCTCATCACCAGCAAACTGTTTCAGGAGGGAACAGTGCAAGACGCCTCCATCCTGGCTTTGCCCATGGTGGCACAGAGCTTAGAGGATGGCAGAACCAAGGGGGGAGTTCTGCTTTGTGGTCTACAGAGTTTTGGTGTTAAGCAAGGGGGACCTGGGCTCATGGGTGTGAGAAAATAACTCAAACCTGCAAAACTGGACAGAATAAAAGCCTGCTGTGCAACAGAACTCTCCAGTGGCTGAATTCACTGCAGCAATGAGGACTGAAACCAAACCCTCACTGAACGAGGGATGTGATGAAAGATCTCACGAAACAAGCTTCAAACAAAGCATGTTTACAATAGTCATAAGTGTAATAGGCAATAACCACAAACTACATAATATTCCAGCTCTTTGAGGTCTTTCTGTTTTAATTCTGGGCAACTTCATTAACCCCCTTGCAAGGAGATGTGCTTGAAGGAACTCTCTGCTATAGGTCATTTTTAGTAGACATTTATATTCCGTTGTTAATTGGCGATGCAAGGAGGAGTGAAGTAGCCTGGGAAGTCTCCTGCAGGGAACAGCCTGCACTGGCAAACCAAACGAACAGGAAGCTGGCAGATCCTTTCCTGAAGCCCTTCCACAGCTCCACAGCTCCAAGCAGGAGCGTGGAATGCCACAAATTAGGATGAGTACAGCCCACTTTGCACCCTGCCAACAACACAGGGCTGGTGAAGCAAAGCCCAGCATTCTGTGCCCAGAGCTCACAGCTGGGCATGGCACACACAGGGCAAACCCCCAGCCCTGGCAACCCCACCAGGAGCCAGGGAAGGCACAACACCTGGATTCACCGGGATGGAGCAGCTTGGCTGGACTACACTTCCCAGCAGGCAACGCGCAGGAACCTGACTGACAGTTTGAGCAGCTACATTTTCACAAAAGCAGAACTGTGACTCAGCTCCAAGAGGAAAATACTGCGTGAAATTGCTTGGTGTTATTTAAAAGGACACAGGCTAAGTGATTGTTTATCAGTGTACAAAATACTGGGGGAAATTTTCCCACAGGAGTAGCAGCCTGAATAGTATTAACAGTGCTTTAAACTGTAATGAATTCCCAGTCTAATTCACTATGAGGTTTCAATTTATACCACATTTAGAGTACTCCAGGTTCAAGTAATCACTGCAGTAATTAGCTTACTTCCAGTCCTCCAAAATAAACCCACTAATTTTTGCAATCAGCCTTCATTTGGTTAATCACCAGTTTAATTGATTTAATTAGTTTGATCTGCAAAATTAGTCAAGTGTAAATACTGTTTTGTAAACAGAGTTTAGCTCCAAGCTGTAATATAGGGAATTCTAATTCAAAGCTAGAGTTAATAATAAAAACCAACACACACATGATTTTTGTTGCAGTATCCAGCAGTTTTAAGTCTGCAAGACACAAATTTACACTTTTAACAGATTATGCAATTTTATATTAGTGACAAAACTGAGGACATTGTCTCTCAAAATTTTATTCCTGACTAATGATTTTTACACTGGGACAACAGACACTGTTTTTTTCTTACTTTAGGATAAGAGCAGAATTTTTCCTTTTTTTTTTGTTTTTTTTTGTTTTGCTTTTAATTTCAAAAGGTGCTAAAAGGCATTTATTAATAACCCAGACCAAAAGAAAAAAATGTGTAAGGAGAACCCTAGTTACTCCTAAATGAGCATTATTTCCAAACAGTTTAGAAGGTACAAGAATAAAAGGAGGTACAAAACATACAAAGCAGAGGGAATGTCTAAACAAAAATAATGCCCTGAAATTATAAGTGGAACAAAACTTGAAATAGCTCTGCAATCAAAATCTGGCTTTCTAGTACAGCTCCATCAGTTCCTGGCACTGATCCTCATGAAAGCACAGCTGATCCTCTGACCAACACTGTGCGTTTCATGGCAAATTCCCCAGTTCCCCAGGACACACCGAGCTCTTCAGAGCCATCCCAAAGGTGCAGAGCACGTGCTCAGGACAGGGCAGGGACCTGGAGGGGCAGGACTGTCCAACAGAACCAGAATGGACTGACTCAGAGAGAGGCAGGGACTCAGACTTACCACGTGTGCTGGTTTAAACCCAGATCAGGAGAGATGATAAGTCAGAGTTACAATTTAATAAAAATATGACAATAAATGCAATGACACAAAGAGAAATTGGGTTTAACCCCCAAACCCAGCAGTGTAACCCAGCCCCCTGGGGCACAAACACAGTGGGGTTTGGTGGCCCCTGTGCTGAGCCCCACATGGTTCCCCCGAGTCCAAAGGAAAAGGAAGGGACAAACCTGTTGGTGCAGATGATGGCACAGTCTGGTGGAGAGTGGTGGGCTCCTCCTGTCCAGGTTCTGCTCCTCCTCTGGATCCAACAAGTGGGTCCCAGAGGACCCAAACCCCAAGATTCTCTCTCCTCAGGTGCAGGTGGGAGCCCCCAGTCCCTCCCCCAGGACAGGGAGTTCCAGACTGGGGGATGTGACTCTGGCAGTCAGGGGGGATTTTGGACTGGTTGCTGGCCCCTGAGCAGAGCTGAGCCCTCAGGTGGGTGTGGAGGTGCCAAGGAGTCCCTGGAGGGGAGTTCTCCCAGCTCCTCTGCCAGGCTTCTTTCCCAGCCAGCTCCCAGGCTGAGGGGTCAGGTGTGCCCTGGGCAGCTGCTGCCAATGGGCCATTGGGAACAGTTCCTGGGCAACGGCACAGAGGGTGTAGAATGCACAGCTTTGATCACACCCACACAGGGATAAACTGGTCCCAGCTGCTGAACTGGGACACCTTGTATGACCACATGGAAAATGTCTGTCCAAAGAATACAAGTAAAAGCACAAGTCCACGATAGAGAGAAGGATCTCTTCTTAGCAGGGTCAAGTCATTTAGACTTGCTGAATATCACTTCAAACTAGAAATAGTTGAAATGGAAATAGTGTTTGTTCCTAACTCAAAAATGAGATTTCATCAGTCCATTACCAAGAAAGGGGAAAATAAAACCTTCTTCTAGTGAAAAATAAGGTGTCATTGACAAAACATCAAAAAGTCCTCAGATTATTTTTCCCTAAAAAAAAGGCATTAATATTTCAATTTTTAAAAAATTGATTTTTTAATTCCATTTGAGTTTAAGGATTTTCCTTCTTTTTTTTTTATACTGAGCTTTACTCTACCTCATACCTCAAACTTGTCCCTGAACATAAAAGTATACACACAACTCCTTTTCCTCCCGTTCCCCCCCCCCCTTTTTTTCTTGCTCAAGCTTTCAATTTTTTTTGAAATTGAAGAAATTTAACCACTATACACAAACACTTCAGGATTTTCTTCACTGTCTGAAAATTTATTTCCTGACAGCAGAACATTTTCCTAACTGCAGAGATATTACACCTTCAAAGAAGGAAAAGGAAAGAGGGAAGAAGGAAAAAAAGACCTAAAAAAATCCAACTATCTTTTTTTTCAGTTCTCTTTACTGAAAATTGAACACACTTTGAGAAAAGATGTGTTGAGAGAAAAAATATTCAACTGCAGAAACAACTTTCTGTTCATTGTGATACGAATTTCTCTCTCAAAACTTTTCCAACTTCATATCAAATATTTTTTTTCAGAGTATTGCACAGGGAAGGGGTTTTTTTGGTTCTTTGATTAGCCACTTGGGGGGGGGAAAGCCAAAACAACAACAACAAACTCAAGAGTGACATTTGAGCCCTGCAAACTTTAGAAGAACATTCAGGCCAGGAGCAGAAGCAGGAGAGGTGCAGGGCAGAAGCTTCACCACGTGCCTAATGTCAGTGCCAGGCTTTATTCCACCCTTTGCATCCCTGCTCAGCCCCCATTCCATCATGGAAAGGCAGGGAAAACTCCCAAGAGCTGAGCGAAGAAAGAACCACAACAACTGCACAGGTTCTTTCCCCCTAAATCATTTTGAAGCCTTATTGTTCATCTCCAACGATGTGTGAATTTGTGCATTTGCACCATCAGCTGTGAATCCTGTTTTGGATTGTGGTGTGGAGGATCCACCAAGGAGGAGGAGGATCCACCAAGGAAGAGGAGGATCTACCAAGGAGGAAGATCCACCAAGGAGGAGGAGGATCTACCAAGGAGGGAGATGATCCACCAAGGAGGAGGAGGATCATCCACCAAGGAGGAGGATGATCCACCAAGGAGGAGAATGATCCACCAAGGAGGAGGATCCACCAAAGAGGAGGATGATCCACCATGGGGCACTGGGGGCATTCAGAGTCCCCGGTTGGTTTTGCTCTCATGATTTGCATTGCTCTCTTATTTGTCAGTTCTAATTACCACTCAAACTGACTGAATTAAGTCGACCCCTCTGCAGAACACCTATTGATGCAGGTGGTCAAAGGCATGAGCCTGAGGAGGTTCCTCAGCACTCCCCTCGACCTCAGTGACAGTTCTCACAGAAGACACAGCCCTACCCCTGCCCATCTCTTGAGCTAACACAGCCTGTTCAGGTCTCTCAGTGTCTCTGCAGGACTTTCGTGTGAGTAAGTAATTTTTGCAGGATGAAAACAACCCTCTGATCACCAAGCCCATGATGAACAGCACCCTGTGGAACAGATTACAATATTTTAGCATGTTCCTTTCATTTGGTGTTTCCACTTGTGCTCTTTTAAGGCTGCTCCAAACTGCACTTTGGGTGCTCATTACACACACTGGAGAGAGCAGGTAGCTGGTAAATATGCCCTGAACTGTGCTTACATTTGCCTTCCCTGCACGCTGTGCCTGAGCTGAGGCACCACCCCGGGGCCTGGAGAGCAATAGGTGGGGTGTGTTCCTGGCACGCAGCCACTCTCTGTGAAATATGGCCTTTTTACAGATGCTTCTTACACTGTTGGGATCAAATTGCTCATCCAGACACACAGTACATACATGGATAGGCATAAGGTGCTATGAGGAAAAAAAATTATGTTTAAATACTTAGGGGGAAATGAGTTCAAACAAACTCAGTTTGGAGAGGACTAAGTATGAGCATCCTGATGCAGGGGACAACTTCTGTTCTCTTGAACACCAGCTGGAGGTAAAACCCACATTTCATAGGTGGGTGTAGGAATGTGAATCAAATGCAATGTAGAATTGTAGCTTATTAGCTTTACTGGTATATATAAGGAACATATTCATTAGTTTTACGAATAAACTGCGTTTGTACCTTTGCATCTGTTGCTTTGAGACAGATCTCTGAGCACTGGGAAAATTCCTGAGTTTCTGAGGCCAATTCATGTTGAAAATATAGCACATTTCCTTCTCTGAGAAGCGAAAGGTGTCCCTGGGTTATTCAGACAGGGAAAGATCTGTTTGATGACTGAACTGGACAAGAACTTCTGACTGCAGAAATGACCTGACATCAAAGAGCCCTGCAGGTAGGACAGCTTGTAAGGCTTCCAAAAGGGTTTAGCTCTTACACACCTGTAAGAGGAACACTTCTGGAAGTTTAGAGGATGGGTATCTGTTCATTTAAGAGTCCCACCTTCACAGTCAGCAGGGCTGGATCTCTGCATTTGCATGTTGTGAGGATCCCCATCACCACAGTTCATGAGAAGATGTTTAGACCAGATTCCTGCTCTTAGTTCTAATGCTCAGAAGGGGGATGGATGTATGTTATGTAGTCCAGAATAAGCATTACTGGTGCAAATCTCTATCATCAATATTCTTTGAAAACTTGGCCCAGTAGAGTGAGCTCAATGTTGGCTTAGCAACAGGTATTATGTAGAGACACAGTTTTTGCTTTAGTAATTAGAACTCCTAGAAAAGCATATGTCATATTGTCATTGAACTCAGGCTTCAAAATCCTACATATCCTGACCACACTGACCACATTTTAACTAAACTGCCATTTATTCTATTTTATTTGTATAGCAAGCCCTTTCAGCTTTGCTCTCACAGGAACAAGAAATCAAGAGATTGAAATCCATCCTCTATTCCTATTTATATGTTATTCATGTCCTGTGAGCAACTGATGGATCTTCTAATTTGTAAGATTTCTTAGGCAATCAAGAGTAACTGTGAAACAACAATGAATGGGTAATGAGCTGACTTGCTGTGTCTGATGGAATGCATTTGGCTGGGGTTAACCTGCTTGTGTTCTCTTCCTTCCCCCACACGTCAGTGCAGTGTCACAGGGCTGTGCATATCCCTGCAAAGAGCTCTCCACTCTCCTCAGCAGCTCCTAGACCAGCTCACACCCTGTTTCAAAGGGGAAAACAAGTCTCAACAGAAGCTTCAAAACTTATCGGAATTTTGACAATCACATCAACTTATGTTACAGAGCTCTAACCACAAGTGCTGAGAACTGCTTAAGATTGGTCCATAAACAACAGTTAAAAAGGAAAAACAGAGCTAAACATAGTAATTGATTTTTGTTAGAGTCCCAGCAAAGATTCCCCACCATCCCCCCAGCAGCTTTTCCTACTTTTCCTTATGGTCTGTGGCTTGTAATCAGAGGAAAAGAGAACACATTACAGGAACTATCCAACATTGCAGGCCACATATATAAAGGAATAAAAGGCAGTTACTTCATATACATTTCAGCAGTTCTCAAAATTTCTGGTGGTGCAGCAGATTTTGAGTGACTTCAGGCACAACAGGGTCACCTACAATTGCTTAAGGACCACCTAGGCACAGGCTCACACTCACATACAGAGCTTGGTTTCAGTCTTCATTCCAAAGGAAGATATTCACCCTCTGCCTTCAATCCAGACCTCTCCCTAGACATGAGGACTGTACCAACACAAACATTGCATCCAGCTGGGAGCTGGTCACCAGTGGTGTCCCCAGGGGTCTGTGCTGGGTCCAGTCCTGTTTAACATCTTTAGTGATGATTTAGATGAGGGGATTGAGTCCATCA
>VWZD01013834.1:629343-665915 GCA_013396695.1 Sakesphorus luctuosus | reverse complement strand
GTGTTGAGTTCTGGGCCCCTCAGTTGAGGCAAGAGATTGAGGGGCTGGAGCGGGGCCAGAGAAGAGCAACGAGGCTGGAGAAGGGAGTGGAGCACAAGTGCTGTGGGGAGAGGCTGAGGGAGCTGGGGGTGTTTGTGCTGGAGAAGAGGAGGCTGAGAGGTGACCTCAGCACTGTCTGGAAGTGCCTGAAGGGAAGTTGTGGCCAGGTGGGGGTTGGTCTCTTCTCCCAGGCACTCAGCAATAGGACAAGGGGGCACGGGGGGCTCAAGCTCTGCCGGGGGAAACTGAAGTTGGAGATCAGGTAGAAATTCTTTGCAGAGAGAGTGCTCAGGGATTGGAATGGGCTGCCCAGAGAGGGGGTGGATTCCCCATCCCTGGAGGTTTTTCAGCTGAGCTTGGCCGTGGCACTGAGTGCCATGATGTGGTAAAGGGAGTGGAGTTGGCCCAAGGGTTGGACTTGATGATCTGGGAGGTCTGTTCCTACCTAATTGATTCTATGATTCGATGATTTCCTTCTGGATGCTGTATCAATACACTTCATCCTGGATGCCAACTGCTTCCCTTCTGAGCCAAGCCCACTTTATTCCAGAGCACACAAGGTCTCTGTGTCAGACACACACCCTCCAGGGAGCCTGCCAAACCCCTGTGGCACAGCACCTTGACTCCACAGTGCCAACAGACTCCCAACTGCCACACCAACCTAAGTAGCCTCATCCCAGGTGTGTCCCACAGAAGTGATTCCACATGAGTACAATCCCCTTTCTTTCCCCTTATCACAGAAGACTGTTCCAAGTCATTGCATTTAAGTGGATGTCTCCATGGCAAAGATGAAAAAAAAAATTAAAAATGGGTGGGAAGGACAGAGGAGGAAGACTTTTACAAACCTGTAGGATTTGATTTGAATGCTAAGAGCACCTTTCTCTCCTCAATGCCTGAGGTCACACCTCCACAGCAGTGTCCACAAATGCTGACAATTCCCTGCCAATGCCATCAGCAGCCCTCTCCTGGGCATCTCCCTGAGCTGCTGGTGCCAGTCCTCAGTTTGGAGACACCACCAACACAGCAGGAACCTGCAGAGAACTTTTCCTTGGCATTTAAACGGGTATTTCAACAAGTGAAATCACCTTAGTTTTTATAATCTATAGCATCCCTATAGTTGTGCCTGATTAAGGCGGTGTGGTTTCTTGTAGCCTCGTTGATGCTGTGTGCTGAAGGAATCGACAACGATATGGTGCTTCTACCTGGAGTTAGGATTCTCAATCCATTAACCCAGGAGAAGTGTGTGCTCAATGCTAAGCCCCACCATGTGCTCCCTGAGAGCCCCCCTGAAAGGACACACAGGAGGCACAGGCTAGGACAGGAACAAAGAGGCAGTTTATTCAGGGGGACAGGTTTATAAAGGACTTGGAGGGATTCAAATGCTCCAATAAGGAATAAGGGGGAAGTCTGGCTTCAGGCCAGTAAGAGTAAGGGGATTTACATTCAATGGGAGAGAGTTCCAGATAACAGGAGGTCACTATCTGTGTCCCAGCCCCCTGGCCTGGCAGGAGGCTTCTGGGAAGAAGACAGTGACTTTGCAGTTTTACATCTCAGTAGATGGCTGCTTTTCTGCTTCAGCCCATTTCTGGCATGACATTCTCCAAGCCATATCTTGAGAGTGCATTGCTACACCTGATGGTCTGATTTGTTCCTCCTAAATCACATCATCTTTCACTGCTCTGTTCCTGTGGCTGGCAGATTGTTCATTTGCTGTGCAGCACGTGGCTGTGCCAGTAACAGAACAGCCAAAATGGACAAAGAAATGTTTCTGAGGATGCTGGACAGCACTTTGTATTTCAGACTTCAGCAGGAAGACATTGGGTTTAATGATGAATTTATTGCCAAGTTTCTCCCCTCAGGACTTTTTAATAAGCAGGTGATATCACATGACTGCCATCATCTTCAAATGGAAATCATTATGCTGAGACCAATAAGCCACAAGGAGCAAATACTGATATTTTTAAGATTATTAATGGAATCAAGGCCTGAAAATTGCAAGAGTCAGACAGACACTTGTAGGAATAATGTAATCCCAATTAACAGCAACAGGTTTAAATAACTGTATCTGAAGATGGCAAATGTCACTCCTGAAGGAAAACGTTGTCAGAATAAATTTTTTAAAAGCAATGAGAATAAATTAAGATATAAAAGCTTCCTGGAGGATAGCACTTTGCCTATTCCTCCACCTTCTGTCTGCATCATACAATGCATGTCAGCTGAGCACAATAATAAGAGCTTTTCATGCAACTGTTCTTTCATGTGATGTTTCTTTCTTCTATTACATTCCACCAACCTTAAGAAATTACCTTTTCATAAACCTCTCAGAATTTATTTCCCTTCTGAGAGTTCCCTCTCAATACTAAGAATACTAAAATCTAACCTTTTAATGTGACCAACAGATCACAGGGAAGCTAAAATGCAAGATCTCTAACCAGAATTAAGGATTAATCCACAAGAGAAACTGCAATACACTCCATTACAGCTTGTACATTGGGACACAACAGCATTTTTAAAACACTGCAGATTCTTTAGCACTTGTCATATTTTTCAGTTGTCAGCCTCCCTCTATTTTCAGTGCTCAGCAGTGGCACATCCCTTGGGTTTCACTGCTCATGGCACCTGTGCCACATTTAGTGTAAACTGCTCTACACAACTTGGAAGGCCAAGTCCTCTTTTCAAAAGTGACTTAAGTACCTCAAAGCTTAAACTGCAGGACTTTGAATGAGGCTGCAGATGCCAAGCTGAGGGACACGCAGACAGAATAGTTGTCAGTAAGTGCCAAAGTGGTATTTAAGGAAAGCAATTGAGACCCTAATTCCCAGTGAAATAGAAGGCACAGGGCTCCTAAGTGCACTGAAAAACCTTTCTTGAAACATAGCAGTATTTTAAGGCACAGCCACACCTCTAAGGCTGGATTGAAAAGGCAGATTTGGAAAACATCAGCCTGTTTCCAGAAGGGTCAACCTGGTCTTCTACACCCTACAGATAACATGTGAATGCATCTCTGTGTGTACACCTGTATGTACATGCACAGCACTTTGGCTACACGTGAAAACAGCTGAGAAGGCATTTATTGGACCTCGACCCTCCCCATCAATCCCTCACCCCCTGCAAGGAATGCCCAGGACGATCTGGCAGCTGCTCTCACTGACTTGCCCAGCAGCTGCAGCTTTAGCCAGCCCTTGCTGTGGGGTGTGTGGGCACAGGGACAATATTCTCTCTGAGCCCAGACACAGACAGCACATTAAACTGATCCAAGGCTCTGCTGCCCAGCCCTGCTCTGTCTGCACACTCCACAGGGCACAGTCCCTGGTCCCTGGGCTGGGTGGCTCTCCTGTTCCTGCTGCTGCCCAGCCTTTGGGAGCCTCTCTGCTCACAGAACTCTCCATGGGCTCTGGAAACAGTTTTACCCATTCCAAGCTCCTTAATCTCTCCAGTGAAGCTGCTATGCCAAATAAATATGTTTTACAAACACTGGTGTTCATTTAACGCTGAGGAACCACAACCCCTCAAAATGCTAAACTCCAGTCAACCTTTTCTTCTTTTTTTTTTTTTTTCCTGGCAACATTACCCATCCTGGTGTAGCTCCTGTGAATATTCAAATACCGTAATTGGAAATGATTTACTTTGTTTTGAATTAACTAAAATTCCATTGTTAAGCACAAATACTGCTTCACTAAATCATCAAGCTTTTAATAGGTCCACATGAGCAGGTTACTGAGCGTGTTAGGATTTATAATGCTCCTGGGGAGCTGACCACTGTATTATGCTTCCTGCTGCTAGGTAATATGCATGACACATTTCTGGACACTAATTCATTTATTTAATAGTAACAGTATGCAAAAACAGAGTTCAAAATGAGGCTGACAAAGAAGGTATAAAAGTTTTATTAATCCATAGCTAATCAAAGGCCAGAGGAAAGCACATAATGGTGGCATTTACAGACCATATCGAATGCGAATAAATTAAATTTTTGTTTCCTAAAATCTTACTAATAGGATGTATTCAGCTTGAAACATTTATACTTTTAATTACAGCGGCAGCCAATTTAGAGTAGGTATCTGGTTGTACTGTACTTAAAACTTTGCATCAAGGATCTCCACAAATCCCCTCATCAGCTATTCCTTGAATCCGATTTGTTACTCTGTGCACTGTGTCCATGCTCAGAAATAATAACATTATTTACTTTCTCATTTAATTACACACTGACAGATTACTTGTAGGGGAAAGGTCACTGAAGGAAAGTATTGTCTTCCTGTGAGAGAAATCCCCCTGAAAGGCTCAGCATCATGTACATACAATATAACTTCATGGCTCTATCCTTCAAATGTTTGTATACAAGAATAAATTGATAGAACTACTCATATGGAAACAGTCATTTCTCCTGGCAAAAGTTTTCATAGGAACTCAATCTCGTTTCCAACAAGTTATCAAACACTCAAATTACATTGCAAATTTTGTCTGAAAAAAATATAATGGTCAGTTAATAACAAACATAAACAATAGATGACTAAAGAATAGAAAGAAAATAAAGAACATGAAAATGAAAAGGAATAGAAAAACTGGCAGTCATACTAATTTGATCTGTGTTCTGAAATATCATTAAAATTTTAGATGACTTTGGTCCCAGTGTTTCAGAAAACAAGCCAGGGAGACAATACTCTGGTTTAGAAAGCTGGGATGGAGAATGGCAGTCACGATACTTGTGACATCTCTTATATGTCAGGACAAATTTTGATAACACTGTCATTAATTCCTGTTCTCCCCCACCAACCATCTGGAGTCAGGAAAACAAGATATTTTGCTGGAAATACAACATTATACTCTTTAGGTTACTTCAGAAGCAAATGCATATGGAAACTGTGTATTCCCATGGCACTGCTGAGCCCTTAGCAAAGAACTCCAGCATTCCCAAACCAACAGGGTAATCCTGTGCAAATCAAGGTGGCTCCTGGATGGTTAAACGAAGGCAGATGCTTCAGTGCTCTGCTGGTTCACTGCTCACTCAGTCCTTGCCACACACACACTGTTTGCAGAGCTGAAAACATCTCAGTCCATGGACTACAGCTCAATATTCTAACTGTGGCTCTCCCACAGGAAAGATCCAAAGCTTTTCCAGAGACCTAAAACTCCAGGGAATTGTGGCATTTTCTTCCCTGTGAGCAGGGTGGTACTTTGTCTCCTGCATCAGAACAGAACAATGTTCCAAGCAGGAGTGTCATGGGTTGGGCAGTTGCTTTTGGAGCTGCAGTAACTCAGCTGTGGGTCTCAGTCCCAAAGCAATGAGGCCACACATCTGTTTGTGGAGCAGCAGAGGAAGAAGTGTGAGGGGTGTCTGGTGGGTCTCCTCTCCTGAAGCAAAACCTAAACTGAAGTCAGTTTTTCAAAGCCAAGTTATTGCACTTTATATATTTATCCTCAGAAGACAGGTAAGAACCCCCCATATTAGAATTGCAGGAACATAGTAAAGGTCAGAGCCTAAATTCATTTACATGGGAACTGCTGATACACTGGGGCACCTCATTTAGTGTCACTTCCACAGTGACAGGCAAAATCTTGCTCCATGAGATCAGGTTAAACTTTTTTCAGTCTCTTTCAGAGGGACAGTAACTCTTTGAAATGGGACACAAAGTTCTCATTTTCACACCAAGGCTGAATAAAGATCTGATTTTAGCTTTAATATGAGAGACTAATTTCATTTGTCAATAAAATAATTTAATTTAGACTTTATTGTCTAAAATGGGTCACTTCATAAAAATCTTGTCTCCTCTTAAGTGGGTTGTGCTTGTTGTTACTGAAGTTCTGCTTTCATTTCTTATTTGATTTTCCTCTTTAAAAGAAATTAGTCATTATTTGTGCCACCAAATAAACATGAGGCCATTGACAGAAGGCTAGAATGGGTTATGTTTATTGCAAACTTTGAGGGGAAGGTAAAACCAGTGTAAAAGAGCAATCACTGCCTTACCCTCAGGAGGAGCAGCAGCTCTGCAGGCTGTGCTGGCAAACCTGGGCCCCTCCACCCTGCATTTGGTCATCAAGAGACCAAGTTATGACTGCCTTAAATCCCCAACCACGTTAACATGCACTTCATAAACCAGCTGGACAAGCAGACAACATGGCAAACCTAAAGGTTAAGCACACACTGTTGACCTGGAGGACGCCGCGTTGCACAGATCGTTAAATATGTTGTGCTCCTCTGTTTCAGGCACACTGAGAAGTGCCCTGGGAACAGTATTTAATGCTTAGATGTCCTACCTACAGTTGTGTGACACAAAATCAATAGCTTCCCCCTAACCTCACTTGCTCAGATTATTCTCAGCTATTAGCTGCCTTTTAAACCACGGTGAGTTCAATCACTTGCACACATGTGTGTGTCCAGTCATACATTTTAATGACATACAGACATAGAGACTCTTCTTTCCCCTATCAGGGAACAGCCTGCTGAGCACAGGAAACAATGGACATGTTGGAACAAGGTGGGGTTTTGTTTCCTCTTTTGCAGAGACAACTCTGCTTTTTAGGTGGTGGGGATTGCTCTCACTGAGGGCCATGTGGGTGCAGCTCCTGCCAAGGGCACTGTCTGTGCTCCCTGCAGGTGGGAAGCAGGCTCAGTGAGATGATGCCAGAGTTGGCTTGGGCTGGAGCTCATAGTCCCCTTGCTGAGTCACCCCCAGCCCTACTGGATGTACTGAGCCCCCAGACATCTGGGTGGGAAGCAAACAGCTGCCTTCCTGAACCACACTCACTGCACACCTTGGATGTCTCCTCCTGTGAGCCTCAACCCAGCCCTGTGTACCATGGCAGCTGCTGCCTCCTCAGTCTGGGGGCTGCTGGGGAGGGTTCCAGCTACAGCCACCTCACTGCTTCTGCAACTTCAGCTTCAGCTCTGCTCTGCCTTCCACCAGCACTCCTGGAATTCTAAACCCTGCCTGAGACTTGTGCCATAGGACATTCCCAGAACCCAGGCCATGGAGTGCCTGGGGCAAAACACTAACAGCAGCCCTAACTTTCTTTGGTAACTCCTTCTGAATATTGTTAAATGTTTGGGACATTCCATTCTCAGAGCTTCAACCCTAGTCTTGTCATCAGCTCTTGACTGAAGACTTGGCCAAGAACGAGGCCACGTACCCAGGTTACCTGTGGAAGGGGAATGTCCCACTAGCTGTTCTCAGATTGGCAACCCCTTCTCAGTGGCATTCTTACACATTTCTCAGTTTGCTCTTTCTTGAAAGCCTGACCCTAATCTGGCTCTACCCCCCAGGCTAAGATTCAAGCAATGGCACACACTGAGTTCTGGGTTAGGGCCTGCTGAAGGTGAGGCCAGTTCCCATTTGGGTTTAGCATTTCTTTCTGAGCTCCTCTTTTCTGTCCTCTGTCCCAGCTGAGTGTTTTCTGGAACTGTTCCTGTGACTCTCTGGAATCACAACTCTCCCATTCAAAAGCAGAGCAGAAGAGAACAACCCATCTCAAACAATGTCTCATAGAAGCACAAGGAATGATGAACAGATACCAGCTGGGAGCCCCAGGGCACCACTGAGTGTGGCACACCCTTGGGGTACAACATACTGTTGTTTTTCTCTCTTTTTTTCCCCATTTGGCAAAGCAGCATCAAGCTGTAATTGTGACCCATAAAGTGCAAAATTTGCTTTGTGAACAGTGCCTGAGAAGATTTTTGAACACCTTCAGCAGTAGCAGTTTCTTCTTGTGAGACTGATTTTCCCACCAAAATCTTTTGCTTAAATCTTCATTTATCAAGAGGTTTTTCTTACAGAAGTCAAAACATTTGGTCATATTTCATTTGCATGATAAATTTAGAAATAACCAACTAGAGAAAATGCATGCACATAAACCTCAGAAGAATGAATATTTAAAAACCATAAAACGCCACATACTACAGGATGCACATGTTTGAATTTCCTACTGAAATATGAAAAACTCAAACCCCACATATAATCCAATGACTAGACCTGTATAGGAGCCATTTATACTATGGAAAACAGCAACTAAACACAGAATTATGGCTGCACTTTTCTAGGACAAGTCCAGATAAACAAGGAGGGGGGAAATGACAATCTTGGCTTTAGCAACCAGTTCATTACATGGTGTAACCAGTAACTGGTAACCAGTTCATTCTTGCTGGGAAGAGCAAGGATGTCAGGGTAAGCTTAACACAGGCTCAGCAAATTACCACATCTAAATGTCCAATTACCAAACCCAAAGTATTTCAAATCCACTTCTGCTCTTGTGGGATTAACTGCACTTTCCCTAAGACGTGTCATTTTGATGTCTTCAGAGGCCCTAAACACTCAGGGAGATTTTCACTGATATTTTAAAAATAAGTTGAAGCTGCTTGTCCCTCAAATCCCTCCAGTTTCCATCAGACACAAAATTGACAACACTGATTTGATGTCAAAAACAGGAAGACACTGAGATTAGCACTGAAACTACCTGGAGTCAGTGCCTTGCTCTGGAGATGAACTTGTGAAATCAAAATCTCCCAATGCAACTGGGGTGTGAATGGAATTGCCCAAATTCACACTTTCACTTACTTTTGGAAAACTTGGACTCCTGGTGAAGGCAGGGCAGAGTGGGATGAGAAGCACAGCAAACCTGAGGAGCATTCAGCACATGGGAGTTGTGCCCACGTGTCTGACTCTTGAAAACCTCTGCACTGTGAATCACTCTTCAATTCCAAGAAAGCCCTAACTAACAGTTCCACTTCTCCCCTGAAAAGTCATGACTTCCTTAATGATTCCTCTGAATACCAGCAAAGTTATGTCACACTTTTAGTCCTGATCCCTGCTGTCATTGTCAACTCTCCTTTTTTGAGGGTGTTCTGTGCACAGTGGGCAGACCTCGAACAGTGACAGTATTGAACATAGGAGGATATTTCAAAGCACAGACCATGTCCTAAATCTTGAGAGAGGATCATGGTGATTAATAAAATTGAACTCTGAAGCACCCACGAGTTCCAGCGCCCCATGGAAGGCAGGAGGGCTCTGCAGAGGGATCTGGAGAGACTGGAGAGATGGGCTGATTGCAATGGGCTGGAGTTCAACAAGGCCAAGTGCAGCTCCTGCCCTTTGGCCACCCCAAGCCCTGCAGCGCTCCAGGCTGGGCACAGAGTGGCTGGAGAGCAGCCAGGCAGAAAGGGACCTGGGGGGACTGAGGGACAGGAAGCTCAAGAGGAGCCAAGAGTGTGCCCAGGTGGCCAAGAAGGCCAATGGCATCCTGGCCTGGATCAAAACCAGTGTGGCCAGCAGGCCCGGGGCAGTGAGCCTTCCCCTGGACTCTGCCTTGGGGAGGCCACACCTTGAGTGTTGTGTTGAGTTCTGGACCCCTGAGTTGAGGCAAGAGATTGAGGGGCTGGAGCGGGGCCAGAGAAGAGCAACGAGGCTGGAGAAGGGAGTGGAGCACAAGTGCTGTGGGGAGAGGCTGAGGGAGCTGGGGGTGTTTGTGCTGGAGAAGAGGAGGCTGAGAGGTGACCTCAGCACTGTCTGGAAGTGCCTGAAGGGAAGTTGTGGCCAGGTGGGGGTTGGTCTCTTCTCCCAGGCACTCAGCAATAGGACAAGGGGGCACGGGGGGCTCAAGCTCTGCCAGGGGAAATTGAAGTTGGAGATCAGAAAAAACTTCTTTGCAGAGAGAGTGCTGAGGCATTGGAATGGGCTGCCCAGAGAGGGGGTGGATTCCCCATCCCTGGAGGTTTTTAAGGTGAGCTTGGCCGTGGCACTGAGTGACGGGACTGGAGTTGGCCCAAGGGTTGGACTTGATGATCTTGGAGGTCTTTTCCAACCCAATCCATTCTATGATTCTGTGATTCTATGTCTGAGCTGGAGAGAACTTCCTGTTGTAACACTTGGGGAAAAACACTAAAGGACAGTTTTCTCTGAACCAGTTTGTCTACAGACTGCACAGTTGAGGCCTCCTAAGGAGTCTGTGTATGTCATAGCAAGTTTTGTGCCAATCCATCACCATTAGTGCAGCATCAACCTTTCACAAATATATGAAAAAGGATCAGTAGAAAACAAAACCCAAACAAACAAACCAACCCTCTGACCCACAAGCAGAATGCACCATTTGTTCTTTCTAACCCTCCTGTGTGTTGTATCCTCACAGTTTTCATTTTGGTCCTTCCGTTCACTCCTGCCTCTTTCTCCTTCTTTTTAAACTTCTGTGTACTGTTGCTCCCTTGTCATTTTTCATGGTCATCCTTGTCATCCTGCTTTGGACATTTGCACACCCTGCAGAACCATTTTTTTCACCCTTCACATCAAAATATCCCACATTCTTTCTTTGCTTCTTACAGTGCCAGGTTTTTTTTCCTTTGTTCAACTTGTAATCAGCAAGTCTGGAAACTGTCAGTGGGAACATGGGAAGTTGTTTCCCTCTGTTAACCCTGAGCTCAGGATACCAAACCACCTTGTACTTGTCTGTAGGGACTGTTTCTAAGTTTCACCAACAAAGCCCCTAAATGCCCACTGAATGGTTTCCCAAGAATGGTTATAAATGACACTCAGTGATCCATGGCCATTTACACAGTTATTGTATCAGCTCTGACAGTGAGATGATAAGTCATTTTACATGTCTGCTCAAAAAGATTGCTGGTCAAATGAATTAGAAGTGTATTATTTTGTATTAAAGTGTATTTCTTTGCTCAGCTCCAGCTGCAATGAACCCCTACCAGGTATCTGGTATATTTTTATATTTCCAAAGGAAAATTTTTTCTCATGGCCACTGACAGACTGTTGCTTTTACTGAGTGTTAGATCAGTACCAGACACACTGTACCATTTCGTGTTTTCTAACATAGAACTGTGCAATTGTATCATTTTGCAACAAATAAACAAAATTCCTCTATACCTGTTATTATGTGACAAAATCAGTGTTTATACTTGATCTCCTCTATTTCAGTATCAGATTGCAGGAGTAACCACTGCAAACAGATTAGTGAATGCACAGTTCCCAAATTAGCAATGTTACACTCAAAATGCACTTAAATACATGAAACAAGGCAAACAGAGAGATTTGTAAAATCCTGGTGAGGGCCAAAGACTCCCTGGAGGTGTCAAGCCTGTAGACATGCCAACAACAGAGGGAAGTCCCTGAAGATTCCCCTCTTTCCAAGGGGCTGATTGCTTTGCAGAGTTGATGCCTCCCCACAGGTTCTGTGGGTGCTTTCCTAAGGCCTGTGAGACCACCCCCAGAATCCCGAGGCTTCCTCCTCTTTGCTGCTGGGTATCACCGGTGACAGAAGCTGCACTCATGAAAACATCATTTCCCTGAATATTTATTCCTCATAGCACAGAGTGTCACAGTGCCAGGAAAACGCAGCCCTCCCGAAGGACTTCAGCATCTGAACAGAGATGTGACAAAATGACAAAAGACAAAACAGGCAGAGGAAGTGAAGTGCAAAATGCAGGGAATAAATACACGATTGCTGAGTTATTCTAAAGGCATTATATTGGTCTTGTTCCCACATCTGTTTCTGCTGTTATTTCTGCCTGAGTAAGGCTGGTGTGGAGCTGTGACCTCTGACATTACACCAGTCGCTGTGTGGACATTATATCTAAGCACATAGATACTTGTACAGCCCTACACACACACACATACACACCCCAGTGCACGGGATGGTATCACCAGGGAAGCTGGTAAATGACTTTTCTCTCTGGGTTGCTCAGTACCTTCGATTTTAGAGCACATTTTGGACTCGCCTTTGGAAGGTTCTCACACCTCCATTGTGTGTGGAAGGCCTTTGAGAAGCAGCCCTGCGGGTGGTGAAGTGCCTTTCCTTTGTCTTCTGAAATCCCACTCCGTTTTCTCAGAGATAAGAAGTGCAGCATCGGGGTTTCCCCTCTCTCGCTGCCTCTGCAAAGGGGGTTTGGCAGTTTGCCCAAATCCTGGAGCTCCCAACTCAGGTTCCTCATCCTCCCCAAAGGGACTGCAGTGGTTGGTGCTGCACACCGAACACACCTCTGACCCGCAGGGCAGGCAGAAACCACCCCCCCTGTTCAACACAGGGACTTCTGGCACCTCCCACCTCCTCGCTCAGGCTGCACACACGGGCAGCAGCAGCCTCGACTTGTTTGGGAAGAGGCAGGAAGGCAAACTGGGAAACATCTGGTCGCCGAGCATCCATCACTCTTCCACCTCCACTTGCTGCTTTTTGCCATCTCTGCATTCTTTTCTCTGTTCTCTGGGCTCAGCTGCTCAAGAGGAGGAAGAGTTAGCCATGTCTCAGTTCCCCCCTGTTAGTGAGGGCACGAGGGCACAAGGGCAGGGGAAGTTCCCCATTCCCACTGCACTGTCTGGAAGATGACCACAATTCCCAGACTGTTTCCAGATTTACTGTGCAGGAATTCCAGCTGGGCTGGCAGCTCCAGAAAGCAGGGACAAATGAAAAGGCCAAGAAAACCCAGAGGCACTGCCCTCAGCTGGGCATCCTGGAGAGCCCCCCTGCACAGCACCTGCAGGTCACACCAGGAGTCCTCAGGCTCCGTGTTCCTTGGCCACAGACAACTGTGAACACAGCAAGAATGTTTCTCTTCCTATTTTGCTGGCTGGTTCACAAGTAAGACAAAAGACAAGCACTGTTATGCCAGTCTGAAAACTCAAGGTGTGCAGAGGTACACAATAAATTTAAAAGAATTGCTACTGTCCAAATGAGTATCAATTTAGTTTCACATGATTTTACTTTTTGTTGTGGCTTATTTACTTGCATTTTAATTGGGAAATCTTTTAAAGCAGTTTAATTGCCAAGTTAAGCCCAGAAAGCTGCCTAGACATCTTTAATTCAGCCCCTGTCGCTGTGCAACACAATGCAAAGAGGCTGGAGAGGACTGCAGAAATCACAACTGCGTTTCAGTTCTGAGACCTTGATTTCAGCAGATGGAATATTAGAGATAACAAAGCAAAGCAAAAATCCTTTTCTCAGCCTAGCTGCAAACATACCTTCTGCACCCACAAAGGTCTGATCTGCTTTGTCAGGGCTGCTTGAATTAGAGCTGCAGCTTTGGGAGCCTCCCTGCTGCCCACCTGGGCCCAGGTCAGGGATGAGCAGGGGCACATCCTCAGAGCTTTGGGCAGACACCCAGACTGCTGCAGCACCCATGCCCCAAAGGCTTTGTCTTTCCTTCCATCACAAACCAGATGAACATCTCTCAAGTGTAAGGCTGTTGCACACACAGTTATGGTGTGATTTCTGAGGCATGGGAAGCTTCAGTACTGAGGACAAATACCAGAGTGCATATAATTAACTGGCGTTTGTCTCGTTTCAGCCACTGCCTACACAGACACTGAAATTTCTCTTGTTATTTGACTCCGTGGACTTGACTTCAGACATCTTTTTCACAGCCTTTCAGCAAAGATATTTGTGGGGTTTGAGTGGAGGCTATGGAGAAAAATGATTTTGCCTCACAAACAAAAGTTACAGTTTAATGATACAAAACATTTCTAGGGAAACATCCACAGTACCACAGCTGTTAACACCACAAAAGAATAGGAAACAAATATTAATCCATGCCTCTTAACTTCCAAAGGACCTTGAATCAGGCTGTTATTCATAACATTCTATAGAAACACCGCCTAATCTGTCTTTATACCCCATGAAGTAGCAAGAAATTAAGCAGAAGGCTGTGAAACAATTGCACACCTACTAGAGAGTGACCATGGACAAATACCAGGTGATTTTGTGCCCTCTATGTTCCTATATAAATATGATCAATGATGTTATTTTTGCTTGAATACTTTAAAAGCTTAGGCCAATGGCTCTGTGAAAGAAGGGTTGATATTGCTGAGGAATCTGTCCCCTCCTCACCCACTGTTTGTTCCTCACTGCAGCCTGTCACCTGCTCCCCTTGTACCACCTCCAACCCAGGCAGAGATCCACCCAACTCCACCTCCCCAGGCTCCATCCTCACACCTCACACCATATTCATTCCTGCCCAGGTCTCTCACAGAAACCTGATAAAACACCATGTTTCTCTGTTCAGGTCCTCTTTCCCTCCTCTTAACGGCTTCTCATGGATATTCCTGATGTTTGGAAGAGTCTGCCTTTTCCTATGGATACAATCAGCTGGCTCTGACCTCTCCCTCATCAGAACCTTGGGCTGCTGCCTGCACAGGCCTGGAGTAAAGCCTACCAAAGACTTCTCATGGAGCTGAGAGATACTGGTTAGTAGGTCAGATGCTCTTTCACACAAACAACAAAACACTCAACCTCAGTTTTGAGAAAACTTGGTTAAAATGCATCAGGAAAGGAAAGGTCTGGATGAAAAACATTCCCAAAAGCAACAGTACTAAGCGGAAAAAGTTATTATCCAGCCACGGCCTTCCCAAGGCATCCTTCCCTTCCCGGGCAAATGCCATGGAAGTCCAGGCTCAGCAAGGTCATTGAGATGGGTACTTAAGAGGGTCAGTGAAGCAGTAACTGTTCCACAATGCTAGACTGAAATATGTGCCTGCAACACCACACCTGCATGATTCAGAGACCTGCAATGCCTGAATCCCTACAAAGAGCCAGCCTTAAGCATAGCCTCTAAATTGTCATTTAATATCAGCCTCTTTTCCACCTGTTTTCTCTTTGCGCTGAAATTCCTCCCTCTCAGCTGTGAGCAGTGAATCTTCCTTTAGAACACAGCAATATTTATTGACTGTATTCTTTGTTCACATCTGTCAGACATGGGAAGTCACCACTGCTTTACAAGACTATCAGTTTTAAGTAATGCCATTCATCACAAAGTGGAATAGTGTGAGCAACATTTCCTCAACTGCAATGAATTATCCAAGGGTCAGCAAGCTGGAGTCTCGCTTGGCAACACAGACATTGGCCTCAGGTAGCAAACCCATCTCTCCAGCTGTTCTCATCCATATGGGTTCAATGAACTGCAGAGACTACAGGCCTCTGCTTATTGAGAGTATCTGCTGGAACTATTCCATCTAACCAGCATCATAAAACAACTCTGAAGTGAGGTGAATGCTATTCATCTAAAGCTTGTCTGGAGCCAAGTGCTGACAGAAGGGGAAATGGCAAAGCAGCCAATGCCACTGGGAAAGGCAGGAGCTCCTGAACTCCAAAACTCCAGGATTAAAAGCACAAGAAGTGGAAACAACACACCTGTGGTTCACAGGCATCTGGGCACCTCAGCAGAGCTGTGCTTCCTGACAAGCCATGCCCACAGTGCCCTTTGAGTGTAAATGCTGGCAGGCAGATTTGTTCAGCAGCCACACAATCAGCCCCAGTTTTTGCTCTGAAGCAGATTTTGTTCATACAAACAGTTTTGCTGCTAAGATTATTCTGTGGTTAAACACAGACATTTAACCAGAAGCCTCATCACTCATATACAGCACACACAAGAATCATAGAATAGAATCATAGAATAGAATCATAGAATAGAATCATAGAATGGATTGGGTTGGAAAAGACCTCCGAGATCATCAAGTCCAACCCTTGGGCCAACTCCAGTCCCTTTACCACATCATGGCACTCAGTGCCACGGCCAAGCTCACCTTAAAAACCTCCAGGGATGGGGAATCCACCCCCTCTCTGGGCAGCCCATTCCAATGCCTGAGCACTCTCTCTGCAAAGAAGTTTTTTCCCATCTCCAACTTCAATTTCCCCTGGCAGAGCTTGAGCCCCCCGTGCCCCCTTGTCCTATTGCTGAGTGCCTGGGAGAAGAGACCAACCCCCACCTGGCCACAACTTCCCTTCAGGCACTTCCAGACAGTGCTGAGGTCACCTCTCAGCCTCCTCTTCTCCAGCACAAACACCCCCAGCTCCCTCAGCCTCTCCCCACAGCACTTGTGCTCCACTCCCTTCTCCAGCCTCGTTGCTCTTCTCTGGCCCCGCTCCAGCCCCTCAATCTCTTGCCTCAACTCAGGGGCCCAGAACTCAACACAACACTCAAGGTGTGGCCTCCCCAAGGCAGAGTCCAGGGGAAGGCTCACTGCCCTGGGCCTGCTGGCCACGCTACTTTGGATCCAGGCCAGGATCCCATTGGCCTTCTTGGCCACCTGGTCACACTCTTGGCTCATATTGAGCTTCCTCATGTTGAGGCTCTGGTTCTCTTTGCCTTCTGATTTACCTCAGAATCCTCTAAGGTTTTACTTCTAATAATGGGTTCTGCAATAAATCTGTTTTTCTAGAAGACACTGTTAACACCACATTGCTTTTCTCAGCCTTGTTTTCCCCTCCACCTTCATTAGTATAATCAGATTCTTAGCAGTGTTTTATTCGAAATAGCAATTGTGCAAATGATTGCCCAAGAATGTCAGAAGTCCTTATGGAATTGATAACTGTTAATTACAAAAACACTACAGACCTGTCTCAGACTAAAAAAGCAACAGATTTCAGAGACAAGGCCTTTCACAGAGATTGTTTCTATACATAAGAAGACTAAAGGTGCTTCAATTTTTTTCAACCCAACAAAATTCATGACAAGTTAAGCACTCACAAGAAAAGAAGGAAAGAAGCTTGTAACAGAAATATCAAAGCCTGAAGTGTCAGTGAGTTACACAGCAATCATTTTCAAGGAACACCATTGACCCAGTTTGCTGAGCCCACCAGCTGCAGCATTTTAAACTGCTCACTCAAACAAACAGGATCTTTGAGGGATCCTCTCCCTTTCCAGTTCAGGATTAGGCTCATGGAGCCAGACAAATATCCCATCTAAGGGGTAACAACCCATAAGTTGACTTGTTATTAGATAAAATAAGCAAATCCCCCCAAATATGGCTCTAATGTCCAGATGGACTGCAGCAGTGAAATGATGACATTAAAGGGTGGCTGTGTGTCTATATGTATACAGAATTTCATTCTTTCAGATGTTTTCTGGGATGAAATAAATTATGTAAATATATGTTAACAATAATTCATAATATTTTAATAAAATCTTTTTCTTTCTCTTGACTCCTTAGAAGTGTGGTCCCAAGTGTCCTGAGGGTGGTGAGTGGTTTGTTTCTACACAGTAAGGACACACAAGGTTATAACTTGATGAGCAAGGAAGCACAACTATTGATATATAATGCAGATAATGAAGCTGGGCATCCTTTGTCTGCTGTCATTCCCAGTTTTTGCTGGGAGCACTGTTCATCAACAAAGTGACTTGGTATCAAGAAGGGGATTCACATTTTTCAAGTTTTCTGCCAGCTATTCTGGGAAAGAAAAAAAAGTATTTTGATTTTCTTTTTTTTCCCCTCTGGTGGAAGATTAAACAGTGAAGGTGGTTTTAGTGTTGTCAGATTTTGTATTAGTAAATGCACTCAAATCTGGCTAAGACTCATGCCTCAAGTGAACTTACTCACTGAAAGTGCATCCCCAGAGACATTTTTCTCCACATGGTCCCTCTGCTTGTTCGGGCTGTGAAAGTTCCCCAAGTTTAAGGTGACCCAATCTTTAAAATAAAATTAAAAAATAGGGTATTTTTGTAGCAAAGTAGCAGAATTTCAGAGCAGTTCCATAACAGAGGCATTTTCCAGCACTGCCACCTCCATCAGTGGTAGGATCCTGGCACGGGTGGGAGGCAATCCCATTCCTGGGATGCAGTTTTCCCCAGCTAAGCAGTTGGAACAAGCTCACATAGAACAGTGCCCTCTTTTTCCAGCTGAGCGGAACAGCCTGGCTGGAGCATTTGGGCTCCTGTCCCCAGTGCCACCACTTCACCTGCTTTCAGATGTCACAGATATCTCAAGGTCCCACCCTGAGATCAGACCTAGATTTCTTTCCATGTTGCTATTTCCCCTCCCTGTGACAAGGGCAGAGCAATTGTTCCCTCTGCTCCTGCTCTGGTGTCTCCAGTGGTATCTTGAGCAGGCAGTGAGGGGGACAGACCAGCAGACATTAGGACAGAAAACAGAAATATCCATGGGCACAAAGGTGAGGAGCATAAGCACTAATGTACAGGGTCAGACTGCACATCACTTTCAGTTCCTTGTTTCCACAGCCCATGATCAGAAGTAGATAATTAAAGTTCAATCTTTGACAGGTTCTGTCCAATCACCTGAATTTAGAGAGACAGCCCAAGCATCACAAGTGGCCTGGATTTTCAGTTTTCCTTGAATCTCATTCTTTGCTCCATCTGAAGTATTTGGAAATTATTTTTCTCTTTGGGTCCATATCTGCTCTTCGGGAAGGGCAAATAGTCAAACTGAATTTATTTTCCTCCTTTAAAAAATATGGACGTTTAAGGACTTGTCTACTGGCAAAGGTGTCAGCTCCAGAGTGGTGCTGACATTACTCAGCACTCCTATTTTGCTTTTTCTTCTCTTTCTGTTAAGAAAACGTCTCGAAACAGTAACATCTATAGCCACCATTTAAAAAAAGCCCAAAACAAACCAGCAAACCTCTAAATATGCTTTTTTATTGTTTTTATTTGCAGCTTGTCAAAACAAGCTTATCACAGCTGCTACCCACATAAATTTTGCCTACAAACCTCCCACACATTAATGTCCAACGTGCTGCATTCAAGAGCATGGACGTGCCCATTGAACCTGCACAGCAGGATCAGGCCCAGGACACTCAGATTGGCAGCACAGGGATTGAGACCCCCCCAGAGCACAAACCAGGCACACGTGTCCTCGAGCCACACTCTGTGCCACAGACTCCAAGGCCACTCCAGCCTGGCATTCTTTGAGGGGCTCTCAGTGAAGTCAGTGGGAGAGCTGCACATTGTGCTGCTGTCAGACCTGGCCCTGAGCACCAGTGACCCCCTGAAACATGCCCTGGAGTTGAGCTCTGAGCTCCATGAGACAAACAGGCAGGGAATTAGTCCCAGAGCCAAGCATCTCTTCCCTCACTGCACTGTCTGGTCCTCAGTCTCCTCTCAGTCAGCACAGCTCCCTCCCATCACAGCTTCTGAGAGCATCAAGCACAACCAAATCCTTTCCCCACCAATACAAAACCTAAATCCAAAATCCAACCACAGATTCCCCACGGGGAGTATCCCTGAATCCTGACTGGTACCAAACCCCCACCAAGTCTGACCAAACCCACAAACACTGGTGGCTCTAAAACTGTTATTAGGGCTGAAATTTTCATTGCTTAAAGCACACAGGATCAGCTTGAATAGGAAGCAGTATCACTTTGCTCACGTTTTCAAACTCTTTGGACACTTGACACTGGACTGTTTTAGAGGAATTGACCTTTTCTCCACGTGACAACTTCCCAGGGCTCCTGCAATGTGAACAATATTATTTTCCAAGTATTGACTCTTAGGTGAGACTAAGTTGTGCTAATGTGCTGGGTACAGAAACACAAAAAGAAACACATTTACAGAGGAATTACTGTGGGACAAAAATCTTACCTACATTTCCCATTGGTACCACATAGTCCAATCAAATTACAATCCCCAGCTACAATCTTGCCCTGCCACAGTTCTCAGACACTCAGTTACAGCCAAAATTCTGTTTCTGACTGTATTTTCATTATTTTTCTCTTATTGCACAAAAAGGAAACTCCTAAACAATGTGAATATGCACAAAGGACTTTTAAAGACTTAACTCCACTTAGGACAACGTTTACCAAATGTTTTCATCTCTAGGATTAAATTGAAGCATGTGCTTGCAAGTTATTGAACAGATAAACTGGATAAGCCCAATTCAAATTCCTTTTGTGACTTGGGACTCAAATAAGGAGTCACATTTTATGAAAATCCATTTACATATTTCCAACCCACTCTTTCAGTGTCCCATTTCAGTTATTTCTCTTGTAAAGAGTGGTGATTTGCATGTGGCAGTCTGACAAATGCCAAGATGAAGACCATTCACTTGACAGGAGAATCTCAACAGAAATTTGCTGGGGAGCCTCTACAGAACATGTCAGACCAACTCTACTTTGTGTTCTTAGAGCTTAGTGTGGACTTTTTGATGAGCATCAATTCACAGGCTCCATAACTGGGATGTTTTGTCTGTATTCAAGAACATTATTTAGCAGCAGAATGTCTCTGCATGCCATCCCATTGACAAAGGATCTCCTGAGCACCAAAGGGCTTGAAGATTGTCTTTAACAGCTTTCTGTTACTGTTGATCCCTTGATTTTGGACCTACATAACTTCTGTCAGAAATGATGGTGGTCCCAGGTCCAGCCCTTTGGCTGGATGAACCAGACACGTGCTGAAGAAAGGCCTTGCAGCTTCCTGAGGAACAGGAAGCAGGACAGAATGTGGATGCTTGATGGGAAGGGCTGGAAAAGGAGGATTCACAGTTTTCCTATGCTATGAAACCCAGGCCAAACATGCCAGTGTAGAAAATGTCACTGGAAAGACTGAAGACCCTTTAGCCTGCTCAGCAGAAAAAGGGGGTGGAGGTGGGGGTTGGTTTCTTCTCCCAGGCACTCAGCAATAGGACAAGAGGGCACGGGGGGCTCAAGCTCTGCCAGGGGAAATTGAAGTTGGAGAGCAGAAAAAACTTGTTTGCAGAGAGAGTGCTCAGGCATTGGAATGGGCTGCCCAGAGAGGGGGTGGATTCCCCATCCCTGGAGGTTTTGAACCTGAGCTTGGCCGTGGCACTGAGTGCCATGATCTGGTAAAGGGACTGGAGTTGGCCCAAGGGTTGGACTTGATGATCTCGGAGGTCTTTTCCAACCCAATCCATTCTATGATTCTATGAATCGAGAGTTCTGGCCAGGAACAAGCCCAGTGGTCACAAAGCTTTGTGCAAAACAATCCCCAAATGACTCCTTCCAGAACAACCAGTTAAAACTCAACACTCCAAAGCTGACCACAGAGAAAATACACTTGATTAGCATAATTCCCTAATATCCAACCAGGCATGATTAAGACAATTCATTTTAGTGTTGCTAAATGTTAATGCGTCCTATGGTTCCTTCTTCTGTTCCTGTTTACTCTGTCCTCCTCTTTTGCTAGAGGTTCTCATGATAAAGCACTTTTCACTCTAACAAGGTCTCTCTTTAGAATAGCATCTTTAAATTATTTAAATACTCATCTGGTAAACAAGGCAGTATTTTTAGCAATAAAGTAAAAATCACGTTGCTTTCTGAACTAAACCCAAGGGAAATGTTGCATTATACAAACTGGTTTATTTCCTAACCGATAGAAGGTGTGCTCGAGGCACCCTGAGCATCACGACATGACAACCAAACTGGTAAATACCTAACTCCATGGAAAAGAATTGCCTGCAAAAGCCCCCTGCAGTAACTGTTACATACACACAAAGGTGATGAGAAACACAAAATCTCTTGCCAAAAATAAGACTGTACCTTGAGCATCTGCATGATATTCCTTTACATTCCCCAGAAAAAAAAAAAAGAAAAATCTAACCCTTTACAAAAGTAACCAAGATCCATTCCCATTTTAACGAGTGTTATCAAGGTAAAAACTGACAGGGTTCGGCTGGTCTGTACCTCACCTCAGCAGTGGGAGGCACCTCTGAGAGGTTCTGGGGTGCCACAGAGGAGCATCCTATGAAATGAATCTGAAGGGGCATCCCCACCACAAACACCAGCCCAGCAAACGTCAGACTCACTGCAAGGAAAGGAGGAAGACACAAAACAAAGTGCTTGAGCAGACACCCTTGCCAGGCCTGTGCCTGTCAGTTATTGGCATCCCATGGTGCAGTAGTGACCCCTCTGCCACCGTGTGATCCTGCAGGGGCTGATGGGGCTCGCTCTGAGTGGGGCAGTGGCAAAGCTGAGCACTGAGGCTCCTGCTCTGCTCTGTTCCAGCCTTGTCTGACGCTGTTCTCCTGCTTCCACACAGCTCTCCACAGGCAACACACTCATTCCCTGCCCTGCAGTCCCACTGAAGCCTGCAGGAAACTTCTGAGTGAGAAAGAATAACTTTGTCTTCTTTCTCCAACAGTATCTTCTAACTGGACCCAGGATGTTACAGAAGTGGTAGGAGTTTGACTTGGGAGGGGAGATACAACTGAGGAGACAAAAGGACCATTTACCAGTTTCACTACTACAACCACACAAACCCCACCAAGACACTCTTTCTGTATGAAAAGAAATCAGTTACTGCTCTCTAAGTCAGAGGCCCCTGTGTAGGCAGAAGTTCACTGCTGGTGTGGTTGATTTAAAACCTTTTGCTGTGATGGCAGTGTTGGTAAAAGCTTTAACCATAGTTTTTACGATGCTATTAAGTTTTAGTCACTTGTGGGTTTTGCAGTATATGAATACTATAGATGCCACCTTAATTAAAAGGTCTTGTCATCTTGTGCAATTAAAAAGAGAAAATGTACTCTGCTATGAGCAGCCAGGAACAAATTGAGCAAGCTGCATTATACACGCTAAGTACACAGCAATTCCGTGCCCCTTCCGGAATCACATCCATTCTCAGGCATTCAGCGCTCTCCAATAATCCTGTTACAATGCTTTATGTTTCATTGACTTATGCAGTACAAGTGCCATGGAGGCTCTGACCATTAAAGACAACTAAGTTAAACAAACTTCTACTTTGCAAATGCACATCAAACTTTACAGTCACAGAGTGCAGAAAGAGAAATAATCTCTCAGGATTTCCATGCACAAACACCTATTAAGAGGTGTTCCTTTTTTCAAAAGAAAATATCTAATGGATAATAACACAGTCTCTTCCCAAAGATAAACCCACTGAGATACCCATGCAACTATTTAATTGGACAGCATATGCGCATAGGGTAGATCATGCACAAGGTATTCAGAGTCTAAACATGAAAATGCACTTGCTCAGCTACCTACAACAAATCCCAGCAGATGGTTACCAGCATGTGTCCACTCCTGTCAGCTGCAAACACATTCACCTTCATAAGTCTGGCTCATTCTTTCAATTTTGACTCCAACTCAAGGTCTTGCAAGATAATGAAGCAGGAAATGACTGGTTGCCTGGAGGTTTGTGCCCAGAGCAGGACTGCCTTCAGGATCCACTAGTGGTAACTTTGACCATGAGAAAAGGATATCCTATGTTGTCTGCAGCTTATGCCCTAAATGCCCCAGGGCATTGTATTGACAGGGCAGCAAGATAGCCAGGACATCTCCTGGGCCAGTGAGACTGAAAAATTCCATTCACACCATCTTATCAGTCCAACACAGATGCCAGACCACACCAGCTGAAAAGCTTTGTAAGAAGTAGAAGGGCATCAGATGGTACATTGCCTTCTCCAAAGAGGTCTGGACTTTCGATTGGACCATTTGGCATTACTAAAAACTATCAGAGTCATTTAGACTTCTCAGGATTTTTCTAGGCTACAGAGTCAATATTTATGGTGATTTTTGGCAGACATTCCTGTAGGTCCAAGCATCACAGCTCTTGTGCCTGGGTCATGAAGAAACTGAACATACCCTCATTCAGAATTCACATACAGTTTACATGATCATCAGTCATATACACCAATTCCACTGAAGCAGAACCTCCTTTGGGCCTATTTTTTTTAGGTTGTATGGCTCCATTAGAGAACTTATCCTTTAAGGGTGCTAGGTAAGTTGGGCCCAAAGGGCTGTTGTCTTAGAAGTGTTCTCCATCTGGCAGTTCTTGACCAGACATTTGAGTGAAAATGCAAAGTTGACAGAAGCATGGAAAACATCTTTTTTCCTTCTGTTTTACAAAGAAGTGAGGTCTTCTGTGTTGGAGAGCTGAAATCTGCCACCATCCAAACAGGTAACACAGTGGACTGAAGGTCAGGATAAGACAGCAGTGACTTGGGGGCTGAAAGCTTACCAGCAGCAGGACAGACAATGCTCTCACCTCCCCACAAGGGAAACAACTCCTCTCCCCATCACTCTCCCCCTTGGTGCTTTGACTCACACAGGAGTTCCCCACCCAGCTGCTGTAGCTTCTGGGAAGATCTTCACAGTTTGCACAGAGGATCCTGGCTTGCTGCCTTGTCCCTGAAGTGCCCAGTGCTCCCCTACAGAAGGAAACTCCAAAGCTGCTCCTTGAAAGGAGCTTTTCCTCTTACATCCATGCCAGCAGCCACCTTTGGGGCTCGGAGCCCCTCGAGCTCCTGCTTTCTGGCTGCCACCAGCCTGCAGCTCCTGCTTTGAAGTGCTGCAGCCTTTGGGGAACATCCTGGGGCACTGCTGAGTGCACAGGCAAGCAACAACTGCTGCAGCTCAGACAAGCATATGCTCCAGAGGAGCAGACACAGCCCAGATGAGGGATGAGCAAAGTTTTGATCACAGATAAAGGAAAGGGGAAAGCATTTGGAAGGTGCTGGAGAAATGTGAAGGATACAGGAGGCTTCAAAGCAAAAACCAGCAAACATCTTGGCTGTGATGGTATAAACTATCCAAGATAATTAGTAATCCAAGTGACAAAATATTGACGATTAGAATAAATACCTTTAGGCATGGCTTCAAGACCCATGGTCCCACATGGTCAGGAGCCCAGCAGGAGGTGCAATGCTGGAAACACAGTGAGCAGGAGGTGCAATGCCAGAAACATCAGGTCCATTGTGCAAGGGTGATGGAACCACATCATCACCACCACACACTGTACCAACAGTGCCCTCAGTGCTAATGATATTCTTGGATAGGAGGCTGGTGGCATGACCAGCCCTCAGAATGCAAAATAATAACCTAATGTTACCTGTGTGATGAAAAGACAGACAAATGTGTATTATTGCACAACCTCTTAGGAATTTCTGAGTCTTCCTTTCCCCCAAAGCAGATATGGCTGTAATAGGTGAGTAGCACCCAACCACTCCTCAAGGACCATTTGTAACAGCCACCAGGAGCTGCATCCTTAAACTGTGTGCCTGACTTGGAACTGGGCACAGGCTGCTGTCACCAGACCCTTTCCAGCTGAAGCCAATGACAGTAGGACAGAGTTAGTACTAAAAGCAAACTAAAAAAAAATAAAAATAAAAAAGAGAGAGCCTGTGTGCTGCAGTAAATGGACTCAAGAAGAAACACAACAGTCCTTGATCAGAGGTTGTCCCTCTCCTTCAGTACTGCCAGGGCAAGCAGGTCTCCTCTGCAGGCTGTGAGCAGCTGCCATGCACTTACAGCCACTTGGATGCCCTCTGGCAACAGATACCCACACAACAGGCTATTCTTAAACTACCAGACACCCAAGGACAGGACCTAGGCAGAAAGTTTGAATATAGTTTAACAGGTTTGTAACTTGCTTTAAAGTGTGCTACACACAGGGGAGGCTGAGCCAGCTGCTGCAACAGCCTCTTTGCAGGGCTCCTGTCCATTAAAGAAAGAATAATTCACAGGAAGTGGCTTCAGAGTGGATCAAAGCACAAAGGAGAGAGGAGCCATTACGATTTTGAAAAATATGTGCACAAACAACATGATTGGGCAACTGTGGATTGGTAAGTGTGATTTCCCCCCCGCCACTCTCCAGTTGAGCTGCAGCATCTGTCAAGTCTGAGCAGCATAAATATCACTTAGATACTAACTATGCCACCTTCTGTACAACTCTGGGTAAATATTACACATGAGGTACAAATAGAAACGTCTCTTGATTAAAACAAAAAATGCAGAGTACACCTGGGGTTTACTGACCATTGGCACTACTTTGTGCCAATCATTACTGTTTCAAGCATGAAATCACAGGATCGGTCAGGTTGGAAAAGACCTGTGAGGTCATCGAGTCCAACCTATGACCCAACACCACCTTACCAACTAGACCATGGCACTGAGTGCCACATCCAGTCTTTCCTTAAACAGCTCTGTAACATTCTGTAACAACCTTAAGTTATAACATGGGAAGAATCTGCTGCATCACTTCATGATTTCCTGTTGGTGATGGTTTCCAGACCACTTTTGTCGCATCATTTTACCTGAACATGCCAACTGTATGCAGCATTCAGATGTACAACTCCTTTTTTATAATTAAGGTGTGATCCACAACCCTTTGTGATCCAGCCATGCAAGACAAAATTAAAGAGATTTAAAAAAAAAACACCAAAGCAAAACAAAACAAACAAACAAAAAACCAAACCAAAACCAACAAGGACAAAACAAAACAAAAAAAAAAGAAAAAAATAAACTAAAACATACACACACACAAACCCATCCAAACAAACAAAAAAAAAACAACAGCAGAGAGAAAAAGCAAGCAGAAAACCACTTGGCTTGAACCCTAGAGGGTGATGCCCCACACTGCACCATGTGTTCTCATTATCAAGCTCAGTTCCTGACCCCTGTGCACGAGCAGGTTCAGTGCCTTCCTTTCTGGAGCATGCTGCCTGCTTTTGAACTTGAGCTGCTGAGAGAGTTTATGAAGAGCCGTTGTTTTATTTACTCTCAATTAATCATGCTCAACTGTAAACAAAGTGTCTGTTTTAGTTCTGCTGACAATTATCCACTTGTCAACATCTCCCTCAAGTACCTTCAGCATCTGGCAACAGCACAAAACTGCTACATCAAAGTGAACATTTTGTCTCAATAAAAAGATAGACATGTGGCAAGGTTTCATCTGTTTTCTAGCCCATCAACAGTCAGGCTTTATTGTTACTGATGCAACCAGACCACTTCCTATGGAATATTTACTTACAAAAGGGGAGGGAAGCGAAATGTTATTGATATTAGTAAGGCAGACTCGCAGAAGGAAGTACTGGAGAGCCCCAAAGAGTCCCCACACTTCCCCACACAGGGAACAGTGAGCCCTCCCTGCACCTGCCTGGTGCCTGCCATGGTTCTCCTGCTCTGCTGGGACAGCTCCAGCCCCAGCTTCACCAGCCACCTCGCCAAAAGCTGCAGAGTAGGACTTATTTCTTTATTTTGTGGCGTTCTGCAAATCCCAGTGCAAAAGGAAACCACTTACTGGTACTTCCCCAAATACTTTTAGTATGATAATCTTTCCACTACCTGCTCCGTGGCCTGGGCATTCTGTGGTCCCTGGAGCTCCTGCACGGGTTGGAATTTTGCCATTTTAAGCTTGTAAGATATAATTATTCCCATTAGCTCAAAATCCTTCCTGCATTTTAATACAACCTCCCTGGTGCTTAAATTGAAAGCTCCAAGGTAAACTGCAGATAGTCTGGCACCTTTTTGGGTACAGTAAGGTAAAATTGGGCACTCCTTTTCTTCTGAGGGGACGAAGGCAGCTTAGCAGGTGGCTTCCTGAGCAGGGGAGGAGGCTCCAGGGTGCTGGGCCTGTGGAAAGCACCACCTCACACCTCTGAGGCACCAAACCCACGGGCTGTGGCTCTGCTTACCTCAAATTTTAAATACTACTCGAAACATAACCCTGCTATACCAAAAGAATGGGAAAATCTGACTAATTTTACCAAAAGCCACCCCAGCCCTGCACCTTTTCTCCCCAGAACTGAGTTTTCTTGTCAGAATAAGACACTCAGGGGTGTGGGGGAGGCCGGAGGCTTCACTGCCCGGAGCGGTCTGGGCCGGCACAGCGAGGCCTCCAAGCCCGGCCCAGCCCGGTCTGTACCTGCTCCGGACCGCGGGTCCTGCACTCCCGGCTGCTCCCGGTGGGATCCTCGCCCGGGTATGCGGCTCCGGGCGGCGGGTCCTGGGATCCCGGTGGGATCCTCGCCCGGGAATGCGGCTCCGGGCGGCGGGTCCTGGGATCCCGGTGGGATCCTCGCCAGGGAAAGAGAGTCCGGGCGGTGGGTCCTGGGATCCCGGTGGGATCCTCGCCAGGGAAAGAGGCTCCGGACGGCGGGTCCTGGGATCCCGGCTGCTCCCGGTGGGATCCTCGCCCGTGAAAGCGGCTCCGCTCGGGACGCCGCGCCCAGTCGCGCCCTAATCAATCTTCCACTGTGTAATTGATTCTAATGAGCTCGGCTCCGGCTCCGCACTAACGACCGGCCGATGCTGGCGGCGGCTCCGGCCACGCTCCCCGCCCGCAGCGCCCGGTCCGGCCGGACCGCGGCCACCCCTTTAACCTTCCCCTCCCTCTACAATTAATTGAGATATCTTTTATACTTGATGTGTGTTGTAAAATTAATGCCTAATTTATGTAATTAGTCAATTAACTGTAATTCTAGCATATGGTGCCAAATGCCCAGAAGGTGTTCTTGTTTCCCAGGTACTTATTTTGATGTCATGAAATGCAGCTAATTAATTTTACATGCATATTAATTTCGGATCTATTTAGCGGCTCCCTTTGTGAAAGCAGATTTAATATTTGTCTTTCTAACCTTTTTGGGCAAATTCCGCGCTCGGTGTTGAAATGGAGGTGACTTTTAAAACACATTTCCATCGGTCTCCCTTTCCTCTGCGGAGCCTCTGCTGACACCGGGGCGATCCCTCCTGTGTGAAGATGCACAAGGGCTGATTATCTATAGCTTCTCGCACATCTATAACTGTCGCAAGATACGGCTATTGAATTTAAATCCGATTAATATTTAATATTAAACATTTCTGAGGGAATTTTTGTTTGTTTTTTTTTCAAAGCACAATATCCCACGGACATTTCTTTTAATAGCTGCTCTTAATACAATGCTCCTTGGAAAAATTATGAGAATTGAAGTATTGCCTAATTAGAAAATGAGCGTAATCCTGATGGCTGACTCCTGACGTTCGCAGTTCTCCTGATTGCGCTGAGAAACTGCGAACCCGCTGCCAGCGCGCCCCGGCCCCGGGAAGCGCTCCCGCTCCTCCCAGCAAACCGTTCGGGTTACGCTTCTGCCTCTGTCGGAAAGTGATCGCGTTTGATTTAGTCCATAATACCAGAAAAGATGAGATTATGCCTCTTCTTTCTGCAGTTTGTGCAGAGATTAAGGGGTTAATCGCTTCGCGGGCTTTCCCGCTCCCCAGATGCTGAGAGAAGATTTAAGCAGAGAAAGAGATGAAACCCGTAATCTACGCTCCAAATTCCCAACGATACCCTTTTTCCCTTTGCCGCAGCAGCACTAATTGCCGCATTACACCCATCTCTGGGGTGAGGGGAGGGAAAATGCACTGGGCTGAGGGTGCGGGACTCTGTGCGCGGTCCGGGCGCGCTCCCGCTACCCGCAGCCCGCCAGCCCCGGGGAAACGCCTTATTGCGGAGCGGCAGGACCGGAGTTGGCTCTTCGAGCGTCTATGCGAGTGCTGTGGCGTCATAAAACTTTTTATCTCCCTTTCTGGATAAATTAATGAGCAATTTAATTAATAAAATCAGAGAGTAGCGTAAGTGCTATGATAATGAAGTTAAATGAGCGCGCAGTAAAATATTCACTAATCCAGCACATTGGCAAATGCCCCCTTAATTCTGCTTAGCACTAAAAGGGTTTTGAGCACCATAATGAGATTCCTCTGTCTGCTAATTAATTGACACTCTCCTGAATATTCATATGTGCTAGCACCAATACGTTCCTAATTGCACGGTGGAATGGATCTCAGAGGAAAGTAAATCGCCATAGACTTAATTAAAATAATGTATGCCAGATCCAGCCCGCTGAAGACGAGACATTTGCCATCAAGCGGTGTAAGAAAGTGGCACCTGGTTTGTAGCGAAAAAATGAGGAGGAAATCTTTATCCCTCCCAAGGTGAAGTCAGCAGGGGCTGCGAAGCGCCAGGCTTTTCAGCCTGGAGATCTGGAAACGAGAGAGCTTCGCCATCGGCCAGCGCTGCCAGTGCGCGACCCGGCGGGGCGGCGCGGGGCCCGTTCGCGGGTGGCGGGGCCGCGCACGGACGGAGGAGCCGCGGCCCGGAGCGGGGGGAGCGGGTGCTGCGCGGCGAGGAGGGAGAAATCTGGTCAGGGATGCCCTCTACAGAAGCGTTCTGGGAAAACCGTTTGTCGCCGGCGAGAGAGGGGAGGAGGGGGAAGCGGGGAAGGAGGGAGGGAGCAGCCACATTTGTAAACTTTTCCTTGAGGGGAATCCGGTGCCTTTGAAGCTCGGTCTCTGAATGGATTGTTCTTTGCACCTCCAGACTAATACTGTGAGCTAATATTGTACATTTAAATTGTTCTGCTGTTAAAAGCGTGGCAAGTTGCACTGAGAAATGAGCGCCTGCCGCTGCCTGGCCGCGGCCTCCATCCCGCGCCGGCGGAACGGGCGGGGGCTGCTCCCGCCGCGCCCCGGGGCTCGCTGGGCTGGCCGCGCCCGGGCCCGCGCATCGCCCGCTCCCGCTGAAAAGCAGACCTAAAGCGCTTGGCCAGGTCTTTTCCTTCCCTACCAGCTCAGGAAACGACAAGTAAAATTGGTTTCTTGGAAAAGACAGCTTTTAAAAAAATCACCACAGGTTAGAAACTAAAAAGAGTTTATTTGAAGACATACAAATGCATATTTATTATACACATGTAGGCATTAACAATGTAAATTACACCGCCAGCACTTGCTGGTTGTTTATTCATTAGATCTTTAGAAAATCTACATTGCCTGCAGATAGCGGGATGATAATGTGAGATACACAAGCAGTTTACCCAGGCAGCTCCGCCCGGCTCCGCGCGGGGCTGCCAACAGGTTCGCGGGACTCCGCGCCGGCCCTGCGTCTCTTCCGCTACCGGGGGCGCTTTTTACAAGTGTAATTCTACCTTGAATTGACTGAAACTGCCGTCACCAAAAATACGGGGCGAGAGTGTTACAGGTCGTGGCTCAAGAGAGAGCGATCCCAGACGGAAACCCTTCCTAGCCGAAGAAATACGAAGGGGCTCTCCTCTGAATGCCCGCGCAGACATCTCGCTCTCAGAGCTCAAAATGCTGGGCCATTCTCAGTGCCTTTTACTGCCGTGTAAAATCTTTCCTCGCCAAAAGGAGAAAAAGTCCTCTACCAAATTCTATCCTCTTTAGCAGACTGAATGCTGCATGACTGTGTATCTCTCGATAAAAAAAACGGAGGAAAAATATATGGGAAGATATCGCTGCGGGGAAGTCTTTTCTGAAGTTAGATCCAAAGAATCTCTTTCAGGAATGAAATATTAAAGAAGGTTAATGTGGTTTTTGCTGCAGAGCTGAGGGTTGATGGGAAGACGGGAGCTTTGCTCGCGTCGTGAGTGCAGCGCTCGGGAGCTGAGGGCGGAGGATGCCAAGAGATAGATGTAAGGAAGCGATGGAAGCCGCTGGGCTCAGGAAGAGCACCAGCGCTTGGCCTGCAGCCACGAGGCTGCCCTGGCACCCTCCCACCCTGCCCTTCCCTGCGTTGCTGGGCGCGGTGCGGGCACTGCCCCACCGAGCCGGCCCTGCGGACCCCGAGCCGGGGGTGGGCGCCGGGCCCGGCCCCGCAGCACGGGGAGGGGGCGGGCAGCCTCTCTCTCTGTTTTTCCTGAGGCACAGCGAGGCCGGGAAAGGCGCTGTCCCTTCCCCGCAGCACGGCCCGCACCTCGCAGGTGTGCGGGCGCGGGAGGGCTCTGCGGGCGGTGCTGCCCTGTCCTGCGCTGTCGCATCCCTCCGGGAAGAGCGGCCCGGCGGGGGCGGGGAGCCCCGCGCTCAGGAATTGTCCTGGCTGTCCCTGGGCAGCTCGGTGGGTGGCAGCGGGGCGGGGGCAGCGGCAGGAAGGGAAAGCGCAGAGCCCCGGCGCCCACACATCACACCGCACCGCACCGCACCGCACCCCCCTCCGCGCTGCGGCTTCGCGGCGGCAACTCACGGATCTGTTTGCAAACATGCCCCCCGCCAACAGCGAGAAAAACACGGCCATTCAAAGTTCTGACCCTAATTAAAGCCCGGCTCGTTAAAGACTTCACACAATGCAGGAAAAAAGTTTGCCCGAGCTTGAATTCCGCGAGCGGTTATTACCTTTGCTTTTAAAGAGGGGAAATAACCGTAACGTGCGCGCCATTATTCTTGTGGATATGCAATTTAAAATCATCGTCAATTGTCATAAAAACCATTTCACAATGTTTGGCTAAGTAATAATTTAGTCATTTAAAGGTGGTTTTCCGGGCGACACGGACATGCAATTCAAGAAAGATTTACATTGCTTACGGATTTTGCACCGCCGTTCTGACCGCAGCGGGAACGGGACTCAGGCTAATTTTTTTATTTTCTGGTTTTGCAGGGAGCATCAAGACAAGAGTAGCCTGTGGGAGAAAACGTGAACGGGATGAGCATGTCTTGGAAAAAAAAAAAGGCTGATTATAAAAAATAAAGTTTATGAAACAGACGGATTTGGAAAGAAGAGTCCTCGGGGGAAAAAAGGAGAGAAAGAAAAGAAAAAAAGAAAGAAAAGAAAGAAAAAGAAAAATCAAGTTTGCTCCACCCAGCTATTAACCAAAACACAATACCTTTTTCTGGGTGGTACTGCACAGAAGTTGATTCAGTTTTGACAATGTTGTTTAGCTATCATTTGCTATTTTGAATGAATGGGAGCAATCCCCCTTTTTACAACAGTTGTTTCCTATTATGGAGAGGTGCAGCAGTTGAGGGCAGACATGTGAAAGTGGCTGTTTGATTCCCTTTTTCATCCCCCTGACCCTGCCTTTGTCCCTCCTCACCCTGGGAATGTCACGCCTCACTACTTCACTTTGAGATGCTCTAGAAAGTGGCTTTGTTATTCCCTTTTAGACATACACGAAATTGTTCTCATTCCCCCTGCTGTAAAAGATACTTCAAATTGGGACTCGGTTCACAAGTGCAATGCAATTTGGCTTAGCTCAACCTTTGTTCTGCTTGTACAAATGACCAAACAGTGCACACATTATACAGTTGATCTACTGCTCCCTTTACACCAGAGTTAGCGGCTGGGAGAAAAGCAAGTTAATCCCTTCAATACTAAGGTGGCATTTTCAATATTTCCTACAATGCGAAAGGGAGAAGAGAGGGCAGCTTGAAATGCGACATTTGTTTAAAAGGGAAGATTAAAAAGAAAAAGTTTGCGAGGCCTCCCCTGATACTTCTCCAAATAAATAAATAAACAAACCAACAAGTCCCAAACGTGTAGATAAATGCTCCAGAGCCTCCGGGAGGGAAAGGGAAGTTTACCACAAAGACACACTCTCAGGGCAATGACGGCGAGACTCGAGCTGCAATCCGCACTAACAGCACAGTACTTAACAAAACGCTGCGGACTCACCGCTGGTGCGGTGCCTGAGCTCGCGGCCCGGGGCTCACCTGCGCGGCCCGGGGCTCACCTGTCCGACCCCGCGGAGGTGGGCACGGGCGGAGAGAGCGGCCCGGGGCAGGCAGTGCTGTGGGTCCAGCCCGGGCCCACGCAGTCAGTGTGTTGGCCCCGTGTCATCCCAGCTCCGCAGAGCCGTCCAGGGAGGTCTTCCCACGTGGAGGAAGCGAGGGCTGCGATGCTGCGTTTACCCGCGAGTGGATTTACCGCCAGCGCAGAGGAAAACGCTCTCCCGGGAAACCGGCTCCGGTCAGGAGCCAGGTGCTCCGGGCCAGCCCCAGGAGCGAGGACCGGGAACAGCAGCCTCCTCCCGGGGTTAAGGAGTTCGGGTGGTCCCAGCGCGGGCTTTCTCCGCGCTGGGCAGGGGCGAAACGGTGCCCGGGGCCGATGCCCGACAGCGATGAGCCCGGGACACCGGGGACCAGCCGGTGCACCGCCGGAGGTGGCGCAGCGGGACAAGTGCCGGGGCCTTGATGGCGCTTGAAATCCCCGACGGGGCGGCCGAGGACAGAGCACACAGGCAGCCAGCTCTGAGGAGGATGACAGCGGCGAGGAGCCAGCGGGCGGCAGGGAAGGGGTGGCCGAGCCCAGCGCTGGGATCCACCCTGGGCCCCGAGAGGCGCAGCCGGGCCCGGCCCCCCCAAGCACAAAGCGCACTGCTCATCCCAGGCTATTGGCAATACAGGTTTGGGGAGCAGTTCTCAGTCCAGCCTTGACAGGCAGGGGGAGTTTGTTTAGTGCTCATTGGGAAAGGAACAAAATCCTTTTGAAAGGGCGCTAAGTAGTTTCACGCCAAAGTGGCAGATTTGGTGAAGAATGTGGGGTGGGACAAAGCTCCGCCGTTCCCAGAGCAGCCAGAGCTCTTCGGGAAACCGCACCGGGAATTCAGGCACACAGAAAAGCAGGAACCCCCAAATCCCAGCTTCCTTCTCCCTCCCGGCCCCCGAGAAGCAAAAAGAATCAGAACCATCACAAAAAAAAATTAAAAAAAAAAAGAGAGAGCAAGGCTTAGCCGAAACGCAGCCACAACCAGCAGCCTGGAGTTGACTTTCCAAAACGGGGGAAGCTTGCTCAGAGCCTGGCATTGTGTTTTGCAGCCTAGGAAACCCTAAGAAGCTGGTACTTTCCCCCTCCCTTCTCCTTTCTCCCAACTGGTTTGTAAATATTAACAAGGTTGTGAGCTATTCTCTCACACGGAGTGGATTTTTTCTATCCCTGGCAAACTTCTTGGCTTTCCCCCGCAGCCCCTCTCCCACTCCTCCCCTCTGCAAAGCTACACACCTGCTTACAGCCACAAGGATTCAAAATCAATATTGTATTTGTCACTTTTCTGTCTCCTTTTCCTCTCTCAACAGACCTGCTTGCCACTGAGGCGAATTGTGGATTTATGGAGGAAAATTAGCATAAATTATTACCAAATCTGTAAACGTGTGTGGTCTTGCTTGTGGGAAAGGGGGCTATTGCAAACCTTCCATGCAGAAAGGTGGTCCATGATGGGCTCCATGCATGGACTGAATGGCTCTTGCACGAAATAGATTTCCATTGGGTTTGCACATTGATATAATTGACTTATGTGTATTTTATACAGTTTTCCCAACACTTCCTCTGAGCTCCTTATTTGAATTAGACTTCAGAAAAACGTCTATTTGTTTTGGTTTCCTACACAATGGATTTGGATTCACAAGCACCCTCTCCTCCTCCCTAATGTTGGCTTTCAAAGTAAAAGGCAAATGCTACAAGTTACATTTAAATCCTATACTGCCCAAGTCTATCATCTGATGTGTGCTCAACACGAGGTGAAACTTTGGGTATCAATTGCTGGGATGACTTCGCCTGCCCTACCCCTCCGCTCACACATTCCTTTACAATAGAAAAAAAAAAAAAAAAAAGTCGGGTGCCTTACAGCCATACCTCGTTCGCACTCGGGGTAGCAAATGACAACGGAAGTCGACTTTTCTTTAACTTTACAGCTTGTGGATTCCCTTTTGCACCAGCGGTTGTTTTGTTTTCCTTTCTTTCTTCGAAAATAAAAGGTACCAGCAAAAAGAGGAAGAGAAGAATTTGTCAGTTTGTGAATTTTATTCACTCCCTTGCTGTTTCTCAGCCGTCTTTTTGGTAGTCATCCCAGGAGTGAACTTGGGCTGAGAAACAAAAACAGAACTGCGGGGTGTTAGGAGTTGGGGACGGGGGGCTGGGGTGTGTGGAGGGGAGGGGAGTGTCCCTTACACCCACATATTTGGGGGCTCTAGACACAAAACCAGAAGCTTCCTGCGTGGTGTCCTAGGGGACCCTGGGAGGAACCTGCCCTCATATTAGAGTATTGTCTTTCCTACCTTCTAACAAACGTTCATTGTCTCATCACCTCATCCCCCTCCAAAACAAGAAAATGTTTGGAGGCTGCATTCCTGCCCTGCCCGCCACATATTTGGGGGCTCTAGACACTTAACTGGGCAAGGCAGCGCCCGGGCTCTGAACCGCACAGGCACTCCCGGGCCCTTCTCTGCAAGGGGCACAAGGTGGCATGCGGCAGATCTCGCCCCAAAAGGGCTCCTTAGCTCTGCAGCGAGGGACCGGTCGGCATCTCGGATTCCTAGAAACACAATTATTTGCTCATTATTCTCTAAACGACATCGTGCCCCGGGAGAGAGGGATTAGGTGGGCTCGAGGGCAGCCGGGTTGGGGCGAGCGGAGCGCAGTGTAACACACGCGAGGCCGGCGCTAGTGGCGGTGTGAAATGCGTTTCCAGGCTGCTGCCAGGTTTGAGGGAGCCCCGCTCGGTGGGTTCCGTCTCTCCGAGAAGTCTCCCAGGCGCCCACAGAGCCCGTCTCGCAGCAGCCGCCCTGCAGAGCAGCCGCTTCGCTCCCTCCCCCAGCCCGGCTATTTTTGCTGAATTAAGAAGGTGACATTATTCTTCTTTTCAAGTACTTCTGTTAATATTGAAAAACGTGCGCTTGCATTTCAAGAGCGCGCGCTCAGCCTCAGCAGCCATTTCAATATTAATGAAATTGTTTAATCTCCTAAATTCATCGTGTTTAAGTTACGTTTTGGTGAGTTATTGACCGGCTTCAAAAATATTGTTAGCGGAGTTGATGTGTATTCACCACAAAGGCTCTCCCTCCCAGGGCTTGCGGCTCCCGAGACAATGTTTAATTCTGGCTCTAGGGTGACAGGATGCACCGCAGCCTCGGGAATACACATCATACAACTTCCCTCCTGTGCCAGGGCAAGCCTGGGACCTTCCGGGCCCGATCCTGCCCCCAGGACACGCGGCTGGCAGTGAGCTGCTGCGGTTCCAGGATCGGGCCTTGGTTCCCGGGGAGGAGGGAGGACGGTGGAGCACAGAGAGCCGCAGCCCGGGTGCTCCACATCCTGCCTGCTCCTCTACACACAAGTGCGCACCGAGCAGCACACAGGCTGGCGAACAGCCCGACACACATCATGCAAATCCCGCAGAAGGCGTCAAACTGAGGATATTTAGCACAATGGCCGGTGACACGGAGGGTTAGCCCAGACCAGCCCTGCGGGACCCCCCAGTCTCGAGGCCACCCGGCCCCAGGAGCAGAAGAGCGGCGTGGAGGGAGCTCGTTCCCGAGCACGCGGGGCTGTGCCAGGGGCAGGAGCCCTCTCGCTGTGCCGTATTGAGGGCGGC